>JAIOJX010000006.1:62119968-62551389 GCA_022376925.1 Tragulus kanchil
TGAGAGGAGTGTTAAAGTCTCCTACTATGATTGCATTAGTGTCCATTTCTTCTTTTCTGTCTAAAAGTGTTTGCCTTATGTACTGGGGTGCTCCTGTGTTGGGTGCATAGATATTTATGATTGTTATGCCTTCTTCTTGGATCGATCCCTTGATCATGATGTAGTGACCTGCCTTGTCTCTTCTAATCTTGTTTATTTTTTGGCCTATTTTGTTTGATATGACGATTGCTACGCCAGCTTTCCTTTGATTTCCATTTGTGTGGAATCTCTTTTCCAGCCTCTCACTTTCAGCCTATGAGTGTCTATAGATCTGAAGTGAGTTTCCTGGAGGCAGCATATGTATGGGTCTTGTTTTTGAATCCATTCTGCCTCTCTGTGTCTTTTGGTTGGGGCATTTAGTCCATTGACATTCAAAGTAATTAGTGATACAAATTCTTCTTACCTGGTCAGTGGCTTGTCGATTTTTACCTTTTCGAAGAACCAGCTTTTTGTTTTATTTATCTTTAGTATTGGTTCGTTCATTTCTTTTTCATTTATTTCTGCTCTGATCTTTATGAATTCTCTCTTTCTGCTGGCTTTGCAGTGTTTTTTTTTCTCCAATTATTTTAAGCATAAGGTTAGGTCAGCTGTTTTTATTTTCCTAGTTTTATCATGAAGGATTGTATTGCTATAAACTCCCCTCTTAAAACTGCTTTTGTAGTATCCCATAGGTTTTCAACTGTCGTGTATTCATTATCATTTTCTTCTAGGAATTTCTTAATTTCTCTTTTGATTTCGTCAATGATCAGTTGGTTTTTCAGGTATGTGTTGTTTAATCTCCATGTGCTTGTATTTTTAGCGTTTTTTTTTTTTTCCCTGCAGCTGATCTCTAGTTTTATTGCATTGTGGTCTGAGAAGATGGTTGATATAATTTCAGCTTTCTTGAATTGACAGAGGTTTGGCTAGTGGCCCAGGATGTGGTCTATTCCAGAGAATGACCTGTGAGCACTTGAGAAGAAAGTGTATTCTTCTTTTGGATGGAAGGTCCTAAAGATATCCATGAGGTCCTTCTCTTCTAGTGTGACATTTAAGGCTTGTGTTTCTTTATTAATTTTCTGTTTGGATGATCTGTCCACTGGTGTGAGAGGAGTGTTAAAGTCTCCTACTATGATTGCATTAGTGTCCATTTCTTCTTTTCTGTCTAAAAGTGTTTGCCTTATGTACTGGGGTGCTCCTGTGTTGGGTGCATAGATATTTATGATTGTTATGCCTTCTTCTTGGATCGATCCCTTGATCATGATGTAGTGACCTGCCTTGTCTCTTCTAATCTTGTTTATTTTTTGGCCTATTTTGTTTGATATGACGATTGCTACGCCAGCTTTCCTTTGATTTCCATTTGTGTGGAATCTCTTTTTCCAGCCTCTCACTTTCAGCCTATGAGTGTCTATAGATCTGAAGTGAGTTTCCTGGAGGCAGCATATGTATGGGTCTTGTTTTTGAATCCATTCTGCCTCTCTGTGTCTTTTGGTTGGGGCATTTAGTCCATTGACATTCAAAGTAATTACTGATACAAATGATCCTGTTGTCGTCTTCTTAGATGCCATGATGGCTTTGTTCTGTTTATCTACTTCTTCTCTTATACTTGTTGTCTGTATAAGTCCCTTTCACACTTGTTGTAAGGCTGGTTTGGTGTGACTAAATTCGTTTAATTTTTGCTTATCTGTGAAGCTTTTGATTTCTACATCCATTTTGAAGGAGATCCTTGCAGGGTAGAGGATTCTTGGTTTCAGATTATTCTCTTTTAGCCGTTTAAATATGCCCTGCCATTCCCTTCTGGCCTGCAGAGTTTCTGTTGAAAGATCAGCTGTTAAACGTATGGGCTTTCCCTTGCATGTCATAGTTGCTTTTCCCTTGCTGCTTTGAGAATTCTGTCCTTGTAGTTAATTTGTGTTAGCTTCATTAGTATGTTTCTTGGTGTGTTTCTTTTCGAGTTGATTCTGTATGGTACTTTTTGCACTTCTTGGACTTGATTGACTATTTCTTTTCCCATGTTGGGGAAATTTTCAACTATAATCTCTTCAAAAATTTTCTCATAGCCTTTCTTTTCTTCTTATTCTTCTTCTGTAACCCCTGTAAGTCGAATATTGGTGCATTTGATATTATCCCAGAGGTCTCTGAAGCTATCCTCTTCTCTTTTCATGCTTTGAGCTAGGTTCTGTTTTTCAGCAGTTACTTCCACCATTCTGCCTTCCAGCTCACTTATCCGGTCTTCTGTCTCAGATACTCTGCTCTTGATTCCTTCTACAGTATTTTTAAGTTCAGCAATTGAGTTGTTTGTCTCTGTTGCTTTTTTTGCAAGTTCTTTTATTTCCTTATTCAGTGTGTTAGTTGTGTCTTCCAATTTCTCTAACATTCTGTTTTCAGTGTCTTTGATCATCTTTACTATCATTCTTCTGAAATCACTTTCAGAAAGTTGCTCTAAATCCTCTTCATTGATTTGATCTTGTGTGTTTGTAGATTGTTCTTCCACTTGTGTGGTATTTCTCTGCCGTTTCATTGTTATTATTAATTTTTTAACTAATTCTGTTTTTGATTTCCTTTTCCCAGACTTTGAGTTACATCTGTTGTTGTTTGGATGGGCTTCTTATTCTGGGTGATGCTGGTGGTTGTATGATGTTAGGACTTGCATACAACTGCTTACCTTTGTTGGCGCTCTCACTTGTATACGGCTCTCTAGTGTTAGACATTCTCCAGTGTTGTAGAGTTTTGGAGTCAGTGCTCCCTCCCTAAAGCCCCAGGGCTTGTTGCCTGACCAGGGAATGAATATTTCACAGCTGATTTGTTATGGCATTAAATGATATTAAAACATATATATGTGAATGAGAAATAGCAGGTATACCTTTGACAAATGGCCATTAAAATATTATGTTCTTTTAGCGTTTGCCCTGCCATTCCTTCTGGCCTGCAGAGTTTCAAATCAGCTGTTAAACGTATGGGCTTTCCCTTGCATGTCATAGTTGCTTTTCCCTTGCTGCTTTGAGAATTCTGTCCTTGTAGTTAATTTGTGTTAGCTTCATTAGTATGTTTCTTGGTGTGTTTCTTTTCGAGTTGATTCTGTATGGTACTTTTTGCACTTCTTGGACTTGATTGACTATTTCTTTTCCCATGTTGGGGAAATTTTCAACTATAATCTCTTCAAAAATTTTCTCATAGCCTTTCTTTTCTTCTTATTCTTCTTCTGTAACCCCTGTAAGTCGAATATTGGTGCATTTGATATTATCCCAGAGGTCTCTGAAGCTATCCTCTTCTCTTTTCATGCTTTGAGCTAGGTTCTGTTTTTCAGCAGTTACTTCCACCATTCTGCCTTCCAGCTCACTTATCCGGTCTTCTGTCTCAGATACTCTGCTCTTGATTCCTTCTACAGTATTTTTAAGTTCAGCAATTGAGTTGTTTGTCTCTGTTGCTTTTTTTGCAAGTTCTTTTATTTCCTTATTCAGTGTGTTAGTTGTGTCTTCCAATTTCTCTAACATTCTGTTTTCAGTGTCTTTGATCATCTTTACTATCATTCTTCTGAAATCACTTTCAGAAAGTTGCTCTAAATCCTCTTCATTGATTTGATCTTGTGTGTTTGTAGATTGTTCTTCCACTTGTGTGGTATTTCTCTGCCGTTTCATTGTTATTATTAATTTTTTAACTAATTCTGTTTTTGATTTCCTTTTCCCAGACTTTGAGTTACATCTGTTGTTGTTTGGATGGGCTTCTTATTCTGGGTGATGCTGGTGGTTGTATGATGTTAGGACTTGCATACAACTGCTTACCTTTGTTGGCGCTCTCACTTGTATACGGCTCTCTAGTGTTAGACATTCTCCAGTGTTGTAGAGTTTTGGAGTCAGTGCTCCCTCCCTAAAGCCCCAGGGCTTGTTGCCTGACCAGGGAATGAATATTTCACAGCTGATTTGTTATGGCATTAAATGATATTAAAACATATATATGTGAATGAGAAATAGCAGGTATACCTTTGACAAATGGCCATTAAAATATTATGCAAATACTATCTAGCATATTGAATTATACACACAAACATATACAGCTGTAACATAACCCAATCATTCAACCAACAGAAAGCCAAGAATGATATCCACCAGGTAATAACCAAATTAAATAGAGCACAAATTGGAAAATAATGCTAGAGAAGGGTCCCCATTGGGGATAAGGCAATGAGGACAGAACAGACTAAGAAATATGGAGGGAAAAGGGAAAAAGAGAAAGGGAGGATAGAAGAGAAATATAGAATAATATTGCAAAGTTAAATATAGAAAGATAAAGATTTGTGTGTATCAGAGTTTAGTGCTATAGGAAAGGAGCATCAGAGAAAGCAAAGAATTATAGAGGAAGTAGTAGGACAAATAAAAAATTTAAAAAATTAAAACAGAGATAAGTATATAGAAAAAAAGAAAAACAAAGCAAAAACAATAGAACAAACCCCCCACAGAACCTTAAGAGGCCAATGTGGAACCAGAAGTTTATACCAAAATAAAATGTGTGGTTTAAAAGGAAAAAGAAGGGAAAAAAAATTATGTAAACTTGAATATATTCAGTCTTACTGATAAGATTAGCAGCTTCAATAGAATTCAATGGAGGAAATAAAGACACCCATACTCACACACACACCCCAAATAAAAGTGGGGGGGTGCTCTTAATGTGTTTGGGAAAAAGGGAAAAAAATGAAACAAAAGGGAACAAAAGCAATAAAAAAGAATAAATATTAAAATGAAAATTTAAAAATCCAGCAGTAACTCCAGCTTCAGACAAAATGTGAAAATATTGTTTATGTTCTTCTGTCTCTTGCTGCCTATTCAGAAATTATCAGTCTTTTTCTTGCCTCTGGCAGTGGTTGGATCTGAAGACCTCTTTGACTGCTTGTTTATTTTGGCCTATTCCAGAACTAAAAGACCAGCCCAGGCTGGCCCTGGGAGTTTTTTAATCCAAATACCTTTTCTTACTTGGTGGAGCTAAATTCACTCCCTGTAGCTTGACCAGCAGCCCTGCAGTTTGACCAGCAGCCAAACTACAGTAGGGAAAATGGCCTCTCTCTCACAAAGGATTTCTTCCCACACGCTCTATGGGAAGCACTTCCGCAGTGACCCTGACCCTGCTGCAGGCCACCGTTGACCCCTGCCACTGCGGGAGACGTCAGATTACTCAGAGGTGAGTCTGGCTCAGTCTTATGCAGGATCGCTATTCCCCTCTCCTGGATCACAGTGCGCAGAGACTTTCCAGTCCTCCTCGGCAACTCTGTGATCCGGTTAATGGTAACCTCCTTCAAAAAGAACTGAGTGCTGTCCTTCTGAGGACTGCTCAAAGGCACTTCTACCTCAAGGGGAGTACTTGGACCCTCCAAAGCAGGTCTGGCTCAGTCATCACCGCTCCTTTCCTGGGTCTTGGTCTACAACAGGCTTTGTACCTTTGACCAACCCAGCCTCTCTAGCGAGTATGAAGTTTGACTTTTAAAAGCGCGATTGTGCCCTTCCTACGATCTTGATGAGGTTTCTCCTTTTTTCTTCGATATGGGGTATCTTTTTTGTGATCAGATCCAACCTCCTCCTGTTGATGGTGTTTCAGGAACTCGTTGCAATTCAGGCGATTTTGCAGGAGAGATGAGTGCACATCCTTGTATGCTGCCATCTTAGCTCCACCCTCAGTGATTTCTGTATATTAATTTTGTATTCTGTGATTTTGCTGAATTCGTTGATTAGCCCTAGTAGTTTTGTAATAGTGTCTTTGGGGTTTTCTATATATAATATCATGTCATCTGCAAAAAGAGTGAGCTTTACTTCTTCGTTTCCAATCTGGACTCATATTATTCCTTTCTCTTCTCTTATTGCTGTTGCTAGAACGTCCGGGACTATGTTGAATAATAGTGCTGAAAGTGGACACCCTTGTCTTGTTCCTGATCTTAGAGGGAATGCCTTCAGTTTTTCACCGTTGAGAATAATGTTCTGTGTAGGCTTCTTATATATGGCTTTTAGTAAGTGGAGACAGGTTTCTTCCATGCCCCTTTTTTGCAGTTTTTATCATAAATGGATGTTGTACTTTGTCGAAGGCTTTTTCTGCATCTATTGAGATGATCGTGTGATTTTGTCTCTCAATATTTTGATATGGTATATCACATTGATTGAATTGTGGATATTGAGGAATCCTTGCATGCCTGGGATGAACCTGACTTGATCATGATGTATGAGCTTTTTTTTTTTTAAAAAAAAAGATTTATTTATTTATTTATCATTTGGGGAGGGGGTCGGGTTGGAGAGGGAGGGGAGCGGGCGGGCCACTTCTATTGGTCTTTCATTTCTCCATTTTCATCCGTCTTTGTTCTTTGGCTCCTGTGGGCCTCCCATCGTGGTGGCCTCTGTTGCTGCAGAGCTCCGGCTCTGGGCGCATGGGCTCCAGAGCTCCAGCTCGGTAATTGGACACATCGGTCCAGCCCCTCCGCAGCACGTGGAATTTTCCCAGGCCAGGGATCGAACCGGCGCCCCTTGCACTGCAAGGCGGTGTCCTTACCCACAGGACCACCAGGGGAAGCCCATGTATGAGCGTTCTGATGTGTCATTGAATTCTGTTTGCTAGGATTTTGTTGAGGATTTTGGCGTCTAGATTCATCAGTGAAATTGGTCTATGATTTTCTTTTTTTGTGTTGTCTTTGCCTGGCTTTGGTATAAGCGTGATGATGACCTCGTAGAATGTGTTTGGAAGTGTTCTGTCCTCTGCAATTTTTTGAAAGAGTTGTAGAAGGACAGGCATTAGCTCTTCTTTAAATGTTTGATAGAATTTACCAGTGAAGCCATCCGGCCCTAGGCTTTTATTTTGGGGTAGATTTTTTATCACAAAGTTGATTTCTGTGCTTGTGATTGGCTTGTTCATAGTTTCTATTTATTCCTGGTTCAGTCTTGGGAGACTAATCATCTCTAAGAAAATGTCCATTTCTTCCAGGTTGTCAAGTTTGTTACCATATAGTTTTTCATAATAGTCTCATAATCCTTTGGATTTCTGCATTATCTGTTGTAATCTCTCCTTTTTCATTTTTGATTTTGGTGATCTGGTTCTTCTCTGTTTTCATTGAGTCTGGCCAGTGGCTTGTTGATTTTATTTACCTTTTCGAAGGCTTTTCTGCCTCTATTGAGATGATCGTGTGATTTTGTCTCTCAATATTTTGATATGGTATATCACATTGATTGAATTGTGGATATTGAGGAATCCTTGCATGCCTGGGATGAACCTGACTTGATCATGATGTATGAGCTTTTTTTTTTTTTAAAAAAAAGATTTATTTATTTATTTATCTTTTGTGGGGGTCGGGTTGGAGAGGGAGGGGAGCGGGCGGGCCACTTCTATTGGTCTTTCATTTCTCCATTTTCATCCGTCTTTGTTCTTTGGCTCCTGTGGGCCTCCCATCGTGGTGGCCTCTGTTGCTGCAGAGCTCCGGCTCTGGGCGCATGGGCTCCAGAGCTCCAGCTCGGTAATTGGACACATCGGTCCAGCCCCTCCGCAGCACGTGGAATTTTCCCAGGCCAGGGATCGAACCGGCGCCCCTTGCACTGCAAGGCGGTGTCCTTACCCACAGGACCACCAGGGGAAGCCCATGTATGAGCGTTCTGATGTGTCATTGAATTCTGTTTGCTAGGATTTTGTTGAGGATTTTGGCGTCTAGATTCATCAGTGAAATTGGTCTATGATTTTCTTTTTTTGTGTTGTCTTTGCCTGGCTTTGGTATAAGCGTGATGATGACCTCGTAGAATGTGTTTGGAAGTGTTCTGTCCTCTGCAATTTTTTGAAAGAGTTGTAGAAGGACAGGCATTAGCTCTTCTTTAAATGTTTGATAGAATTTACCAGTGAAGCCATCCGGCCCTAGGCTTTTATTTTGGGGTAGATTTTTTATCACAAAGTTGATTTCTGTGCTTGTGATTGGCTTGTTCATAGTTTCTATTTATTCCTGGTTCAGTCTTGGGAGACTAATCATCTCTAAGAAAATGTCCATTTCTTCCAGGTTGTCAAGTTTGTTACCATATAGTTTTTCATAATAGTCTCATAATCCTTTGGATTTCTGCATTATCTGTTGTAATCTCTCCTTTTTCATTTTTGATTTTGGTGATCTGGTTCTTCTCTGTTTTTTTTCATAATGAGTCTGGCCAGTGGCTTGTTGATTTTATTTACCTTTTCGAAGAACAAGCTTTTTGTTTTATTTATCTTTAGCACTGCTTCTTTCATTTCTTTTTCATTTATTTCTGCTCTGATCTTTATGATTTCTCTCCTTCTGATAACTTTGGGATGTTATTGTTCTTTTTTCCCCAGTTGTTTTTAGTGTAGTGTTAGGTTGTCTGTTTGATATTTTTCTTGTTTCTTGAGGTCAGATTGTATTGCTATAAACTTCCCTCCTAGAACTGCTTTGGCGGTATCCCATAGGTTTTCCACTGTCATGTGTTCATTGTCATTTTCTTCTAGGAATTGTTTTATTTCTCCATTGATTTGCTCTGTAATCATTTTGTGTTTTGGCTATGCATTGTTTAATCTCCATGTGTTGGTGTTTTTAGTTGTTTTTTTTCCTCTATTTGATCTCTGGTCTCATTGCATAGTGGTCCGAGAAGATGGTTGATATTATTTCAGTTTCCTTGAATTGACTGAAGTTTGGTTAGAGGCCCAAGATGTGGTCTATCCTGGAGAATGTTCCATGAGCACTTGAGAAGAAAATGTATTCTTCTGTATTTGGATGGAAGGTCCTAAAGATATCCATGAGGTCCATCTCTTCTAGTGTGGCATTTAAGGCTTATGTTTCTTTATTAATTTTCTATTTTGATTATCTGTCCATTGATGTGAGAGGAGTGTTAAAGTCTCCTACTATTATTGTGATATTATTGATTTCTTCTTTTATATCTGAAAGTATTTGTCTTATGTGTTGAGGCACATCTGTGCTAGATACATGGATGTTTATGACTGTTATGCTTCCTCTTGGATCAAACTCTTGATCATGATGTAGTGTCCTGCCTTATCTCATAATCTTTATTTTAAAGTGTATTTTCTCTGATATGAGGATTGCTTCTCCAAATTTCTTTTGATTTCTGTTTGCGTGGAATATCTTTTTCCAGCCTCTCACTTTCAGTCTATGAGTGTCTCTAGGTCTGAAGTGGGTCTCTTGTAAAGAGCGTATATATGTGTCCTGCTTCTGAATTCTTTCAGCCAGCCTGTGTCTTTTGGTTGGACGATTTAGTTCATTGACATTCAAAGTAGTTATTGATACAAATGTTCCTATTTTCATCTTCTTAGATATGTGGGGTTTGATTTGTAGGACTTCTCCTACTCTTGTATTTATTGGCTATATCAGACCCTTTAACACTGGTTGTAAGGCTGGTTTCATGGTACAGAATGTACAAAAGTACAGCTTTTGTCTGTGAAACTTGACTTCTCCATCAATTCTGAATGAGATTCTTGCTGGGTAGAGAATTCTTGGTTGGAGGTTATTCTCTTTTAGCCATTTAAATGTGTCCTGCCATTCTCTTCTGGCCTGCAGGGTTTCTGTTGAGAGATCTGTAGTTAGACGTATGGGGTTTCCTTTACATGCTATTGGTTGTTTGTTCCTAGATGATTTTAGTTATCTGTCTTTATATTTCATCTGTGTTCGTTTGATTAGAATGTGCCTTGGTGTGTTTCTTCTGGGGTTTTTCCTGTGTGGAACTCTTTGTGCTTCTTGGACTTGGTTGACTATTTTCTTTCACATGCTAGGGAAGATTTCAACTATAACCTCTTCAAGAATTTTTTCATAGCCTTTCTTTCCCTCTTCTTCTTCTGGGACTCCTATAATTCTAGTGTTGGTGTATTTGACATTGTCCCATAGCTCTCTTATGCTATCCTCAGTTCTTTTAATTCTTGGCTTTGTTCTGTTTTCTTTCCCATTTGACATTTTTGTCCCATAGCTTATTTTTTTTTCTTCTTTTATATCTGAAAGTATTTGTCTTATGTGTTGAGGCACATCTGTGCTAGATACATGGATGTTTATGACTGTTATGCTTCCTCTTGGATCAAACTCTTGATCATGATGTAGTGTCCTGCCTTATCTCATAATCTTTATTTTAAAGTGTATTTTCTCTGATATGAGGATTGCTTCTCCAAATTTCTTTTGATTTCTGTTTGCGTGGAATATCTTTTTCCAGCCTCTCACTTTCAGTCTATGAGTGTCTCTAGGTCTGAAGTGGGTCTCTTGTAAAGAGCGTATATATGTGTCCTGCTTCTGAATTCTTTCAGCCAGCCTGTGTCTTTTGGTTGGACGATTTAGTTCATTGACATTCAAAGTAGTTATTGATACAAATGTTCCTATTTTCATCTTCTTAGATATGTGGGGTTTGATTTGTAGGACTTCTCCTACTCTTGTATTTATTGGCTATATCAGACCCTTTAACACTGGTTGTAAGGCTGGTTTCATGGTACAGAATGTACAAAAGTACAGCTTTTGTCTGTGAAACTTGACTTCTCCATCAATTCTGAATGAGATTCTTGCTGGGTAGAGAATTCTTGGTTGGAGGTTATTCTCTTTTAGCCATTTAAATGTGTCCTGCCATTCTCTTCTGGCCTGCAGGGTTTCTGTTGAGAGATCTGTAGTTAGACGTATGGGGTTTCCTTTACATGCTATTGGTTGTTTGTTCCTAGATGATTTTAGTTATCTGTCTTTATATTTCATCTGTGTTCGTTTGATTAGAATGTGCCTTGGTGTGTTTCTTCTGGGGTTTTTCCTGTGTGGAACTCTTTGTGCTTCTTGGACTTGGTTGACTATTTTCTTTCACATGCTAGGGAAGATTTCAACTATAACCTCTTCAAGAATTTTTTCATAGCCTTTCTTTCCCTCTTCTTCTTCTGGGACTCCTATAATTCTAGTGTTGGTGTATTTGACATTGTCCCATAGCTCTCTTATGCTATCCTCAGTTCTTTTAATTCTTTTGGCTTTGTTCTGCTCTTTGACACTTATTTCCACCATTCTGTCTTCCAGCTCACTTATCCATTCTTCTGCCTCTGGTACTCTACTGTTGAGACTTTCTATAGTATTTTTGAGTTCAGCAATTGAGTTGGTAGTCTCTATTTGCTTATTTTTCATTTCTTGCATGTCTCTTCTCAGTGCACTAATTTCCTCTAATGTTCTTTTTTGGGTGTTTTGCATCCTCATTAGTATAATTTTTCTGAATTCTCTTTCAGACAATTTGTCTATTTCCTCCTCTATTATTTGAAGCTGTCTTTCTCTAGTTTGTTCCTTCATTTGTGCAGTGTTTCTCTGTCTTTTCATTATTAGGCTAGTTTTTGTTTCTTTGTGTGTGTTTGTCTACGTGGAGTTGTTATTCCCACCAGGCTCTGTGGTTGAATTCTCCCTTCATTTAGGTTTCTGTCCTTGTTGGAGTTTTTGTCTTGGGTAGTGATAGGTCTTGTTTGCAAGTGAATAATCTCTAGTGTTGTATGTTATTTGATAGTGTGGGGTCTTGGAATCAGAGCTTCCACTCCAAGGATCCTTGGTTTGATGATTGGTCAGGGGATGTAGGCTCTATGTCTGGTTTGCTATGGTATTCAGTGGTATTAGTTCAAATACTAGCATCTGAGGAATAAGAGGTATATCCCTGATAGATGACAGTCATAAAATCATGCAAATATTTTCTAACATAATGGAAAAATGTACATACATACATATCAATAACCACAACTGAACAGCCTTACAGGGATAAAGCATAGGAAATTTTTCTGGCAAGTGGTGCAATCAAAGATAGTACCTGACCCTTAAGCTCTAAATTAATTAAAACACTTCCTGGAAAAATAGATCCAGGGCAAGGTCCTGGCTTGGAATATTACAATGGAAGCAATTTTTAACTAAGACATGTGTTGGGGGTGAGGAGGAGCAGAGTGTATGGGTAATGAGAAGGAATAGATTCGTCTTGCAAAGATTTTGTAGGGTTAGGTAGCAAACATTAGTGTGTTGTAGAGTTTGGTGTAGCTGGAAGAGAATAGTAGGGACAAGACAATAGGAAATATTTATCTAGGGGATATTAATAGATAGAAAAAATTTTACATTTAGAACATAGAGGAAGCAGTGGCAAAAAGGAATGAAAATTAAATGTTAAAAAAAATGAAATTTAAAAAATAAAGATTAAAAAAAATGTTTTAAAGAAAAAATTGAAAAGACAAAAACAAAACAAAAAGAATCAAATAAGCAAACAAACAAAACAAAAGGGTAAATACTGTCCCTGGTTTTTATCTTCTCATCTGCATGTGGACCTTCCACCATTTTGCTCTTGATGTTGTTCCAGGTTTCCCTAGTCTTTCCCTTGCAGAGCTGGTTGCTCTGGTTTCTGCTTTTGCTTTCAGCAAAACAAAGGGTCTGCAGGCAGCTCAGGTGCTGGCCGGGTCAGTGGGCTGTTTCCAGTCCGTTGGGAAGGAGCCGCGCTCACGGTCCTGTGCTGCAGGGGGTTTCCCAGTTCCACTGCGCACCTGCTGGTAGCCTCCAATCCCTGTTCTTCAGGTTTCCTCTGCCGCAGCTCTATGCTGCCTACAGAACAGTGGCTTCCCTGCTGCAGCTCTGGGGCTGCAGGGACTTTTCAGGCTGCCAGTGCGCATGCACTGCCTGATACAGGACTAACCCTCAAATGCAGGCGCGAGGTTCCCCGTCCAGCTGGAGCTTGGTTTTGGGTCTGCAACCCGCAGATGATTTCCCTGTTCCATTCTAAACACCTCTGCTAGGGTGTCTCAGCTCACCTGGTGCCCAGTGACCTTTACTGTCCCGGTGGGACTTTCATGCTGAGTGCTGCCTTCTGTCCTTCTAACACACTTCCCAATACTGTCTCCCAGCACACTTCCCAGTGTTCTCTCCGCCCATTCCTGTGTTGGGATTGGGGTACAGGGCTCTCAGAACAGGAATTCTGGTGAAGTTCTGGATGCTTCCTCTCCACCCCTCGTAGACATGAGGAGTTCTTTTGTCATCTAGCAGCTGGTTTGTTGGTGGTGTTTCATTTCTTGACTAGTTCTGTTGTTGACTGATTCTGTTAGGGAGCTGGTGAAATCCTCCTCTCATTCCTCCACCATCTTGGCCCCCTCCCTTTAAATGTCATTTACTTCATTTTTTTAATACCCCAAATTTTTGTATTGGAGTATAGACAATTAACAATTTTGTGGTAGTTTCAGGTGAAAAATGAAAGGACTCAGCCATACATATACATGTATTCATTCTCCCAAATGTCAGTTATAAATAATGCAAACTTTTGAAATAACATAAAAGAAAGTTGGTTTCTTTTAAATGCCTAATAGTCATATTGCTAAGAGAGGATAAATTTGTTGATACATTTTATCTATATCTTAATGAAATCCTTTATCATTTGTGCTAATTTAAAGTTTCTGACCGGAATTCTGTCACCCAAGAAGCAAAGAAGATAGTCTTCAGTAAATGATGCTGGTTAAACTTGATATCTGAATGCAAAAGAAAGAAAGTATGTTCCTATCTTACACTATTTACAGAACACATATTTGAGTGTGTGTGTGTGTGCACGTGCACACTGTTTTATCTGGCTCTCTGGGGCCTCATGGACTGTAGACCACCAGGAACCACTGCCCATGGAATTTTCAGGCAAGAATATTGAAGTAGGTTGCCATTTTCTGCTCCAGGGGGTCTTCCTGACTGAAGGACCAAACCCACGTTTCTTGTGTCTTCTGAGTTTGTAGGCAGATTCTTTACCACTAAAGCCACCATATAGAACTCACAATAGAAAACTCTCCTTTTGAACTCTGTTTCATCTTTTTCACTGAGGCATACAATTACCCAAGCTAGTGGTAATGATGTGAGAGATCACTACATAGTTTGTACTGAGAAATGGGCTCTGATGGTCTAGTCATTCTCAGAAGAATTGTGTAATATAGAGTACACTATGTCTATGAGAACAGGTCTTCTAATATTGTAGTTAAAATGAAGGGATTGAACTAGATAATCCTAAAAATTATTTCCACTTCCGAAGTTTTAAGATAGTTCCTCTTCTGATTTCCATATGCCATTGACATAAGCCATTGCTTACTTTAATTAATTACACAGTGTTATATGTGTCAGGCATTTTTATGCTGTTGATTTTCCAGATTTATATCTCAAGTTCAGGACTCTCTCATGAGATTCATTCTCACATAACAAATGGCTTCCTGAACGTCTCTACTTTGACATTGTATCAGTACTACAAATATTTTATATCCAACATGACTGATTAATTAATTTTCCCTATCAACTTGATCCTTTTTCTGTGTACTTGTCTCACATTGTTTAGGTTTCTCTCTTTTGCCAGTCTTCCATTCTGCATTTTTTACAAATAACCATCTACTTATTTGTCTACTTACCAGAGTCTACAAGATTCAACTCAAGAGTTACCTTCTTATGCAAAATTTTTCTAAGCCTACTTCCATTGAAAGAAGAAATTCTTGCTACCTATGGTGTCTTGATTGTTTCTGAGCCTCTACCTGAGTTTGTTCACCTGTTTATGTGTCTACAATTTGATCTCCTTGAGGGCAAGTATAGTTTCTTATTTCCTTGTGATTCTATGCTCAGCTTAGAATGCATCACAGTAGGTGACTAACAAATATATGATGAATGCGTTAAAACAAAAATTCTCTGATCTGAGAACTGTTCACGTCCCATTTTCTTATCTGGAGTATATTCTCCCACTAACAGTCTCTTTAAGACAGGGAAATTCCATTGGATCTTTTGTTTATTTTCACGTGTTTACCAGTTTATGAAGAATCATACAAATACTAGCCTTCATTTGTTTGCACTCATCCTTCCATGTTAAATCAGTTTTTTGGAATCTCTTAATGCAATTTATTTCGTCTTTCCAAAAATTTTATAGAACTCACAATAGAAAACTCTCCTTTTGAACTCTGTTTCATCTTTTTCACTGAGGCATACAATTACCCAAGCTAGTGGTAATGATGTGAGAGATCACTACATAGTTTGTACTGAGAAATGGGCTCTGATGGTCTAGTCATTCTCAGAAGAATTGTGTAATATAGAGTACACTATGTCTATGAGAACAGGTCTTCTAATATTGTAGTTAAAATGAAGGGATTGAACTAGATAATCCTAAAAATTATTTCCACTTCCGAAGTTTTAAGATAGTTCCTCTTCTGATTTCCATATGCCATTGACATAAGCCATTGCTTACTTTAATTAATTACACAGTGTTATATGTGTCAGGCATTTTTATGCTGTTGATTTTCCAGATTTATATCTCAAGTTCAGGACTCTCTCATGAGATTCATTCTCACATAACAAATGGCTTCCTGAACGTCTCTACTTTGACATTGTATCAGTACTACAAATATTTTATATCCAACATGACTGATTAATTAATTTTCCCTATCAACTTGATCCTTTTTCTGTGTACTTGTCTCACATTGTTTAGGTTTCTCTCTTTTGCCAGTCTTCCATTCTGCATTTTTTACAAATAACCATCTACTTATTTGTCTACTTACCAGAGTCTACAAGATTCAACTCAAGAGTTACCTTCTTATGCAAAATTTTTCTAAGCCTACTTCCATTGAAAGAAGAAATTCTTGCTACCTATGGTGTCTTGATTGTTTCTGAGCCTCTACCTGAGTTTGTTCACCTGTTTATGTGTCTACAATTTGATCTCCTTGAGGGCAAGTATAGTTTCTTATTTCCTTGTGATTCTATGCTCAGCTTAGAATGCATCACAGTAGGTGACTAACAAATATATGATGAATGCGTTAAAACAAAAATTCTCTGATCTGAGAACTGTTCACGTCCCATTTTCTTATCTGGAGTATATTCTCCCACTAACAGTCTCTTTAAGACAGGGAAATTCCATTGGATCTTTTGTTTATTTTCACGTGTTTACCAGTTTATGAAGAATCATACAAATACTAGCCTTCATTTGTTTGCACTCATCCTTCCATGTTAAATCAGTGTCCTTTCTTTGGACATTCTATCTTACAGAGTGCAAAACTTTTCACTTTCGTCTCTTCCTTGAGACTGAGATTAAAATAATGATGCCTATCCAGTTCTTAATAGATTTTCATTCCTTGATCCCCACCTTTGTCTTAGTTCCCTCTGGGGCACAACTGAAGTTTCTTCAATGTAGACATTTATATATAAACGAATTTCATCATGAGCAGTTAGCAAATGCACTTCTAACTCCTCAAAATGTTAATGAAATTTAAACGTGATTCTTAGTTCTCATTCAATAAGTGTACTTGGATGAATAAGCTGTCAGATTTGAGTGGCTGAATTTTTCTCAGCAGTATCTTAAAATATCTCCTGTTCACTGATATGTCTAGAAGAAATTAACCAAAGTGATTTATTTTAGCAGGGTCAAGAAACCATCTGTGACTTGTAAAAATGATAGAATCAACTTTCCTTCCCATTATGTTCTTGAGACTTATGGGTGCTGAAGTAATTAACATGAAACTTACAGACAAATTAAAAATAACTTTGCCTTATGAGAGGAATTTCTTTCTCTGAGTTACAACTTTAAGAGTTCAAGTGTGTTCTTTGTTTACTTTCCTTGGTGGGTAGTACTTTATCATTCCCATAGACATTTTCTTCCTCCTGCCATTCTTTCTGACATTTTTTGAGTCAGGAATAGAACTTTGTGAGCTAATTTATCTTTAAAATATCACAGATTATCATAGATTAGCTCAGCAGAACTGAATGTAATATAGAACGTAGTTCAAACCACATAGGCATTAATACGGATAATTCAAAACAACCATTTAATTTAATCATCCTATATGAGCCATTTACAGGGGCTTCCCAGGCAACTCAGTGGTAAAGAATATACCTGCCAATGCAGGAGATGTGGGTTCAATCTCTGGGCTAGGAAGATCCCCTGAAGAAGGAAATGGCAATTCACTCCAGTGTTCTTGACTAGAAAATCCCATTGACAGAGGTGGACTTCAGTTCATGGGGTCACAAAGAGTCAGACACAACTGAACATAGTGCAGCACATCCCAGTGTAAAAGCACATTCCATTTAAAAGAGAGGAAGGGGAAAGGGTTGGTGAATAAAAATCACATGGCCATAGATGACTGAGTTAAAATTTGAACTCCTGTCCTCACATTTTTTCATTTTACCAATATTTATAAGTAAATGTGAGTGTGGTTTTCCATGTCTTGAATGATAAGCGTCCTTGAGGAGAGATGCTTAAGACAGATGGTGATGTGTTCACCAGGCATGTAACCCATATTCCTGTTGTCACTTAGTTGGAAGAAGATTTAGATGGCTGAGATGAAACTGTGCATGCAATGAGTTGAACAGGGGCTTGCCTGACTCGAATCGATGTTTCTTTGCCTTCTAGGAAGATTTCCCACCGCAGCAGCCTCAGAGACCAATTGGGAGTCAGTCACAAGTTCTATCTCAGTAAGTAATTTATTTTTCTGTTGCCTGCAAAAATAACTAGAATGGTGCTGATTAGCAGGGTCAAGAAACCATCTGTGACTTGTAAAAATGATAGAATCAACTTTCCTTCCCATTATGTTCTTGAGACTTATGGGTGCTGAAGTAATTAACATGAAACTTACAGACAAATTAAAAATAACTTTGCCTTATGAGAGGAATTTCTTTCTCTGAGTTACAACTTTAAGAGTTCAAGTGTGTTCTTTGTTTACTTTCCTTGGTGGGTAGTACTTTATCATTCCCATAGACATTTTCTTCCTCCTGCCATTCTTTCTGACATTTTTTGAGTCAGGAATAGAACTTTGTGAGCTAATTTATCTTTAAAATATCACAGATTATCATAGATTAGCTCAGCAGAACTGAATGTAATATAGAACGTAGTTCAAACCACATAGGCATTAATACGGATAATTCAAAACAACCATTTAATTTAATCATCCTATATGAGCCATTTACAGGGGCTTCCCAGGCAACTCAGTGGTAAAGAATATACCTGCCAATGCAGGAGATGTGGGTTCAATCTCTGGGCTAGGAAGATCCCCTGAAGAAGGAAATGGCAATTCACTCCAGTGTTCTTGACTAGAAAATCCCATTGACAGAGGTGGACTTCAGTTCATGGGGTCACAAAGAGTCAGACACAACTGAACATAGTGCAGCACATCCCAGTGTAAAAGCACATTCCATTTAAAAGAGAGGAAGGGAAGGATTGGTGAATAAAAATCACATGGCCATAGATGACTGAGTTAAAATTTGAACTCCTGTCCTCACATTTTTTCATTTTACCAATATTTATAAGTAAATGTGAGTGTGGTTTTCCATGTCTTGAATGATAAGCGTCCTTGAGGAGAGATGCTTAAGACAGATGGTGATGTGTTCACCAGGCATGTAACCCATATTCCTGTTGTCACTTAGTTGGAAGAAGATTTAGATGGCTGAGATGAAACTGTGCATGCAATGAGTTGAACAGGGGCTTGCCTGACTCGAATCGATGTTTCTTTGCCTTCTAGGAAGATTTCCCACCCGCAGCAGCCTCAGAGACCAATTGGGAGTCAGTCACAAGTTCTATCTCAGTAAGTAATTTATTTTTCTGTTGCCTGCAAAAATAACTAATAGAGTAGTAGCTAAGGTCAACCCTGGGATGATGTGAGCTGCAAGAAGGATCTATGACTTGATCCGAAACCACATTTCAAGAAGATGTGTTCTTATATTTCCTTTAGGTTACCATGGGCTATGTCAGATGCCCTTTTTCCTTCTCTTTCAGTAAAATTTCCAAGAAACGTGCGGACCCATTGTAGGAACATGGGATAGACAACTATTTAAGTATTTATCAATTTCAAGGCAGAATATTCCAACAAAAGTGCTGTTCAGACAGACCAAATGTATGAAACAGGTCCAGGGTCCAAGCTCTAGTAGGGAATTTTGAAATAGTTTTTTTTTTTTTTTAAATACTACAGGGGAAGCTATTAACCTTTGCAGTTTCAATGGTCTTTTCATACATGAAATACCCCAGTGTTTATCACAAGATAACTTAAGTGCAAGCCAGGCTTGTGTTCCGTTTGGCTTGGAAATAAAACATAAGTCACCCTGAAACTTAAAATGGTTCATGCTCCATTTGTTTTCCTCTAAATTTAGTCATTTCTCTGTATTCTGTCTGCTTATCTACTTGGACAGAAAAAGCAGACTTTGTTTTCACCAATCCTGTGGGTAAAACTTACATAACAATAAACTAAAATATGATAATTGCAGTTGTTCATTAAAAGATTAAGAGTGTGGGCTTCCCTGGTGGTCCAGTGGGTAAGGACACCACCTTGCAGTGCAAGGCGCCAGTTCAAGCCCTGGCCTGGGAAGATCCCCAACGTATCTGTCAAAACTCCTTTTTTTCATTTTACCAATATTTATAAGTAAATGTGAGTGTGGTTTTCCATGTCTTGAATGATAAGCGTCCTTGAGGAGAGATGCTTAAGACAGATGGTGATGTGTTCACCAGGCATGTAACCCATATTCCTGTTGTCACTTAGTTGGAAGAAGATTTAGATGGCTGAGATGAAACTGTGCATGCAATGAGTTGAACAGGGGCTTGCCTGACTCGAATCGATGTTTCTTTGCCTTCTAGGAAGATTTCCCACCCGCAGCAGCCTCAGAGACCAATTGGGAGTCAGTCACAAGTTCTATCTCAGTAAGTAATTTATTTTTCTGTTGCCTGCAAAAATAACTAATAGAGTAGTAGCTAAGGTCAACCCTGGGATGATGTGAGCTGCAAGAAGGATCTATGACTTGATCCGAAACCACATTTCAAGAAGATGTGTTCTTATATTTCCTTTAGGTTACCATGGGCTATGTCAGATGCCCTTTTTCCTTCTCTTTCAGTAAAATTTCCAAGAAACGTGCGGACCCATTGTAGGAACATGGGATAGACAACTATTTAAGTATTTATCAATTTCAAGGCAGAATATTCCAACAAAAGTGCTGTTCAGACAGACCAAATGTATGAAACAGGTCCAGGGTCCAAGCTCTAGTAGGGAATTTTGAAATAGTTTTTTTTTTTTTTTTAAATACTACAGGGGAAGCTATTAACCTTTGCAGTTTCAATGGTCTTTTCATACATGAAATACCCCAGTGTTTATCACAAGATAACTTAAGTGCAAGCCAGGCTTGTGTTCCGTTTGGCTTGGAAATAAAACATAAGTCACCCTGAAACTTAAAATGGTTCATGCTCCATTTGTTTTCCTCTAAATTTAGTCATTTCTCTGTATTCTGTCTGCTTATCTACTTGGACAGAAAAAGCAGACTTTGTTTTCACCAATCCTGTGGGTAAAACTTACATAACAATAAACTAAAATATGATAATTGCAGTTGTTCATTAAAAGATTAAGAGTGTGGGGCTTCCCCTGGTGGTCCAGTGGGTAAGGACACCACCTTGCAGTGCAAGGGGCGCCAGTTCAAGCCCTGGCCTGGGAAGATCCCACGTGCCGCAGAGCAAATGGACTGATGTGTCCAATCACCGAGCCAGAGCTCTGGAGTACATGCGCCTGGAGCGAGTGCTGTGCGACAACAGATGCCACCACGATGGGAAGCCTGCAGGAACCAAAGAACAAAGACAGATGAAAATAGAGAAATGAAAAACCAATAGAAGTGGCCCGCCTACTCCCCAACCCGAACCCCGCCCAAAATAAATAAACAAATAAATAAATCTTTAAAAAAAAATGATTAAGAGTGTGGAGAAAGCTCACCCATGGTTATAAAGTAGGTTAGTGTAGCTGAATCAGTGGGGGTTTTTTTGTTTGTTTGTTTTGTTTTTGTTTTTCCCAGAAGCTGATATTCTATCTATCTTCTCTTGGGGGATTTTTAAAAAATTTCCTCAGCTGCCAGGATTTCCTCATATATAGATTCTGTGACTGTTTAATTTACAAAGTGTGGTTCCTGGACTATAACATGAACTGTTCAAGATCAGTGAGATCTCTAACTGTTATATTAAGAGAACTTTGTTGATATATGACAGTTGAGAATGTATACTCTGAAGCTAGATAGGGATAACCAATCATTGCTAGGTAGGAAAACTTTTTAAAAAGGCTGGGTACTGTGGAGCTGGAAAGCTAGGGAGGAGGTGTGGACAGTTAGCAGCTGAGACCGACAGTTCAAGGTACATGTCAGTGGGAGCTTTCTCCACCAAGACTTAGTGGTCTATTCTGTCTGGAGATCCTCTGGCTTCACAAGTATCTTATACATGAAAGAAATGTAAGTTTTCATTAATTTCTGTTTTCCTATAGAGATATGAGATATTTGTCCTTGGGGCATCTAATTTGTTTGGCAGATTCTTTAAAGACATTTAGAAATCGTGTGCTTTCCTTTTCCTTGTTTATGGATCATGAATTTTTACGGAGATGTTTGACTCATGGCTCATTTACGTCTGATTGTACAAGTGTGATTGAAGTAAGGGCTTGGAAACTTATATGGGATTATATTACATGGAAAAATACATTATTTCTTCAAGACTTTCTATGATGTTGTATTTCCTGTTTAAAGAGCATTTTTGAGAATGTATTAATAGTAACAGGGGTCCCTAGCAAACTATAGAACTTAAAAATGTGCACACACACACACACACACACACACACCTATGTGACTCCCAGTCATAAGAGAAGGGAGATAGTTTCATGGTTTATTATTCTTGTTGACAGTTAATAAGCTGGTTAAAGTGCCAAAATTTATCAAGCTATTTCCAGAGAACTGATCAGAGACCATGTATTGTGCTAGGTGAGCTATAAAGAAGAGACATTGAGGCTAAGCAAAGGAGAATGAAATTGATTACTTAGGGCTTGCGTGGAAGATGAAAGGAGTTCAGAATTTACCTGGTAATCATTATTTGTTGATATGAATCTGATGATTTGAAACTTTGAACCAAGAAACTGGATGACTTTTTTTTTTTTAATTTTGACCTCTTTTATTGATTTTTATTTATTATTTATTTATTCTCATCCATCTTTATTCTCTGGCCTTTGTGGGCCTCCCATTGCAGTGGCCTCTCTCTTGGCAGAGCACCGACTCTGGGTGCATGTGCTCCAGAGCACTGACTTGCAATTGGCACCCCGGTCCGGTCACTCTGTGACACAAGGGATCCTTCCGGGCCAGGGATCGAACTGGTGTCCCTTGCACTGCAAGGCAGACTCTTTACCCACTGGATTACCAGGGAAGCCCTGGATGACTTATTTTGATATTTCCATTTATCCTGTATATTTTTTAATGATGACAGTTCAGATGACCTGCATATTTTATGATATTCCTGTTTTCATTTTGCAATAAAGGGAATGACTATAATCTGACAATTAATTATTTAAGAATATGATAATACTATGGCAGTAGTGACTATTTTGTTTTTTTGGCCTTGGGGCATCTAATTTGTTTGGCAGATTCTTTAAAGACATTTAGAAATCGTGTGCTTTCCTTTTCCTTGTTTATGGATCATGAATTTTTACGGAGATGTTTGACTCATGGCTCATTTACGTCTGATTGTACAAGTGTGATTGAAGTAAGGGCTTGGAAACTTATATGGGATTATATTACATGGAAAAATACATTATTTCTTCAAGACTTTCTATGATGTTGTATTTCCTGTTTAAAGAGCATTTTTGAGAATGTATTAATAGTAACAGGGGTCCCTAGCAAACTATAGAACTTAAAAATGTGCACACACACACACACACACACACACACCTATGTGACTCCCAGTCATAAGAGAAGGGAGATAGTTTCATGGTTTATTATTCTTGTTGACAGTTAATAAGCTGGTTAAAGTGCCAAAATTTATCAAGCTATTTCCAGAGAACTGATCAGAGACCATGTATTGTGCTAGGTGAGCTATAAAGAAGAGACATTGAGGCTAAGCAAAGGAGAATGAAATTGATTACTTAGGGCTTGCGTGGAAGATGAAAGGAGTTCAGAATTTACCTGGTAATCATTATTTGTTGATATGAATCTGATGATTTGAAACTTTGAACCAAGAAACTGGATGACTTTTTTTTTTTTTAATTTTGACCTCTTTTATTGATTTTTATTTATTATTTATTTATTCTCATCCATCTTTATTCTCTGGCCTTTGTGGGCCTCCCATTGCAGTGGCCTCTCTCTTGGCAGAGCACCGACTCTGGGTGCATGTGCTCCAGAGCACTGACTTGCAATTGGCACCCCGGTCCGGTCACTCTGTGACACAAGGGATCCTTCCGGGCCAGGGATCGAACTGGTGTCCCTTGCACTGCAAGGCAGACTCTTTACCCACTGGATTACCAGGGAAGCCCTGGATGACTTATTTTGATATTTCCATTTATCCTGTATATTTTTTAATGATGACAGTTCAGATGACCTGCATATTTTATGATATTCCTGTTTTCATTTTGCAATAAAGGGAATGACTATAATCTGACAATTAATTATTTAAGAATATGATAATACTATGGCAGTAGTGACTTAGCATGATATTTACATATTTGACGTCTTATAATCAGAAGTCTGTGTTCCTTCCATATGGGTCTGTGACTCTTGTATTTCATAGCAGTGGACTTTTTCTGAGTACACTGAGCTGTATGTTACTCTTAGGGAGTATCCTATCACTCTTCATCAGTAACGGACTCCACTCTCACTGCGGATGCTCTGGACAAAACAATTGCAGAATTTGATACCGTGGAAGAGCTGCTCAAGCACTTCAATCCTGAATCATGGCAAGAAGATCTTGAGAATCTATATTTGGACATTCCTCATTATCGAGGCAGATCATATCATGACAGGAAGTCAAAAGGTAAGAAAGAGATAAGGTTCTTCATAATCAAAGTACTAAATAACAAGAAGTAATAATTTGCAATGCAATGTATTTCATTCACTTAAATCAGATGAGTTCTGTTAGTCCATTATCATATATTTTTTCATAGCACCTTCAGTGATGTTCTTTGTTTTGCCCAAACTGTGTTGTTCATATGAGAAAAGAAAGCTTCAAGTCAGTCAATGATGTCATTGTTTGAAGCTAGAAAATACCTTATAAAATCATCTGGACCAACTTTGTGCTTCTTGGTAAGCAAAATATTATTAGTCCTACCATAATAGTAGAGGTAACCAAAGTCCGAGAAGTAAATAACTCTTCAAAACCTGTATGACAATGGAGAGGAAAGGAGAATCCTGGTTTCTTGCCTCCAATGGCAGTGCATATGAAACAGTCTTCTGTGTCTCTCTGATGGGTGTGAGTATTGAATCATCTCAGGACTGAAAGTGTTTGCAAAAGAGGCTCCTGGTAAAAGAATGGTCAAAACTCTGGAATATTTCAACTCTACTCGCTGAGTGTTCATCCTAAAAATTTTCATGAGGTCCTATTACCTGCTTGGTGTCTTTGGTAGTTCATAGGATGTAAGGAAGAAGCAAAGATCTGGGATGTTTTGGAAACGTGTGAGGACAGTTGGAAGGTTCAGAAAAGCACAGTGAAGGGAACAGGAAAGAATATTAAGGGAGAGTTAAAACATCATGAGTTACTGCTGTATGACTCAATACAGGGAACTCAAACTCTGTAACAACCTAGTGGGGTAGGATGGGGAGGGAGAGGAGAAGGAGGTACAAGAGAGGGGAAATATGTATACCTATGGCTGATTCATGTTGATGTTTGGCAGAAATCAACTAAATTCTGTAAAGTATCCTTCAATTAAAAAATAAATAAACTTGAAGTTAAATAAATAAATAAATAAATAAAAACCCTAGTACTTAAACTCTTAAAAAAATAGGTATTGTAGTACTGCATCTGATTGATATGATCTTAGGACGTGAATGCTTATCTGAATGTTTAAGTCAAATTAAAAGAAAAATAACTGGTAATTACTTCTAACTGAATGAAAGTATAATTTCTATCTGTAAGGTTCTCATTTCATTTGATAAGATTTTTTATTACTAACAAAAGTAGTTATTAACTTCTCTCTGAAAGTCTTGTAAGGCTGATGTGCATCACAAATGTAAAAGCATTTAATACAACATAGCCTGTTTCCTATACTTTGTAATAATAGGGGAACTTTCAAGAATTGTGAATCTGAGAGCAATTATAGATAATATTTGTGTTGGTAAGGACAATCGATTAGAACATATAGGCTGAAATGACTAATTAGGCAACTCCTGCCTGAAATGACTAATTAGTTTATGGATAAGGTCATAATTTTATATACTTAAAGTGCACAGCTAAGCAGGGGCATCAGAGTCACTGGTAGCCCTGATGTTATGGAGATATGTCACCTGTGTGCTGTCATTTTAATCATGTTTGACTCTGAAACCCTATGGACTATATCCAGCCAGGCTCCTCTGTGCATGGGATTCTCCAGGCAAGAATACTGAAGTGGGTTTCCATGACCTCCTCCAGGGGATCTTCCTGACTCAGGGATTGAACCCAAGTCTCTTGCATCTCCTGCACTGCAGGCAGGTTTTTTACCACTAGCACCACCTGGGATACAACATGCAGAACAGTGTAATTCTCAAATCAAATTTCCCCAGGGCTCACATGAGATTCAACTCAAAAAAGAAACTGCTTTCCTGTAAGGCATTGCTGTCTTTGGATCTCTACTAGGTCAACTTGCATGTAAAATATTCAGAATATTTTTAAAACCCCAGAAAAAATATTAAAAATGGTATTGGACAAAGAAATATAACCTGACTTTGTCTTCAAGTATCTTAACCATGACAATTATTGAAGGGACAGCTCTATTTAACACCTACTTTTTAAAAAAAATATTACGACGTAAAAATCACCTAACTTCATTGCTTGTTTTTCCCTAGATAGTATGTTGAGTTGGATGTAAGGTATCTACATTCAAATCCTGACCCTGCCACTTAGAAGTTTCAAGTCACTGATTCTCCCTGAGCCTCAGTTTCTTTATCAGCAATGTGTGTATGATAACATCTCCTTTCAGGAATTGTTAGGGGTGCCATCAGAAGCACCTGACACATAATACTTGCTCAAGAAATGTTAGCCAGTGATAGCTATTGAGATTTCTGAAATGCTTGTATCATTTCCTTGGTGGAGACTTTCTTGTCCTTTGTTGTTTTCCTGTGAAGCCCACCACTCCAGACATCTCAAGTTTGGAGTGCTTGAGATCACATACCATTTATTTGTCTTACTACTGCATTGTTATTCTATCTTTGTGTTTTCTCTAAGAGAATATGAGATCCTAGGAACTAAGGGTTTCAACTAGGGCTGACTATTAGGCCACCTGGAGAACTTTAACAAACTACAGGTGCCTACTGCTTTCCTAATCACCCTGACTCAGAATCTCTGAGGTAGATGCTGGGGACTTGACATTATTTTATGGCTCCCAGGAAACTGAGACTGATCCTTAGAGACAGTCAAGATTGAGAGATTGTTCATCCTATATTTTCAGTATATTAGCACAATCTCTGACACACTGGAAAAGACCTTGATGGTGGGAAAGTTTGAGAGGAGGAGGATAAGGTGGTTTCAGAGTATGAGATGGCTGGATGACATCACTGACCCAATGGACATGAATTTGAGCAAACTCCAGGAGATATTGAAGGACAGGGAAGCCTGATGTGTTCCGGTCCAAGTGGTTGCAAAGTCAGACATGATTTAGCGACTGAACAACAACCACTGACACGTTTTAGCTCCTCAATGTTTGTGAAATTGAAGATATTAATAATTCAGTATTAGTATATTTCTAAAGTTTATAGAAATCCACCCCATAGGGTGAGACTTATGACTTTATTAAGAATGCCACTGGTTACTGAAAAGACCTTTCTAGAGTATCCAAGGGACATTCTGCTGATTTCTGTCAGGGTGAACATTTCTCTCCCCTGTTGTCTTAGATTCCATTTCTCAGTTTCTTGTTTAAGATGGCCCTAAGCCATATCTGTACCCTTTCATTTACCACTGTCTCTGCACTTGTATAACTGTGCTGATTTAATTGTTTATCATTCCACTGATGCTGAACCACCTGCATGTATAACAGGATCAAAGGAAGTCAGTTTTAATATTTCAGCTGCTATTTTCAGCTTTTAGAACTTAAAAATACAGACCATGGTTTTTATCCTGATGTATCAGAAATGATATACTGAATAAAAGAGTGAAATACAAAAAGTAGTGATGGATAATGGAGGTCCATTAGGTGTCAAATAAAATGTGAACTTTATAGGACTCCTTAAAAGCCTTCTACTGCCAGTATTTGTTGTTGCTGTCTAGTGGTAAAGTGATGTTTGACTCTTTGCAACCCATGGACTGCAGTCTGCCAGGCTCCTCTCTCTGTAGGATTTCCCAGGCAAGAATATGGGAGTGGGTTGCCATGCCCTGCTGAAGGGGATCTTCTTGACCCAGGGATCAAACGTACACCTGCTGCATTCGCAGGCAGGTTCTTTACTGTTGAGCCCCGGGAAACCCCTATAATAATTTTTTAACGATGTTTTGTACAAACTTGAAATCTGTGAATATCTATTGAGCTTTCTTTTTTTCTGATTTGCTCAGACTGATCAAAAGTAGAATTTTCCACGATATCAAATAACAAGATGCTAAAATAATCCTTGAACCCTAAAGACTGCCCAAATGTTTAAAAATAAATCATTTGAAGTTCAAGTTACATTTATTTCTTCTGAGGCACATGCTAATAATATAGCAAATTTGCACATAATTAAGTAAAAGATTAAATGTATGTTCTACAAACTATATAATTGCTCTCTGAATTGTTGCATGACCACTGTACTTGTGTCTGTCCTCAGACATGATTTAGCGACTGAACAACAACCACTGACACGTTTTAGCTCCTCAATGTTTGTGAAATTGAAGATATTAATAATTCAGTATTAGTATATTTCTAAAGTTTATAGAAATCCACCCCATAGGGTGAGACTTATGACTTTATTAAGAATGCCACTGGTTACTGAAAAGACCTTTCTAGAGTATCCAAGGGACATTCTGCTGATTTCTGTCAGGGTGAACATTTCTCTCCCCTGTTGTCTTAGATTCCATTTCTCAGTTTCTTGTTTAAGATGGCCCTAAGCCATATCTGTACCCTTTCATTTACCACTGTCTCTGCACTTGTATAACTGTGCTGATTTAATTGTTTATCATTCCACTGATGCTGAACCACCTGCATGTATAACAGGATCAAAGGAAGTCAGTTTTAATATTTCAGCTGCTATTTTCAGCTTTTAGAACTTAAAAATACAGACCATGGTTTTTATCCTGATGTATCAGAAATGATATACTGAATAAAAGAGTGAAATACAAAAAGTAGTGATGGATAATGGAGGTCCATTAGGTGTCAAATAAAATGTGAACTTTATAGGACTCCTTAAAAGCCTTCTACTGCCAGTATTTGTTGTTGCTGTCTAGTGGTAAAGTGATGTTTGACTCTTTGCAACCCATGGACTGCAGTCTGCCAGGCTCCTCTCTCTGTAGGATTTCCCAGGCAAGAATATGGGAGTGGGTTGCCATGCCCTGCTGAAGGGGATCTTCTTGACCCAGGGATCAAACGTACACCTGCTGCATTCGCAGGCAGGTTCTTTACTGTTGAGCCCCGGGAAACCCCTATAATAATTTTTTAACGATGTTTTGTACAAACTTGAAATCTGTGAATATCTATTGAGCTTTCTTTTTTTCTGATTTGCTCAGACTGATCAAAAGTAGAATTTTCCACGATATCAAATAACAAGATGCTAAAATAATCCTTGAACCCTAAAGACTGCCCAAATGTTTAAAAATAAATCATTTGAAGTTCAAGTTACATTTATTTCTTCTGAGGCACATGCTAATAATATAGCAAATTTGCACATAATTAAGTAAAAGATTAAATGTATGTTCTACAAACTATATAATTGCTCTCTGAATTGTTGCATGACCACTGTACTTGTGTCTGTCCTCAGACACTAAGCTAGGTCTGACTCTTTGTGACTCCATGGACTGTAGCCCACCAGGCTCTTCCATACATGGGATTTCCCAGGAAAGAATATGGAAAGGGGTTCTATTCCCCTCTCCAGGGGATCTTCCAGACCTAGAGAGTCAAACTACATCTGCTGCACTGCCAGGCAGATTCTTTACTGCTGAGATACCAGGGAAGCCAAAGAAGCATGACCACTGTATACTATGATTCCTCCAAAACACAATACTTATGCATTTACTCAAGTATATGGTACAAAATCTGACATCTCTACATGGAAAAACTATCAGCATTAAACACTACTAGTCTGGGCATTAATTGAGAAATAACTTACAGGGATTAACAATGTGAGATTTATTCTTTTACTTACTACAAGAGCACCTGACTTTCTTGAATGATGATGTTTTTGCCATAGAAAAGTCCAACTGTAAAAGGAAAATCTGCTTTCATAGTTTGTGTTGCAATTGAAATATGAATATAATTTTTAAAACACTCCCACTTAATAGCTTTGAAATGTAATAATGCTTGACAAAATTACACTTCTTCCCAAAGAGCTGATATGTATTGATGCATGGAACAAATTTGACGTGCACTCCTTTTTAAAAATCAATAATTTAATATTGAGTGAATCTAGCATAGTAATATTAAATTGATTCCAAATGATAGAGTTTGAAATATATGATTTTTCAAAAAGCCTCCATGGTTGGATGTAACTCTGGTATAGTTACAAACCCATTCACCAGGATCTTTATGTCACATTTGTGATTTCTTACATGTCATTTTTTTCTATAAAACCTAAAATGCTCTTTAACCATAAAATGATTTATTGGCAAAGAACTGGGATAAGAAGCGAAGGATTAAATTAAATAAATGTGTTTTATATAAAATGTTTCAATTGGTCCTGAATTCTCTTAGATATAAATATCTTTGATTTTTATATTAGTCTACTTATTGTTATTTCTTGTCATGTTCTAGAGTAATAACTATAAAGAGGTAAGTCTTGCTGTTTAAAAAATAATTTAGAATGTAGAAAATAATTTGAGTGTATAAATATATTAAAATATTTTTAAAATGAAATAGTCACTATAAATTGAATGCATTCAACTTTTCCTACCTGGTATATGGGTAAGAATTTGCAGAAAACACTTGACTACCACCAGTGATGAATTTGGTAAGTCAGTCTGAGACATCATTCTTCTGCAAGTATCTATTGGGAAATTAAACCAAGTACCAGAGTACTGGAGATATTAAATTAAATTAAATGGACTTCTCTCATTTCTTATGTTGAATAAGGTCTAACTTCATTGAGTTTCCTAAACCATGTACTATGTACCAAGTTAAAGCTTTCTTTATAAATATTTAAAATTGTTTTTAATTTGATAGAAATAGAAAGAAAGAATATAACAGTGGGAAAAGCACAGACTTTGGACGCAAGTAAACTTATAATAAAATTCTAAATGAGTCCCTGATAGTGGCCTTGGACAAGTTATGTGCAAACCTCTGAGCCTCTGTTTTCTGTATTTAGTAAAGTATCTCAAATTACAACCATTTTACAAAGTTGTCTTAGGATTAATAATAGCAGAGTAGCCAGATCCAAGTGGACCCTCAATAAATGCTATTCTTATCTGAACACAGAATTCTGCATAGAACTAACGTATTTTTGTGGACCCTATTCTATCATATGGAGAGTCTCCTATGGATTATTTAAATATTGTCATATTTCAGTATCTGTATGATCAGTACACTCATTAAAAGTTTACAAAATCAATGCCAATTACTAAACTTTTCTATGATACTATTTACCCACAAATTTCTGGCACCATTTTGCTTTTTGGAAGTTTCTGTCTTAAAGCATAGTTTTTAGACTTTCACCACTCTTTATAACTCATATGATCTGTCAGTATTTAGATTCCCCACTCATTCAGTTTGCCAGCAAGCATTAATAAAAACTGCAGTTTCATATATAGTTCTGCTTAAACACATAAAATATTCGAAGAAAATCTCAGCACAGGGACAAGGATCATTTTTGGTTTTTATTCTCTTAGTGCCAGTGCAGCCTCTGTTTTTCTCCTATAGTGGCTGCCTATCTTAGTGGGTAACCTAAGCCCACTCTCATTATCAAAGCTATTTCTCCCTTCTAGGCATATGATTCAAGTGCAAATTGATTATAAAATACATTTCACAGTAGAAAACCATAGGTAACTTTTAGCATCTTGGTTGACAAATGTGCCTTTTCCACAACAGTCTCTCCTGTTAAATATGAATGGGCTGACCTTATGGTTCCTGTACCGGTTTTTACCTATGCTAGCACTGAGGAATCCCTACAGCATCCTTATGCTCGGTGCCCTGATGGATTTAAAGAGACAGCACACCCTTCCTAGAGTACACGCTAATGCAAAAACTGCTGACACTGGAAGATCTGACTCATTATGTGTCTTTACTTGCAAAGGACTGTGCTTAAGTGCCATGCCTGTTGAATTTAAACTAAACACACATCATCATTGCTTTGTGACATTTTGATCAAAGTGAGCATGACCTTCCTTTCCTTACTCATAATCAGCTGTAGAATCTTGACTACTTCCGGTTTTATGTGATCTGTTCTTAACCTTACTTCATTCATCTAACTTACTCATTTCAACTTTAATGTGAGACATATGTACTGGGAGATAAGGGTTTGGACCTCACTTTAGACACTTTTAACTTATTCAGGCTTAATGAATTTCTTGGCAGGAGAGTACTGTTATTTCTGTTTTATCTAATAAACAAAAGCAGACAGATTCAGTAACAAATGTAAAATAGAGAGCCATGGCATGAACCTGGGTGTGTTGGCTGCAAAGTCTATGCTGTGAGGAACCCAATGGTCCTTAAAACTTAGAGACTCGAAGATGGCGGCGTAGAAGGACGTGCACTCATCTCTCCTGCAAAATCGCCTGAATTGCGACGAGCTCCTGGGAAACCATCCACAGGAGGAGGTTGGATCTGATCACAGAGAGGATACGCCACATCGAACAACAAAGAAGAAGCCACATCAAGATGGTAGGAGGGGCGCAATCGCACTTTTAAAAGTCAAACCTCATACCCGCCAGAGAGGCTGGGCGAGCCAAAGGCGCAAAGCCTGTTGCAGATCAAGACCCGGGAGAGGAGCAGTGACACCCATAAGGGACTGAGGCAGACCTCCTTTGGAGGGTCCAGGTGCCCCCCTGAGCTAGAAGTGCCCTTGAGCAGACCTCGGAAAGATAGCACTCATTTTCCTTTGGAGGAGGTTACCATTAACCGGATCACAGAGTTGCGGAGGAGGACTGGAAAGTCTCTGCGCACTGTGATCCAGGAGAGGGGAATAGCGATCCTGCATGAGACTGAGCCAGACTCACCTCTGAGTAACCTGACGTCCCCAAGGTGGCGGGGGTCGACGGTGGCCTGCAGCAGGGTCGGGGTCACTGTGGAAGTGCTTCCCATAGAGCGTGTGGGAAGAAATCCTTTGTGAGAGAGAGGCTATTTTCCCTACTGTAGTTTGGCTGCTGGTCAAACTGCAGGGCTGCTGGTCAAGCTACAGGGAGTGAATTTAGCTCCACCCAGCAAGATTTGGATCAAGAAACTCCCAGGGCCAGCCTGGGCGGGCCTTTTAATTCTGGAATAGACTGAAATAAACACGCAGTCAAAGAGGTCTTCAGATCCAACCACTGCCAGAGGCAAGAAAAAGACTGATAATTCCTGAATAGTCAGCAAGAGACAGAAGAACATAAACACTATTTTCACGTTTTGTCTGAAGCTGGAGTTACTGCTGGACTTTAAAATTTCATTTTTTGTTTTGTATCACTTTCTTTCAATTTTTTTTTCTCTCTTTTTTCCAAACACACTCAGTGCACCCACCGCTTTTTTTTTTTTTTTTCTTTTTTTGGGTGTGTGTGTGTGTGTGTGAGAGAGAGAGAGAGTGGGTGTGTTCATTTCCTTCACTGAATTCTATTGAAGCTACCAATCTTATCAGTAAGATTGAATATATTCAAGTTTACATAATTCTTTTTTTTTTTTTTTTCTTTTTCCTTTTAAACCACACATTTTATTTTGGTATAAACTTGTGGTTCCCCATTGGCCTTTTAAAGTTCTGTGGGGGTTTTGTTGGTTTTTATTATTTTGGCTTTATTTTTTTATATTTTTCTATATAATTAGCACTTTTAATTTCTAAAAATTTTTCATTTGTACTGCTACTTCCTCTATAATTCTTTGCTTTCTCTGATGCTCCTTTCCTACAGCACCAAATTCTAATACATACAAATCTATCTCCCTATATTTAACTTTGCAATATTATTCTATATTTCTCTCCTATCCTCCCTTTTCCTTTTTTCCCTTTCTCCACCATATTTCTTAGTCTGTTCTGTCCTCATTGCCTTATCCCCAACGGGGACCCTGCTGTAGCATTATTCTCCCATTGGTGCTCTACTTAGTTTGGTTATTAACTGGTGGATATCATTCTTGGTTTTCTCTATTCGCCATGCTAACGTATTGTACTGTATTTTTGGTTGGAATGCTTGGGTTATGTTACAGCAGTATATGTTTATGTGTATAATTCAATACGCTAGATAGTACTTGCATAATATTTTAATTGCCATTTGTCAAAGGTATACCTTCTGTTTCTCATTTGCATATATATGTTTTAATATCATTTAATGCCATAACAAACCAGCTGTGAAATCTTCATTCCCTGGTCAGGCAACAAGTCCCGGGGTTTTAAGGAGGGAGCACTGACTCCAAAACTCTACAATACTAGAGAACGCCTAACACTAGGGAGCAGTATACAAGTGAGAACGCCAACAAAGGCAATCACGTGTATGCAAGTCCTGACATCACCCAATTACCAGCATCACCCAGAATAAGAAGCCCCATCCAAACAACAAACACCAACAGCCGTATCTCAAAGTCTGGGAAAAGGAAATTGCAAACAGAGTCAGTTTAAAAAATTAATAATAACAACGAAATGGCAGAGAAATACCACACAAGGGAAGGAACAATCCACAAACACACAAGATCAAATTAATGAAGAGGATTTGGACAAACTTTCTGAAAGTGATTTCAGAAGAATGATAGTAAAGATGATCAAAGACACTGAAAACAGAATGTTAGAGAAATTGTAAGATACAATTAACACACTGAATAAAGAAATACAAGAACTTACCAAAAAAGTACCAGAGACAAACAACTCAATTGCTGACCTGAAAAACACTGTAGAAGGAATCAAGAGCAGAGTAACTGAGACAGAGGACCGGATAAGTGAGCTGGAAGATAAAATGGTGGAAGTAACTGCTGAAAAACAGACTCTGGCTCAAAGAATGAAAAGAGAAGAGGATAACCTCAGAGACCTCTGGGATAATATCAAACGCACCAATATTCGAATTATAGGGGTTCCAGAAGAAGAAGAAAAAAAGAAAGGCTATGAGAAAATTTTTGAGGAGATTATAGTTGAAAATTTCCCCAACATGGGAAAAGAAATAGTCCATCAAGTCCAAGAAGCACAAAGAGTACCATACAGAATCAACCCGAGAAGAAACACACCAAGACACATTAATGAAGTGAACACAAATTAAACACAAAGATAGAATTCTCAAAGCAGCAAGGGAAAAGCAACTAGTGACATACAAGGGAAAGCCCATACGTTTAACAGCTGATCTTTCAACAGAAACTCTGCAAGCCAGAAGGGAATGGCAGGACACATTTAAACGGCTAAAAGAGAATAATCTGAAACCAAGAATCCTCTACTCTGCAAGGATCTCCTTCAAAATTGATGGAGAAATCAAAAGCTCTACAGACAAGCAAAAATTAAACGAATTTAGTCACACCAGCCTTACAACAAGTGTTAAAGGGACTTATATAGACAACAAGTATAAAAGGAGAAGATCCATGAAAGAAACCCATCATAACATCTAAGAAGATGACAATAGGGTCATTTGTATCAGTAATTACTTTGAATGTCAATGGACTAAATGCCCCAACCGAAAGACACAGAGTGGCTGAATGGATCCAAAAATGTGACCCATACATATACTGCCTCCAGGAAACTCACTTCAGACCTAGAGACACTCATAGGCTGAAAGTGAGAGGCTGGAAAAAGATATTCCATGCAAATGGAATCCAAAAACACGACCCATACATATGCTGCCTCTAGGAAACTCATTTCAGGCCTATAGACACTCATAGACTGAAAGTGAGACGCTGGAAAAAGATATTCCATGCAAATGGAAATCAAAAGAAAGCTGGAGTAGCAATCCTCATATCAGACAAAATAGATTTTAAAGTAAAGAAGATTCTAAGAGACAAGGCAGGTCGCTACATCATGATTAAGGGATCCATCCAAGAGGAAGACATAACAATCATAAATATCTATGCTCCCAATGCAGGAGCACCCCAATACATAAGACAAACACTTTCAGACATAAAACAAGACATTGGCAGCAACACAATCATAGTAGGAGACTTTAACACTCCTCTCACACCAATGGACAGATCATCCAAACAGAAAATTAATAAAGAAACACAAGCCTTAAATGCCACACTAGAAGAAACGGACCTCATCGATATCTTTCGGACGTTCCATCCAAAAGCAGAAGAATACACTTTCTTCTCAAGTGCTCATGGAACATTCTCCAGGATAGACCACATCTTGGGCCACAAATCAATCCTCAGTCAATACAAGAAAACTGAAATGCTATCAACCATCTTCTCGGACCACAATGCAGTGAGACTAGAGATCAACTACAGGAAAAAAACTGCTAAAAACACAAACGCATGGAGATTAAACAACACGTACCTACAAAACCAACTGATCATTGAGGAAATCAAAGGAGAAATTTAAAAATTCCTAGAAGAAAACAACAATGAACACACGACAGTGCAAAACCTATGGGATACTGCAAAAGCAGTCCTAAGAGGGAAGTTTATAGCAATTCAATCCCACCTCAAGGAACTAGGAAAATCTCCAACAGACTACCTTACCTTACGCTTAAAACAACTGGAGAAAGAAGAGCAAAAACATCCCAAAGCCAGCAGAAGAAGGGAAATCATAAAGATCAGAGCAGAAATAAATGAAAAAGAAACAAAATAAACAATAGTAAAGATAAATAAAACAAAAAGCTGGTTCTTCGAAAAAGTCAATAAAATCGACACACCACTGGCCAGACTCATCAAGAAAAAGAGAGAGAAGAACCAGATTACCAAAATCAAAAATGAAAAAAGGAGAGATTACAACAGATAATGCAGAAATCCAAAGGATTCTAAGAGACTATTATGAACAACTCTATGGCAACAAACTGGACAACCTGGAAGACATGGACAGTTTCTTAGAGAAGATTAATCTCCCAAGACTCAACCAGGAAGAAATAGAAACTATGAACAAGTCAATCACAAGCTCCGAAATCGACCTTGTGATCAAAAATCTACCCAAAAATAAAAGCCCAGAGCCAGATGGTTTCACAAGTGAATTCTACCAAACATTTAAAGAAGAGCTAATGCCTGTCCTTCTAAAGCTCTTCCAAACAATTGCACAGGAAGAAACACTTCCAAACACATTCTCCGAGGCCACCATCACACTTATACCAAAGCCAGGCAAAGACATCACAAAAAAAGAATATTATAGGCCAATTTCACTGATGAATATAGATGCCAAAACGGACCTCATCGATATCTTTCGGACGTTCCATCCAAAAGCAGAAGAATACACTTTCTTCTCAAGTGCTCATGGAACATTCTCCAGGATAGACCACATCTTGGGCCACAAATCAATCCTCAGTCAATACAAGAAAACTGAAATGCTATCAACCATCTTCTCGGACCACAATGCAGTGAGACTAGAGATCAACTACAGGAAAAAAACTGCTAAAAACACAAACGCATGGAGATTAAACAACACGTACCTACAAAACCAACTGATCATTGAGGAAATCAAAGGAGAAATTTAAAAATTCCTAGAAGAAAACAACAATGAACACACGACAGTGCAAAACCTATGGGATACTGCAAAAGCAGTCCTAAGAGGGAAGTTTATAGCAATTCAATCCCACCTCAAGGAACTAGGAAAATCTCCAACAGACTACCTTACCTTACGCTTAAAACAACTGGAGAAAGAAGAGCAAAAACATCCCAAAGCCAGCAGAAGAAGGGAAATCATAAAGATCAGAGCAGAAATAAATGAAAAAGAAACAAAATAAACAATAGTAAAGATAAATAAAACAAAAAGCTGGTTCTTCGAAAAAGTCAATAAAATCGACACACCACTGGCCAGACTCATCAAGAAAAAGAGAGAGAAGAACCAGATTACCAAAATCAAAAATGAAAAAAGGAGAGATTACAACAGATAATGCAGAAATCCAAAGGATTCTAAGAGACTATTATGAACAACTCTATGGCAACAAACTGGACAACCTGGAAGACATGGACAGTTTCTTAGAGAAGATTAATCTCCCAAGACTCAACCAGGAAGAAATAGAAACTATGAACAAGTCAATCACAAGCTCCGAAATCGACCTTGTGATCAAAAATCTACCCAAAAATAAAAGCCCAGAGCCAGATGGTTTCACAAGTGAATTCTACCAAACATTTAAAGAAGAGCTAATGCCTGTCCTTCTAAAGCTCTTCCAAACAATTGCACAGGAAGAAACACTTCCAAACACATTCTCCGAGGCCACCATCACACTTATACCAAAGCCAGGCAAAGACATCACAAAAAAAGAATATTATAGGCCAATTTCACTGATGAATATAGATGCCAAAACCCTCAACAAAATCCTAGCAAACAGAATTCAACAACACATCAAAAAGCTCATTCATCACGATCAAGTTGGGTTCATCCCAGGCATGCAAGGATTCTTCAACATCTGCAAATCAATCAATGTGAAACACCATATCAACAAATTGAGAGACATAAACCACAACATAATCTCAATAGATGCAGAAAAAGTCTTTGAGGAAGTACAGCATCCATTTATGATAAAAACTTGCGGGGACCTTCCGCAGAAAGGGAAGGCAGCAGGGATTACTCCCGGCGGAACCGGGAGATCTCGGAGAAAGGCGAATCTTGAACTGTCTGCCCCGCAGCCCCCTGGCTGAAGGCAGGGGACAATCAGACGCGACAGGGGTTCCATCGAAGTAGTTCCGCTTTATTAGAGTAAACTAACAGTTTTTATAGGCAAACGAAAAGGGGGGTTTGCAAGGGACTTCCTATAGTTACACCAATCAAGCTAAAGGTCGAGCAACCACGCATTTACATTGCAATAGGAACTCACGGTAAGCCGGCATTGCCCAGAGCGCGGAAACCAGGGGGATCAATCAGAAGTTTTGACAATGGACCTTAGATCATGCCCTGTCTCTTCCTGCCGGCATCCTTTTAGTACCAAACTGCAAATGTGCTTAAGTTTCCTTATGCTTGCAAAAGCCCTCTTTCCTTCAGGGACCCACAAAAAATCTTCAAAAATTGGGCATAGAAGGAACTTATCTTAACATAGTGAAAGCCATATATGAGAAGCCCACAGCGAACATTATCCTCAATGGTGAAAAACTCAAAGCATTCCCTCTAAGATCAGGAACAAGACAAGGGTGTCCACTTTCACCACTCTTATTCAACATAGTCCTGGAAGTTGTAGCAACAGCAATAAGAGAAGAGAAAGAAATAAAAGGAATCCAGATTGGAAAGGAAGAAGTCAAACCCTCTCTATTTGCAGATGACATGATATTATACATAGAAAATCCCAAAGACACTATTACAAAACCACTAGAGTTAATCAGTGAATTCAGCAAAGTCGCAGGATACAAAATCAATACACAGAAATCACTGGCATTCCTAAACACAAACCATGAAAAATCAGAAAATGAAATCAAAGAGGCAATCCCCTTCACCATCGCAACCAAAAGAATCAAGTATCTAGGAATAAACCTACCCAAAGAAACAAAAGAACTGTACACAGGAAATTACAAGACACTCATGAGAGACATTAAAAATGAGTTAAACAGATGGAGAAATATTCCATGTTCCTGGGTCGGAAGAATGAATATTGTGAAAATGATCATACTACCAAATGTCATCTATAGATTTAATGCGATCCCTATCAAACTTCCAATAACATTCTTCACAGAACTAGACCAACGAATAACACAGTTCATATGGAAGCACAAAAGACCCTGAATAGCCAAAGCTAACCTGAGGAAGAAGAATGGAGCTGGGGGGATCAGCCTCCCCAACTTCAGACTCTACTACAAAGCAACAGTCATCAAGACAGTAAAAAAGGTACTCGGACAAATGCCTTCCTATAGTTACACCAATCAAGCTAAAGGTCGAGCAACCACGCATTTACATTGCAATAGGAACTCACGGTAAGCCGGCATTGCCCAGAGCGCGGAAACCAGGGGGATCAATCAGAAGTTTTGACAATGGACCTTAGATCATGCCCTGTCTCTTCCTGCCGGCATCCTTTTAGTACCAAACTGCAAATGTGCTTAAGATTCCTTATGCTTGCAAAAGCCCTCTTTCCTTCAGGGACCCACAAAAAATCTTCAAAAATTGGGCATAGAAGGAACTTATCTTAACATAATGAAAGCCATATATGAGAAGCCCACAGCGAACATTATCCTCAATGGTGAAAAACTCAAAGCATTCCCTCTAAGATCAGGAACAAGACAAGGGTGTCCACTTTCACCACTCTTATTCAACATAGTCCTGGAAGTTGTAGCAACAGCAATAAGAGAAGAGAAAGAAATAAAAGGAATCCAGATTGGAAAGGAAGAAGTCAAGCTCTCTCTATTTGCAGATGACATGATATTATACATAGAAAATCCCAAAGACACTATTACAAAACCACTAGAGTTAATCAGTGAATTCAGCAAAGTCGCAGGATACAAAATCAATACACAGAAATCACTGGCATTCCTAAACACAAACCATGAAAAATCAGAAAATGAAATCAAAGAGGCAATCCCCTTCACCATCGCAACCAAAAGAATCAAGTATCTAGGAATAAACCTACCCAAAGAAACAAAAGAACTGTACACAGGAAATTACAAGACACTCATGAGAGACATTAAAAATGAGTTAAACAGATGGAGAAATATTCCATGTTCCTGGGTCGGAAGAATGAATATTGTGAAAATGATCATACTACCAAATGTCATCTATAGATTTAATGCGATCCCTATCAAACTTCCAATAACATTCTTCACAGAACTAGACCAACGAATAACACAGTTCATATGGAAGCACAAAAGACCCTGAATAGCCAAAGCTAACCTGAGGAAGAAGAATGGAGCTGGGGGGATCAGCCTCCCCAACTTCAGACTCTACTACAAAGCAACAGTCATCAAGACAGTATGGTACTGGCACAAAAACAGAAATGTCGACCAATGGAACAAGATCGAGAACCCAGAGATAAACCCATGCACCTATGGGTACCTTATTTTGGACAAAGGAGGAGAAACTATAAAATGGGAGAGAGACAGCCTCTTCAACAAGTGGTGCTGGGAGAAATGGACAGCTACATGCAAAAAAATGGAGTTGGAACATATTTTGACACCATGCACAAAGATCAACTCAAAATGGATTAAAGACTTACATGTAAGTCCAGAAACCATCAAACTCTTAGAGGACAATATAGGCAAAACCCTCAAGGACATCAATCAAAGAAATATCTTCTCTGACCCACCTACTAGAATAGCAGAACTCAAAAGACAAATGAACATGTGGGACCTAATGAAACTCAAAAGCTTTTGTACAGCAAAAGAAACAACAAAAAAGCTGAACAGACAACCCACAGAATGGGAGAAAATCATAGCAAATGAAACAACAGACAAAGAATTAATCTCCAAAATCTACAAGCAACTCAGACAACTCAGCACCAGAAAAATGAATAACCCAATCAAAAAATGGGAAAAGGACCTAAACAGACACCTCTCCAACGATGACATACAGATGGCCCAAAAGCACATGAAACGATGCTCAACTTCACTAATAATTAGAGAAATGCAAATCAAAACGACAATGAGATATCACCTCACACCCGTCAGAATGGCCGTCATCCACAAATCGACAGACAATAAATGCTGGAAAGGGTGTGGAGAAAAGGGAACACTCCTGCATTGCTGGTGGGAGTGTAAATTGATACAGTCTCTATGGAAGACAGTCTGGAGATTTCTTAAAAAACTAAAAATAGAAACACCATATGACCCAGCAATCCCACTCTTAGGCTTATACCCTGATGAAATCATATCTGAAAGAAGCACCTGTACCCCAATGTTCATTGCAGCTCTCTATACAATAGCTAGAACATGGAAGCAAGCTAGATGCCCATCGACGAACGAATGGATCCAAAAGTTCTGGTACATATATACAATGGAATACAACACAGCTGTAAAGAGAAATGCAGAAAAATCAGCCCTAATGAGGTGACTGGATCTAGAACGTATCCTAAAAAGTGAAGTCAGTCAGAAAGAGAAGGACAAATACAGTATATTAACACATATATATGAAATCTAGTAGGATGGTGATGATGGTACACACAGTGAAGCGACAGAAAGACAGACATGGACAGAGGACATATGGACATTGTGGGGAAGGAACAGAAGGTGGAGGGTACAAATCCCCCTTAAAGCTACAGTCGCAAAAAATGGAGTTGGAACATATTTTGACACCATGCACAAAGATCAACTCAAAATGGATTAAAGACTTACATGTAAGTCCAGAAACCATCAAACTCTTAGAGGACAATATAGGCAAAACCCTCAAGGACATCAATCAAAGAAATATCTTCTCTGACCCACCTACTAGAATAGCAGAACTCAAAAGACAAATGAACATGTGGGACCTAATGAAACTCAAAAGCTTTTGTACAGCAAAAGAAACAACAAAAAAGCTGAACAGACAACCCACAGAATGGGAGAAAATCATAGCAAATGAAACAACAGACAAAGAATTAATCTCCAAAATCTACAAGCAACTCAGACAACTCAGAACCAGAAAAATGAATAACCCAATCAAAAAATGGGAAAAGGACCTAAACAGACACCTCTCCAACGATGACATACAGATGGCCCAAAAGCACATGAAACGATGCTCAACTTCACTAATAATTAGAGAAATGCAAATCAAAACGACAATGAGATATCACCTCACACCCGTCAGAATGGCCGTCATCCACAAATCGACAGACAATAAATGCTGGAAAGGGTGTGGAGAAAAGGGAACACTCCTGCATTGCTGGTGGGAGTGTAAATTGATACAGTCTCTATGGAAGACAGTCTGGAGATTTCTTAAAAAACTAAAAATAGAAACACCATATGACCCAGCAATCCCACTCTTAGGCTTATACCCTGATGAAATCATATCTGAAAGAAGCACCTGTACCCCAATGTTCATTGCAGCTCTCTATACAATAGCTAGAACATGGAAGCAAGCTAGATGCCCATCGACGAACGAATGGATCCAAAAGTTCTGGTACATATATACAATGGAATACAACACAGCTGTAAAGAGAAATGCAGAAAAATCAGCCCTAATGAGGTGACTGGATCTAGAACGTATCCTAAAAAGTGAAGTCAGTCAGAAAGAGAAGGACAAATACAGTATATTAACACATATATATGAAATCTAGTAGGATGGTGATGATGGTACACACAGTGAAGCGACGGAAAGACAGACATGGACAGAGGACATATGGACATTGTGGGGAAGGAACAGAAGGTGGGAGGCGTAAAGGAAGTAGCATGAAGGCCTGTACTATCATAAGTGAAGAAAATAGCTCTAGTCATTGCTATGTGAGAAAAGGGGATCCTTCAGGGGTGCTGTGTGATGGTTGGGAGGGGTAGGAAGGGGGGGATATACATATGACTAATCTGGGAGCATACATATCTGTAAACAACAAAACTCTGTAAAAGTTAAAAGCAAAATAAAGGTTTAAAAATTAAAAAAATCAAAAAAATCTCAGAGACTCATAGTGTAGTAAATGAGAGAGATACAGACATTTAAAGATCTCCTTGATTATTATTCATCTTCTAATCTTTGTTCTTATTTTGCATTTCATAGATGTACTTTATACATACTCCTAGAGTTCAGAGAACTGCCTCCTGATGGTGTTAACTGCTTTAATGCTTAATCCAATGCCTTGTAGATATATATGTGCTCACCCATTCATTTCCCAGCACATATTTGTCAAATGCCTACTAAATGTCCAGTGACTATGGGCTAGTCACTCAACTCCTCTGCATCTCAGTTTCTACAGCCATCGAGTGGGAAGAGTAGTCCCTAAGATAAGAATTTATTATGAGAATTTCATAGGACTTGGATTTGTGAAAGCATCTTACATATTACCAAGGCACATAGTAGCTGCTCAATACATTTCCATTCACACATTACTTAACAATGTATTTCAACCCTGTCAATTAGGAATTGTCTGACTGGGAACATTTTACTGTGATTTAAGTTAATGTCTATAAATATTAGCGGCATATGTTTCCAATTTTAGAAATTAAACCAGCAAAAATTAAGATTCACGATTTTAAGTTTAAAATATTCCTTGTATAATAATGGAATACAACACAGCTGTAAAGAGAAATGCAGAAAAATCAGCCCTAATGAGGTGACTGGATCTAGAACGTATCCTAAAAAGTGAAGTCAGTCAGAAAGAGAAGGACAAATACAGTATATTAACACATATATATGAAATCTAGTAGGATGGTGATGATGGTACACACAGTGAAGCGACGGAAAGACAGACATGGACAGAGGACATATGGACATTGTGGGGAAGGAACAGAAGGTGGGAGGCGTAAAGGAAGTAGCATGAAGGCCTGTACTATCATAAGTGAAGAAAATAGCTCTAGTCATTGCTATGTGAGAAAAGGGGATCCTTCAGGGGTGCTGTGTGATGGTTGGGAGGGGTAGGAAGGGGGGGATATACATATGACTAATCTGGGAGCATACATATCTGTAAACAACAAAACTCTGTAAAAGTTAAAAGCAAAATAAAGGTTTAAAAATTAAAAAAATCAAAAAAATCTCAGAGACTCATAGTGTAGTAAATGAGAGAGATACAGACATTTAAAGATCTCCTTGATTATTATTCATCTTCTAATCTTTGTTCTTATTTTGCATTTCATAGATGTACTTTATACATACTCCTAGAGTTCAGAGAACTGCCTCCTGATGGTGTTAACTGCTTTAATGCTTAATCCAATGCCTTGTAGATATATATGTACTCACCCATTCATTTCCCAGCACATATTTGTCAAATGCCTACTAAATGTCCAGTGACTATGGGCTAGTCACTCAACTCCTCTGCATCTCAGTTTCTACAGCCATCGAGTGGGAAGAGTAGTCCCTAAGATAAGAATTTATTATGAGAATTTCATAGGACTTGGATTTGTGAAAGCATCTTACATATTACCAAGGCACATAGTAGCTGCTCAATACATTTCCATTCACACATTACTTAACAATGTATTTCAACCCTGTCAATTAGGAATTGTCTGACTGGGAACATTTTACTGTGATTTAAGTTAATGTCTATAAATATTAGCGGCATATGTTTCCAATTTTTAGAAATTAAACCAGCAAATGGATTCATAAGATTCACGATTTTAAGTTTAAAATACTATAATATTCCTTATTAAAAGTTATAAAATAATTGCTCTTTCAAGATTTATTTGCACATGCAAATTGGGGTTGAAATGTCAAAACAGTTTTCACACTTATGTGTTAATTTATAGAAGAGAGAATCTGAAAATCATGATGAGGTTGTAATCTCCATAAAAATTAATAGACTCCTTGTAGGAAATTTATGAACTGTAAATAAGACTGAGAGATGCTAATTTCTTGATATAAAAATACTACAATTATTTGTACATTCCACTTACCTCCTATTCACACCTAAAGCACCATAAATCTGATGCAACATCAAAGTCAAGTTTATAGCACTTTACATATAAGGCTGTGGGACTATCCCCCATTTGGCAAATGACATATTCCTGAGCACCTTAAGATGTGTATCAGAGAGCCAGCCTACTGGATGTCATCCGTTACCCCATGTGGCACAGCATCTAGAGACCATGGGTCTTGACGCCAATGTTCGTGCATAACAGTTCATTGCTCATAGAGCTGGTTCTAGAATCCTAGCTTTTCAATTCTAACTCCACAGCCATCAGTACCTTCATTTGTGCTAAACCACTTCAGTTGTGTCCAACTCTTTGTGACCTTATGGACTGTGCCTCGCCAGGTTCCACAGTCCATGATATTCTCCAGGCAAGAGTACTGGAGTGAATTGCCATTCCCTTCTCCAGAGGAGCTATCTGACCCAGGGATTGAACCTGCCTCCCTTATGTCCCCTGCCTTGAAGGTAGGCACTTTACCACTAGTGCCACCTGGAAGCCCTTGATACATCTAGGTACCTATTCCTTACAAAGAAAATTTGGATTCATTAGTAGGTCTATAAATGGCCTGAACTTTTTCTAATTTTGGCTTTTAGTTTGTTGTCATCTCACAAAAGATAGATATTTAAAGAAAATCAGAAATATTTGTCTATGGAAGTCATAGTGGTTCCAGTTATTTTTTATTGGGTTTAATTAGTTATTTCAAATATCCTGAAATGGCACATGTGCTTAGACTACAAATAAATGTGGATTTTTTTCAGCACTTTTGCAGCTTCTAATTCTTGAAACCATGTGATTTTAGCACAGGTTCACTTAATTGACTTATATATGCTCCTTCCACTAAGGGAAAAGCACTAACAGAGAGAGAGAGAAAAAGATGATTAACTCCGCCTTTAAGGACCTTATAGTTTAGTGGATGAAAAACATCTGAATAAATAAAAAACTGAAGCAAATTCTACAAAGTCAATGCTATAATAGAAGTCAGGCAGAGAATGTGAGGTGAGTATATAGTGAAGGTGTTAGAAGAGATGCAGGGTGAATATGCCTTTTGAGTTAGAAGATTGAAATGATACAGTGGACTGAGATGCCAGAGAAGGTAAAGTAGAATGACAAACGCTTGGCATTATAAAAGGCAAGGCCCTGCTTCAAGCACTTGCTCTTCTAGTACCAATGCCATGTGCTGAACCTGCACTAATATAGAGGCTGCATTGAGTGCCTGCTGAGAGAATCCATAAAGGATCTTAGCACTGTAAAGGTCTTGATTCTGTTGCATTAAAAATGATTACTGGCTAACTCCAAGAATATACAGAAGTTTCATTGGAAACTAGTGGATTCATGAGTAGAAAGAGAAAAAAGGCTGGTGACATACATAACAAAGATTGATGAAGGACCCAAGCACAATAAACTTGGCACCCAGAAGAAACTGACCCAGGAACCCATTGTCTTATTGAACAAAGCAAACGAATTAAATATGCAGGGGGAGAAAAAAATGTTTCCCTACATTTGATATGAGGACATTGCTTTGTTTAACAATGCATTTTTGCATTAACAAAAAATAGAAAACAATGATTTAGAAAGGTCTTTTAAACTTTTACCATAATCCTATTGCTGTCTATGTCATGTTTGCCAGGCATGTGGGATATAGTATTGGCTTTATCTGTCCTCTAGGATTTTGTCATTTGTCTCTCTGAAAATAAATCACTGCTATCAGCACAGCCAGCTCTTGACGTGGACCTCTGATTGGTTTTCACAATAAACACTGCAGGTATCTGAGGGTAAGAGAAATTCCAGGAGAAATGAAGACAGAGTAAAGATTGTGAATTAACAAAAAGGCCCCTCATTTCAAGTGATAAAGGTGGCACATGTGCTTAGACTACAAATAAATGTGGATTTTTTTCAGCACTTTTGCAGCTTCTAATTCTTGAAACCATGTGATTTTAGCACAGGTTCACTTAATTGACTTATATATGCTCCTTCCACTAAGGGAAAAGCACTAACAGAGAGAGAGAGAAAAAGATGATTAACTCCGCCTTTAAGGACCTTATAGTTTAGTGGATGAAAAACATCTGAATAAATAAAAAACTGAAGCAAATTCTACAAAGTCAATGCTATAATAGAAGTCAGGCAGAGAATGTGAGGTGAGTATATAGTGAAGGTGTTAGAAGAGATGCAGGGTGAATATGCCTTTTGAGTTAGAAGATTGAAATGATACAGTGGACTGAGATGCCAGAGAAGGTAAAGTAGAATGACAAACGCTTGGCATTATAAAAGGCAAGGCCCTGCTTCAAGCACTTGCTCTTCTAGTACCAATGCCATGTGCTGAACCTGCACTAATATAGAGGCTGCATTGAGTGCCTGCTGAGAGAATCCATAAAGGATCTTAGCACTGTAAAGGTCTTGATTCTGTTGCATTAAAAATGATTACTGGCTAACTCCAAGAATATACAGAAGTTTCATTGGAAACTAGTGGATTCATGAGTAGAAAGAGAAAAAAGGCTGGTGACATACATAACAAAGATTGATGAAGGACCCAAGCACAATAAACTTGGCACCCAGAAGAAACTGACCCAGGGAAACCATTGTCTTATTGAACAAAGCAAACGAATTAAATATGCAGGGGGAGAAAAAAATGTTTCCCTACATTTGATATGAGGACATTGCTTTGTTTAACAATGCATTTTTGCATTAACAAAAAATAGAAAACAATGATTTAGAAAGGTCTTTTAAACTTTTACCATAATCCTATTGCTGTCTATGTCATGTTTGCCAGGCATGTGGGATATAGTATTGGCTTTATCTGTCCTCTAGGATTTTGTCATTTGTTCTCTCTGAAAATAAATCACTGCTATCAGCACAGCCAGCTCTTGACGTGGACCTCTGATTGGTTTTCACAATAAACACTGCAGGTATCTGAGGGTAAGAGAAATTCCAGGAGAAATGAAGACAGAGTAAAGATTGTGAATTAACAAAAAGGCCCCTCATTTCAAGTGATAAAGGTGGAAGTTTATTGTATTTTTCAATTGTTGTTCAGTCACCAAATTGTGTTCACAGCCTCATAGACTGCAGCATGCCAGCCTTCCACGTCCCTCATGATCTACCAGAGTTTGCTCAAGTTCATGTCCATTGAATCAGTGATACCATACAAACATTTCATCATGTCTCCTTTTTCTGCCTTCAAATTTTTGCAGCATCAGGGTTTTTTCCAATGAGTCAGCTCTTTTCATCAGGTGGCATTTTTCAATATCAAAGGAAAAGAAACTAGATTCTGTGCAGTTGACCATGCAAGGACATGGTCCATATACTTTTTTGTAGAGTCTAATGTACGTGCACAGGACTATATGCTTGGGAATATGTAATTGACAGCACCCTGAAAGTGACCAGTCAGTGCCTAGTAACATACCTAGGAAGTCCTCTCATTTGACAGGAAATAGCCCTCTAAGAGGAAAGCTCCAGCAGGGCTCATAGAATCTGTTTGTTGCACCCTCCTTCAGATCTTCAGACTGGTGCTCAAAAATGCAAGAGTGATGAAAAAGCCTAGGTTCAGACTCTGTCTCTACTCCTGGCTGAATGTGTGGCTGTGGACATTTTTCTCCCTTCCCTCTCATAGGTTCAGTTTTCTTAAGTGTAAATGTAAAGGTAATAATAGTATATAATTCCTAGCATTTATGGGGTTTTCATGCAATCATATATATGAAGAACTTTTCATGTTACCTGATATTTAGGATGACCAATATCAAAAAGACCAGGCTGACTCTCCATCCCAAATCTGATCCTTAATAATTACAAACTGATGAGGGTGTGCATTCATCAGTGTACCATTGCTTTACACATCCCTGCATCAGTGTTTAGGTCCCAGAGTTCATACCACAGCCCAGGAATTTTCTCTTTGGGCCGGGTTTAGGCTGTGCAGTGGCCCACTTTGGATTACTGCGTCCAGAGGAAGGTTTTGACAAAACTGGAGCCCAGCGACTGAATACACAACCCTTGGGCAAAATAAATCACTGCTATCAGCACAGCCAGCTCTTGAGGGCCATTGGTTTTCACAATAAACACTGCAGGTATCTGAGGGTAAGAGAAATTCCAGGAGAAATGAAGACAGAGTAAAGATTGTGAATTAACAAAAAGGCCCCTCATTTCAAGTGATAAAGGTGGAAGTTTATTGTATTTTTCAATTGTTGTTCAGTCACCAAATTGTGTTCACAGCCTCATAGACTGCAGCATGCCAGCCTTCCACGTCCCTCATGATCTACCAGAGTTTGCTCAAGTTCATGTCCATTGAATCAGTGATACCATACAAACATTTCATCATGTCTCCTTTTTCTGCCTTCAAATTTTTGCAGCATCAGGGTTTTTTCCAATGAGTCAGCTCTTTTCATCAGGTGGCATTTTTCAATATCAAAGGAAAAGAAACTAGATTCTGTGCAGTTGACCATGCAAGGACATGGTCCATATACTTTTTTGTAGAGTCTAATGTACGTGCACAGGACTATATGCTTGGGAATATGTAATTGACAGCACCCTGAAAGTGACCAGTCAGTGCCTAGTAACATACCTAGGAAGTCCTCTCATTTGACAGGAAATAGCCCTCTAAGAGGAAAGCTCCAGCAGGGCTCATAGAATCTGTTTGTTGCACCCTCCTTCAGATCTTCAGACTGGTGCTCAAAAATGCAAGAGTGATGAAAAAGCCTAGGTTCAGACTCTGTCTCTACTCCTGGCTGAATGTGTGGCTGTGGACATTTTTCTCCCTTCCCTCTCATAGGTTCAGTTTTCTTAAGTGTAAATGTAAAGGTAATAATAGTATATAATTCCTAGCATTTATGGGGTTTTCATGCAATCATATATATGAAGAACTTTTCATGTTACCTGATATTTAGGATGACCAATATCAAAAAGACCAGGCTGACTCTCCATCCCAAATCTGATCCTTAATAATTACAAACTGATGAGGGTGTGCATTCATCAGTGTACCATTGCTTTACACATCCCTGCATCAGTGTTTAGGTCCCAGAGTTCATACCACAGCCCAGGAATCTCTGCGTTTAGGCTGCAGTTTGAGGCCAGCACTATGGAAAAAAGTGTGCTCCCCATGGATCTGTGCAGTGGCCCACTTTGGATTACTGCGTCCAGAGGAAGGTTTTGACAAAACTGGAGCCCAGCAGACTGTCAATACACAACCCCAAAATGAAAATGATGTCAAAGATCCAAGAGAAGGCAAGACTCAAATTCAAAAGAATTTTAGCAAAAGAGGGATTACAACACTAAGTACACTTGAGGGAAATAAGGACAATTAGATGAAATTAATAGCCCTTTGAATTAAATTTGGAACATGCTTTCTGCTCTGTAATATTCCACTGTGGAGGTTCAAGCAGGAATGGAAAGGGTCGCTCCCCTCCTTGGCTGTGTACTGCTTGGCCTACCCTCTCTCATACCAGAGCCTCCCCTCATGCCAGAGTACCCGAAGCCTTAATTACCACCCAGTCGCCTGTCTGGCTCCTTGCTCTGCTGAGCTAGATAATCAGTTTTCTTTGACTAGTAATTCAATATCCCCTGCAGAAAGTCTGCAATGACACTTCAAAGTTATTTGCATCCACTGTGAAGAACATTTTTAGTTCTATTTCTAAATTGAGTGGTTGTGGTTTTAGTTTCCTGATAAACAGGACAACTGCATTCTACAACACTCACACAGGGCCACAGTTCTTACTCAGGTCAGTGAACTGATGCATAAATAATTGACACCATTGAAAATCTCTTTATGCCTTCATGGTAGGAAATGGAAATAACCAGTGCTAGTCAGTTAAACAGTTATACAATGTTAAGAGATGACTAAGGCATAAATGTCTACCCTGATTTTCTGAGGGTATTCTTGGGTTTAGCTGAATTCCCACAGGGAAGCACGCTCTAATTTGGCTTGGACATATTCTGGAGATAAGGGTGTAAGGGTGTAAGCCATTCACTACCCCAGTCCCAGTACACCACCATATAGGAAAGCTTAATACAGTGCCAAGGAGGTCAGTCTTCTTTCTTCAAATATAAGGATGGTGTGCCATCCCCCCATTTGGCCTTATGTGGCAGAGACCATGAGGGAAGAGGGACAAGGACTTCAAGTGCAGTTTTCATACATAGTATTCATTTTCAGTAACACACATCTCAAAAGGGTAGGGAACAACAACAGGTAGTCCTGTTGTTCAGCAGAGGACAGGCTGAACTCAAGTACAGTCACTATGTCACTTCCTTCCCATCCCTCTTGGCCTTTCACACGTTACACAATGCTCAGTGGTTCAGGCATGTCCGGCTCTTTGTGACTCTATGAACTGTAGTCCTCCTCCAGGGTCCTCTGCTCATGCCATGGGATTCTCCAGGCAATAACACTGGAATGGGTTGTCATTTCCTCCTCCAGGATCTTCCCAACCCAGGATTGACCCTGGGTCTGCCGCATCTCCTTGCATTGGCAGGCTTTCTGCTCTGTAATATTCCACTGTGGAGGTTCAAGCAGGAATGGAAAGGGTCGCTCCCCTCCTTGGCTGTGTACTGCTTGGCCTACCCTCTCTCATACCAGAGCCTCCCCTCATGCCAGAGTACCCGAAGCCTTAATTACCACCCAGTCGCCTGTCTGGCTCCTTGCTCTGCTGAGCTAGATAATCAGTTTTCTTTGACTAGTAATTCAATATCCCCTGCAGAAAGTCTGCAATGACACTTCAAAGTTATTTGCATCCACTGTGAAGAACATTTTTAGTTCTATTTCTAAATTGAGTGGTTGTGGTTTTAGTTTCCTGATAAACAGGACAACTGCATTCTACAACACTCACACAGGGCCACAGTTCTTACTCAGGTCAGTGAACTGATGCATAAATAATTGACACCATTGAAAATCTCTTTATGCCTTCATGGTAGGAAATGGAAATAACCAGTGCTAGTCAGTTAAACAGTTATACAATGTTAAGAGATGACTAAGGCATAAATGTCTACCCTGATTTTCTGAGGGTATTCTTGGGTTTAGCTGAATTCCCACAGGGAAGCACGCTCTAATTTGGCTTGGACATATTCTGGAGATAAGGGTGTAAGGGTGTAAGCCATTCACTACCCCAGTCCCAGTACACCACCATATAGGAAAGCTTAATACAGTGCCAAGGAGGTCAGTCTTCTTTCTTCAAATATAAGGATGGTGTGCCATCCCCCCATTTGGCCTTATGTGGCAGAGACCATGAGGGAAGAGGGACAAGGACTTCAAGTGCAGTTTTCATACATAGTATTCATTTTCAGTAACACACATCTCAAAAGGGTAGGGAACAACAACAGGTAGTCCTGTTGTTCAGCAGAGAACAGGCTGAACTCAAGTACAGTCACTATGTCACTTCCTTCCCATCCCTCTTGGCCTTTCACACGTTACACAATGCTCAGTGGTTCAGGCATGTCCGGCTCTTTGTGACTCTATGAACTGTAGTCCTCCTCCAGGGTCCTCTGCTCATGCCATGGGATTCTCCAGGCAATAACACTGGAATGGGTTGTCATTTCCTCCTCCAGGGGATCTTCCCAACCCAGGGATTGACCCTGGGTCTGCCGCATCTCCTTGCATTGGCAGGCAGATTCTTTACCACTGAGCCAACTGGGAAGCCTCATATGTTACAAGCCCTTCCTGCATATAGCACCTCTTTGTTCCTAGATGTTAGATAAAAAGTGTTCCCAGCAGCACCATCAGCAGCTTTGGTCCTCTGCATTAGCCTGTCTGTAGCCCAGTAATGCACAGCCAGCATCCGTATTTATCTCAAGGTGACACTTGTAATGGATGATTGCAGCATTTCTTAATCCGTTGTGTAATCCTCTTGGCTTTGCTTGCAGTTATTTTCAAGGCTTTAGCAGCAATACAATGGTTCCTTTCCCAAGAAAGAGTTCATTCAATTTAAGTCTGGATTGATTACAGCTAAACTTATGACATATCTTTACAAAGGAAAGGAAAAAACAGCAATAAATTATGCAGAGTAGTTATTTAGCATTTATTCACACACACCCACCAGTGTCCTGGACTCAACATGTAACGGTGTAAAATCCCTACCCTTGAGAATCAAAGGCAATCAGGGCAGAGCATTAGTTCAATTGCCATTTAATTCCTTACTCAAGGGTCATCGACCATATGGCCAGCATTTTAACTGACTTCACCGGTTAAGTGTGCTCTTAACCCACTCCTGCCTTCTTTCATTTCTGTCTCATTCAGATGTATTCTACTAACAGCATCCTTAACCTTTGACCTCTACCCCCAAAAAGCACTCTTACTACTCCTCAAGCAGTTTTGTTTTAGGACTAAGGCACTTAATGGGGCCAGAGACCATGAGGGAAGAGGGACAAGGACTTCAAGTGCAGTTTTCATACATAGTATTCATTTTCAGTAACACACATCTCAAAAGGGTAGGGAACAACAACAGGTAGTCCTGTTGTTCAGCAGAGAACAGGCTGAACTCAAGTACAGTCACTATGTCACTTCCTTCCCATCCCTCTTGGCCTTTCACACGTTACACAATGCTCAGTGGTTCAGGCATGTCCGGCTCTTTGTGACTCTATGAACTGTAGTCCTCCTCCAGGGTCCTCTGCTCATGCCATGGGATTCTCCAGGCAATAACACTGGAATGGGTTGTCATTTCCTCCTCCAGGGGATCTTCCCAACCCAGGGATTGACCCTGGGTCTGCCGCATCTCCTTGCATTGGCAGGCAGATTCTTTACCACTGAGCCAACTGGGAAGCCTCATATGTTACAAGCCCTTCCTGCATATAGCACCTCTTTGTTCCTAGATGTTAGATAAAAAGTGTTCCCAGCAGCACCATCAGCAGCTTTGGTCCTCTGCATTAGCCTGTCTGTAGCCCAGTAATGCACAGCCAGCATCCGTATTTATCTCAAGGTGACACTTGTAATGGATGATTGCAGCATTTCTTAATCCGTTTGTGTAATCCTCTTGGCTTTGCTTGCAGTTATTTTCAAGGCTTTAGCAGCAATACAATGGTTCCTTTCCCAAGAAAGAGTTCATTCAATTTAAGTCTGGATTGATTACAGCTAAACTTATGACATATCTTTACAAAGGAAAGGAAAAAACAGCAATAAATTATGCAGAGTAGTTATTTAGCATTTATTCACACACACCCACCAGTGTCCTGGACTCAACATGTAACGGTGTAAAATCCCTACCCTTGAGAATCAAAGGCAATCAGGGCAGAGCATTAGTTCAATTGCCATTTAATTCCTTACTCAAGGGGTCATCGACCATATGGCCAGCATTTTAACTGACTTCACCGGTTAAGTGTGCTCTTAACCCACTCCTGCCTTCTTTCATTTCTGTCTCATTCAGATGTATTCTACTAACAGCATCCTTAACCTTTGACCTCTACCCCCAAAAAGCACTCTTACTACTCCTCAAGCAGTTTTGTTTTAGGACTAAGGCACTTAATGGGGCCAGAATCCAGAGTAATCCTGGTGATAACTGCCTAACATTTGTGGGATTCCTCCTGTGGTAGCCTGGTTGGTGACAAGGGAAGTGCATTCGGAAATGGTATGGAAGCTGGAAGACAACAAAAGACTTTTCTTCTAACTGTGTTTTTGTGAGGAGATAGTCATGTACATGCTCACCTGCCAGAGGAATTATATTTCATATAGGTGAATGATTAGACAGATGGATTTTAGGACCACTTGCAAAAATATAATTTATATAGTACAATAATACAAATTTAACTCAAGCAAAATATGAATGCATAAAATTTGAAAATTTAATGTGATGCTATTAATTCATAGAAGTCCCAATAACCAAACCCCCTGAGATAATCATTTACATAGAATAATGGCCAAAAGCAATAGAGGAGAAAGATCTGAAAAAAAAATTAAAAATTACTGATCATTTGAATTTAAAGTGGAAAGCTGGAGAAAATGAATCAGGATTAATGATAATAACCAACATTGAATACCAAGTACACTGCATTCAATACTTCAAATATTGTTGAAATAAGTAAAGTTTGCTATTTACATTTTATAGATGAAACAAATAGGAATTCAGAGGAGTCAAGTAACTTTCTAACTAAAAGGAGACATAACTTTATTGCAGCACCCAAGCACTTAACCAGTATGCTATACTGCCATCTAGGACCCAATGTATAAATATGCATCATATTCACAGCTCCCAAAATGCCATGTCCTTTGGCATTTTGCTAAAACCTTTTTATTCCTCACATTTACTTGTAAAATTTCATTGCTGGGTAAGTTAGAGGAATTCTCCATAATATGTCCCTGATATGATTTAAATTATATTTAAGTACTGGCGTAGAGTCTAGGATTATTTAGAATCAAGAAAATACACACACCCACATCCACACTCCTCCTGCCACATACACATGTTTTTAAGACAAATACAGCTATTTTAAATTGCTGAATGTTTCACATGTTTTTGAGCTGTGTTTCTCAATTCCCCCATTTCTGTCTCATTCAGATGTATTCTACTAACAGCATCCTTAACCTTTGACCTCTACCCCCAAAAAGCACTCTTACTACTCCTCAAGCAGTTTTGTTTTAGGACTAAGGCACTTAATGGGGCCAGAATCCAGAGTAATCCTGGTGATAACTGCCTAACATTTGTGGGATTCCTCCTGTGGTAGCCTGGTTGGTGACAAGGGAAGTGCATTCGGAAATGGTATGGAAGCTGGAAGACAACAAAAGACTTTTCTTCTAACTGTGTTTTTGTGAGGAGATAGTCATGTACATGCTCACCTGCCAGAGGAATTATATTTCATATAGGTGAATGATTAGACAGATGGATTTTAGGACCACTTGCAAAAATATAATTTATATAGTACAATAATACAAATTTAACTCAAGCAAAATATGAATGCATAAAATTTGAAAATTTAATGTGATGCTATTAATTCATAGAAGTCCCAATAACCAAACCCCCTGAGATAATCATTTACATAGAATAATGGCCAAAAGCAATAGAGGAGAAAGATCTGAAAAAAAAATTAAAAATTACTGATCATTTGAATTTAAAGTGGAAAGCTGGAGAAAATGAATCAGGATTAATGATAATAACCAACATTGAATACCAAGTACACTGCATTCAATACTTCAAATATTGTTGAAATAAGTAAAGTTTGCTATTTACATTTTATAGATGAAACAAATAGGAATTCAGAGGAGTCAAGTAACTTTCTAACTAAAAGGAGACATAACTTTATTGCAGCACCCAAGCACTTAACCAGTATGCTATACTGCCATCTAGGACCCAATGTATAAATATGCATCATATTCACAGCTCCCAAAATGCCATGTCCTTTGGCATTTTGCTAAAACCTTTTTATTCCTCACATTTACTTGTAAAATTTCATTGCTGGGTAAGTTAGAGGAATTCTCCATAATATGTCCCTGATATGATTTAAATTATATTTAAGTACTGGCGTAGAGTCTAGGATTATTTAGAATCAAGAAAATACACACACCCACATCCACACTCCTCCTGCCACATACACATGTTTTTAAGACAAATACAGCTATTTTAAATTGCTGAATGTTTCATTTTCTTTCATTGAAACATTCTTTGCATTAAAAAGTGTGAGCTGTGTTTGGAGGTTTTTGTTTTCTCTTTGCTGCTGTTGATTTTCTTCAGAGGGCAGATAGGATCAAAAGAAATTAGGTTTTCCACCTTTAGTATTTGAGGTAGTAGTTGAGATCCAAGGGATAGAGTCGATCCCTGGGTTAAGGCTGTCCTTACAGTATCTTGCCACCCTGCTCCCAAACATGTGTGTCATGTGTTTAAGCTGCAGTCATGCACTTACTTACACAGTGCATCTTCTTCTTATAGTTGACCTGGACAGGCTTAATGATGATGTCAAACGTTACAGTTGCACTCCCAGGAATTTTTCAGTCAACTTGAGAGAGGAGCTGAAGCTTACCAACGTGGTCTTCTTTCCTCGCTGTCTCCTTGTGCAGCGCTGTGGAGGAAATTGTGGCTGTGGAACTGTCAACTGGAAGTCCTGTACGTGCCATTCAGGAAAAACTGTGAAAAAGTATCATGAGGTATGCTATTTTCAGAATTTCTTTGTTTCAGTGCTGTAGTTAGCCCTTTCGAGTTATAAATGTCCTGTAATCTCTAGGGTGCTGGGAAACTGGGCCTTTGTATTGACTGTTAAAGTTGTTCATTGTGCAGGATCACCTCTCAGTGAGATAACTGGGAAATGGTCCTTGGGCTTAATTTGCCAATCCAGGTTTCTGGAGAAGGAGTAGGTCCATCCTAAAGAAGGAATTCCTTTTTTCAATCACTATTCATTATATATATAAGTGTGTTGACCATCATCTTGCTAGTATATACAATCAATTGTATGATGCAAAAATTTGGTTTTTTTCAAAAAACATGCTATCATCCCATTAAACATTTGCTCCCAAAATGCCATGTCCTTTGGCATTTTGCTAAAACCTTTTTATTCCTCACATTTACTTGTAAAATTTCATTGCTGGGTAAGTTAGAGGAATTCTCCATAATATGTCCCTGATATGATTTAAATTATATTTAAGTACTGGCGTAGAGTCTAGGATTATTTAGAATCAAGAAAATACACACACCCACATCCACACTCCTCCTGCCACATACACATGTTTTTAAGACAAATACAGCTATTTTAAATTGCTGAATGTTTCATTTTCTTTCATTGAAACATTCTTTGCATTAAAAAGTGTGAGCTGTGTTTGGAGGTTTTTGTTTTCTCTTTGCTGCTGTTGATTTTCTTCAGAGGGCAGATAGGATCAAAAGAAATTAGGTTTTCCACCTTTAGTATTTGAGGTAGTAGTTGAGATCCAAGGGATAGAGTCGATCCCTGGGTTAAGGCTGTCCTTACAGTATCTTGCCACCCTGCTCCCAAACATGTGTGTCATGTGTTTAAGCTGCAGTCATGCACTTACTTACACAGTGCATCTTCTTCTTATAGTTGACCTGGACAGGCTTAATGATGATGTCAAACGTTACAGTTGCACTCCCAGGAATTTTTCAGTCAACTTGAGAGAGGAGCTGAAGCTTACCAACGTGGTCTTCTTTCCTCGCTGTCTCCTTGTGCAGCGCTGTGGAGGAAATTGTGGCTGTGGAACTGTCAACTGGAAGTCCTGTACGTGCCATTCAGGAAAAACTGTGAAAAAGTATCATGAGGTATGCTATTTTCAGAATTTCTTTGTTTCAGTGCTGTAGTTAGCCCTTTCGAGTTATAAATGTCCTGTAATCTCTAGGGTGCTGGGAAACTGGGCCTTTGTATTGACTGTTAAAGTTGTTCATTGTGCAGGATCACCTCTCAGTGAGATAACTGGGAAATGGTCCTTGGGCTTAATTTGCCAATCCAGGTTTCTGGAGAAGGAGTAGGTCCATCCTAAAGAAGGAATTCCTTTTTTCAATCACTATTCATTATATATATAAGTGTGTTGACCATCATCTTGCTAGTATATACAATCAATTGTATGATGCAAAAACTTGAGCGCTTACTTACAGAAATACAATGGATTCATTTACAACACATGACTGCAAATCTAGATTATTATAAGAACATGCTAAGAATCAACCTTTAATTCAATCAAGTCATTGAAAAATGAAGCAGGGTAAAAATTGCCAGATATAAATGGTCAGAAAAAATTCCATTGTAAGAGACTTTTTCATTTCTCTAAATATGGGAATATTTTTCTTACAGGACAAATTTTTCCTAAATATAGCTGAGTGCTCTGAGAAACCAGCTCTGAAATTGTGCAAAAGTAAACATAAAGATGGAAAAGGAATGAAAATTTAAGGAGAGCAGTAACCTTTAATGATAATAACAGAGAACACACGTAAGCTTTTACTGTGTACCAGACGTCATTGTAAGCAATCATAGCTCACTTGGCTGTTTCTCCACATAGATGACTTAATTGAAGCCTAAGAGAAGTAGTGAATTGACCAGTGTGACTTGGTCAGTAATTCATAGAGCTAGGACCTAAGCTGATTACCTATTTCTAAAGTCTATATATTTATCACTAGTAACACTGTGCTCTGTCTTTTTAAATATATGGCACATTATTGAAGATTAAAGAAAGAGTGAACTTAAAGGGAGTTACATCTGCTCTTGATGTTGATAGCAACTCTATCTATTTGAAATAGGACTAAGAAATTATATCAGATAATCCCATACAGGGTGGTTCTGAGGACTCAAAACAATGCATAGGAAGTACATTTTGTAAGATGTGAAATATCATATTGAAACATGTTTAAAATATAAACTGTGAACCAGACACTATTGTTAGAAATTATTGTTTGAGTTGCTTTTCATCAGTATCCACCAAAACGAAAGAATAGATGGTGCCCTCTAAATAAAATCTCCCACTTTATACAACCATTTTGTTATCTTGAAAACAATAATCAATTAGGAGGTAATTTCTGAGCTAAATGAAAATGGATACATCAGAAGCGATATTTTCAATGTGGGAAATGTAGGAGGTTGGAGTCCACAATAACCTTGCTTACTTCAGACAGAGACACATGATTTTAGACTTGCAAAGAACATGTTTTCTTAGTCACAAGAATTACTTACTTCACCCCACACTTTTCAAAAGAAAAAAAATCTGTTCTCACATCCAGAGAATGCTGTTGTTTGTGTTCATTGTATTTTATTTTTGTATGACCTGATGAACTCTAGATTGGACTTTGTCCTTTGTGTGTAAGAACCTGAATTTTGTAATGTTGAGTCATACCCTGCAGGCAAATGCTGAAAGCAATAATTTGGTTCAAGTTAAAATAAGCCAGGAAATGACAAGATCTCTACCTACTCTTAACTGTGAGGAAGAACATGTAAGTTCAGGCCTTTGATGCTTTATTTTCATCTTGACTCTCCAGTCCTATAGAAGTTGCAGTTTGATTTTTTAAATTGCTTATTGTGGGAACAGAGTTAGCCATATACCCAAAAGGACCTTTGCCTCCCAGACAGCTAACTCCAGAAGAATCTGAAGGTATATTTTCTTTTCTTAGCTGTATTTGTATTCTTGTCTCTCTACACAGTAGCCGTTACCTGTAAATCTCTATTCACAATTAATATCTAGAAGGAGAAGTCCTTGATCCCTTTGTTCAGTCACATGAGTGAGTCTAAAATTTTGGCATCTTTTTTTTTTTTTTAATTTATCTTTTGGGGGGTGGGGTGGGGAGGAAGCGGGACCGGTAGACCACTTCTATTGGTCTTTCATTTCTCTATTTTCATCCGTCTTTATTCTTTGGCTCTTCTGGGCCTCCCATCGCCGTGGCCTCTGTTGTCACAGAGCACTGGCTCTGGGCGTGCGCTCCAGAGCTCCCGCTCAGTAATTGGACACATCGGTCCAGCCGCTCTGCGGGATCTTCCCAGACCAGGGATCAAACTGGCGCCCCCTGCACTGCAAGGCGGTGTCCTTACCCACTGGACCACCAGGGATGCCCTTTGGCATCTTTTTAAAACTGCTATCTAAAGCATCTCTTTGAAATGTGTCATGATATTTTTACTTCTCAGAGTCTGCTGATCTCTGTAGAAAATCACTCTGCTGAGTTCTGGACAAAGGGACAAAATAGCAGCAATCAGTCAGTAACTGCATACCTAGAACACATGCTTCTGGTACATTTAACCAGCCTCTTAAGATGCCCTTGACGTGTGTCCTATGGATCACTGTATATCCAGTGCTCTGTGGATAAAAGCAGGAGTCTTGTTCCATTTCCAGAAATAGGGGTTGCTTAGACTCAGTCTTGGGAGGGAAGAATCCTCATCCTCTATTCTGTTACTTTTGTGACTATATTCTTAACTCAGAGAAATGAGAAACTGGTTATTTTCTGGGTTTTTAAACCCTTATGGAAGAACCTGAATGTTGTATTGTTGAGTCATACCCTGCAGGCAAATGCTGAAAGCAATAATTTGGTTCAAGTTAAAATAAGCCAGGAAATGACAAGATCTCTACCTACTCTTAACTGTGAGGAAGAACATGTAAGTTCAGGCCTTTGATGCTTTATTTTCATCTTGACTCTCCAGTCCTATAGAAGTTGCAGTTTGATTTTTTAAATTGCTTATTGTGGGAACAGAGTTAGCCATATACCCAAAAGGACCTTTGCCTCCCAGACAGCTAACTCCAGAAGAATCTGAAGGTATATTTTCTTTTCTTAGCTGTATTTGTATTCTTGTCTCTCTACACAGTAGCCGTTACCTGTAAATCTCTATTCACAATTAATATCTAGAAGGAGAAGTCCTTGATCCCTTTGTTCAGTCACATGAGTGAGTCTAAAATTTTGGCATCTTTTTTTTTTTTTTAATTTATCTTTTGGGGGGTGGGGTGGGGAGGAAGCGGGACCGGTAGACCACTTCTATTGGTCTTTCATTTCTCTATTTTCATCCGTCTTTATTCTTTGGCTCTTCTGGGCCTCCCATCGCCGTGGCCTCTGTTGTCACAGAGCACTGGCTCTGGGCGTGCGCTCCAGAGCTCCCGCTCAGTAATTGGACACATCGGTCCAGCCGCTCTGCAGGATCTTCCCAGACCAGGGATCAAACTGGCGCCCCCTGCACTGCAAGGCGGTGTCCTTACCCACTGGACCACCAGGGATGCCCTTTGGCATCTTTTTAAAACTGCTATCTAAAGCATCTCTTTGAAATGTGTCATGATATTTTTACTTCTCAGAGTCTGCTGATCTCTGTAGAAAATCACTCTGCTGAGTTCTGGACAAAGGGACAAAATAGCAGCAATCAGTCAGTAACTGCATACCTAGAACACATGCTTCTGGTACATTTAACCAGCCTCTTAAGATGCCCTTGACGTGTGTCCTATGGATCACTGTATATCCAGTGCTCTGTGGATAAAAGCAGGAGTCTTGTTCCATTTCCAGAAATAGGGGTTGCTTAGACTCAGTCTTGGGAGGGAAGAATCCTCATCCTCTATTCTGTTACTTTTGTGACTATATTCTTAACTCAGAGAAATGAGAAACTGGTTTCACCAGCTGCTGGCTCTAACTGATGAGGTGTGAAATGAATTTTTATGAGAGATGAGCACCCTTAAGGGGGTAACTGGAACTTGACAGATAAGTAAGCCTGTGTGACTCTCAATGTTTAAGGAATAAATGTTTCAAGGTTCAACATTTAAGGAATAAAACCAAAAAAAATAAAATGTATAATTATAAAATTACCAATAATTAGAAATTATAAATAAAAGGAAGTTAATATCATTGCATTTTCCCCAAGTTCCATGACTTGGCCTTGTAGAGATATAAGCATTTTTCACCATACAATAAAATGTTCCATCTGTATTATTTCGTGTTCTCAAAAGTTTGTAGTTATCCTGCTAAAGTATTTTTTCTTTTTCCTGGCAACAATTCTTTATCTTGGAATATATAGGATATACGAAGTACTCTTGGTGGTGATTCTTAAAAAGAGAAAATTCCAGAAAACATATTGTGCAGACAATAGAGGATGCTATTATTTTAGTTCTTATTTACTCTTGATAGTGTATAATAAAGGGATATTCTCTAGAAATATGATGATGTTTTAGATTAATACTTATTATTGTATTTTTATTTTTATCATTTGGTCTCCTGGCTATATCCATTCAATCAGCCACAAACTTAGAGGCAACAGATAGAGAAAGACAGAAGGTAATTTTCTCTGTCCTTCCTAATGATTTTGTCCCAGTGCTGGTACATCTGCGCTATCTGGTAGAACTTTCTGCAGTGATCAATGCTCCATATCTGTACTATCCAATCTGGTAGCATGTGATTATGGAGTGCATGAAATGTGTATAAAGCAAATGAGAAACTGACTATTTAATTTTATTTAATTTAAACTAATTTGAATGTAAATAGCTGCACATGGCTAGAGGCATGTGTGTATTGAAAAGCATAAGCCGGGACACAGCTCTGTCTCTGGAACACTTACAACATTTAAAATCATTCCAGTCACTTGAAACAATGAAAAAAATGACTTTGGGGAATTTTCTTAACTTTACCTTAAATTTAAGAATTTTGTATTAAAATGTATTATCCATAAAATATGAGTTAGAAGATGTAAGCAGATATTTGTATATGAAATAAAAGATTAATTGGAGGCAATAAAATATTGAGCTTTAGACTTGAAATAAAAGAATTGTACTTATAATTTTTACATGTTTTAAGCATCTGTCATTGAAACAAATTTAGTTAAAATTGCAAACTGAGACTAAGAAGATAGGAAAACAATTTTTCATCAAAAGTTTCTACTCTATGGCAAAGACAATGAATTTGCAAGTTATGATGATAACAAACATCACAAAAACTTTATTCTTTTTCTGGAACAAACTAAGTTAATATCATTGCATTTTCCCCAAGTTCCATGACTTGGCCTTGTAGAGATATAAGCATTTTTCACCATACAATAAAATGTTCCATCTGTATTATTTCGTGTTCTCAAAAGTTTGTAGTTATCCTGCTAAAGTATTTTTTCTTTTTCCTGGCAACAATTCTTTATCTTGGAATATATAGGATATCGAAGTACTCTTGGTGGTGATTCTTAAAAAGAGAAAATTCCAGAAAACATATTGTGCAGACAATAGAGGATGCTATTATTTTAGTTCTTATTTACTCTTGATAGTGTATAATAAAGGGATATTCTCTAGAAATATGATGATGTTTTAGATTAATACTTATTATTGTATTTTTATTTTTATCATTTGGTCTCCTGGCTATATCCATTCAATCAGCCACAAACTTAGAGGCAACAGATAGAGAAAGACAGAAGGTAATTTTCTCTGTCCTTCCTAATGATTTTGTCCCAGTGCTGGTACATCTGCGCTATCTGGTAGAACTTTCTGCAGTGATCAATGCTCCATATCTGTACTATCCAATCTGGTAGCATGTGATTATGGAGTGCATGAAATGTGTATAAAGCAAATGAGAAACTGACTATTTAATTTTATTTAATTTAAACTAATTTGAATGTAAATAGCTGCACATGGCTAGAGGCATGTGTGTATTGAAAAGCATAAGCCGGGACACAGCTCTGTCTCTGGAACACTTACAACATTTAAAATCATTCCAGTCACTTGAAACAATGAAAAAAATGACTTTGGGGAATTTTCTTAACTTTACCTTAAATTTAAGAATTTTGTATTAAAATGTATTATCCATAAAATATGAGTTAGAAGATGTAAGCAGATATTTGTATATGAAATAAAAGATTAATTGGAGGCAATAAAATATTGAGCTTTAGACTTGAAATAAAAGAATTGTACTTATAATTTTTACATGTTTTAAGCATCTGTCATTGAAACAAATTTAGTTAAAATTGCAAACTGAGACTAAGAAGATAGGAAAACAATTTTTCATCAAAAGTTTCTACTCTATGGCAAAGACAATGAATTTGCAAGTTATGATGATAACAAACATCACAAAAACTTTATTCTTTTTTCTGGAAACAGCATTTCTAGAGCTAATGTGGATTCTCCCTACTTCTACTTTTTCCTTCTTTGAGTGAGACCATGAGAAGACTCTCTTGCAGGCCTTTCCTGTGTATTCCTGTAAGAGACCAGACAAGAGAGAAAAAAAATCACACAACTAAAGAGAGAAGATGTGGATTCACATGGGAGGCCTCCTTGTGCGAGCCACCTAAAACTCTTCAGGACATCAAGTTTCCTCTCTTACTCCCCATTATAACATACAATTTTGAGTTCCTAGACAGATCAGAAATTATATGATGTCTGTTCACCACTTCCTCTTATCTTGCTGAGACTGTGTTAGGAATATAAATAAACTGGTGGTCCATGTGCTAAGAAAATACAAAACAACAAAGATACGATGTGGAAAAACTAATGCTTACAGACTGCTTATGAAAAATTTATTCACTCATCAGTAGTAACACCTGTGCTACTTATCTCTTGGGCATCCTGGGAGAATGAAAGCCTGTGAAGACTGTAAAGCACCAGACAGATGTGAATGAAACATTCTGAGAGTGTGGTTGGGCTTTCTCAGTTCTGACTCCCTTACAGTCCTGGTGACTCACTGGTACAGACACTCTAAGTACTGCAAAGTGCATGCATCCTTTTCCTTATAGGTCTGGGTTCACATCATGTCTTCTTGCCAAAGTTTAGCAAACCTTCCTTGGGGCATGATGCTCCCCAGCTAGACAAAGACCCATCTTGACACAAAAAGGGGTTTAGCAAACCTTCTCTGGAACACTTACAACATTTAAAATCATTCCAGTCACTTGAAACAATGAAAAAAATGACTTTGGGGAATTTTCTTAACTTTACCTTAAATTTAAGAATTTTGTATTAAAATGTATTATCCATAAAATATGAGTTAGAAGATGTAAGCAGATATTTGTATATGAAATAAAAGATTAATTGGAGGCAATAAAATATTGAGCTTTAGACTTGAAATAAAAGAATTGTACTTATAATTTTTACATGTTTTAAACATCTGTCATTGAAACAAATTTAGTTAAAATTGCAAACTGAGACTAAGAAGATAGGAAAACAATTTTTCATCAAAAGTTTCTACTCTATGGCAAAGACAATGAATTTGCAAGTTATGATGATAACAAACATCACAAAAACTTTATTCTTTTTTCTGGAAACAGCATTTCTAGAGCTAATGTGGATTCTCCCTACTTCTACTTTTTCCTTCTTTGAGTGAGACCATGAGAAGACTCTCTTGCAGGCCTTTCCTGTGTATTCCTGTAAGAGACCAGACAAGAGAGAAAAAAAATCACACAACTAAAGAGAGAAGATGTGGATTCACATGGGAGGCCTCCTTGTGCGAGCCACCTAAAACTCTTCAGGACATCAAGTTTCCTCTCTTACTCCCCATTATAACATACAATTTTGAGTTCCTAGACAGATCAGAAATTATATGATGTCTGTTCACCACTTCCTCTTATCTTGCTGAGACTGTGTTAGGAATATAAATAAACTGGTGGTCCATGTGCTAAGAAAATACAAAACAACAAAGATACGATGTGGAAAAACTAATGCTTACAGACTGCTTATGAAAAATTTATTCACTCATCAGTAGTAACACCTGTGCTACTTATCTCTTGGGCATCCTGGGAGAATGAAAGCCTGTGAAGACTGTAAAGCACCAGACAGATGTGAATGAAACATTCTGAGAGTGTGGTTGGGCTTTCTCAGTTCTGACTCCCTTACAGTCCTGGTGACTCACTGGTACAGACACTCTAAGTACTGCAAAGTGCATGCATCCTTTTCCTTATAGGTCTGGGTTCACATCATGTCTTCTTGCCAAAGTTTAGCAAACCTTCCTTGGGGCATGATGCTCCCCAGCTAGACAAAGACCCATCTGTGACACAAATGATACTCAGTGGTTGCGCTGTGCTCTGAAACTTAGTGCCCAACTAAACTTCTATTATGATTTCTGCAATTGGTGGGCTGAATGTGTAGTCATTAATCCTCTAAAATGCTGTCAAAGTGATTTTCCAATTTAGTCCTTTCAAGGTAGAACTGTGACTGAATACACCCCAGAGGGCTTACAAGGAAATTTCAATTGTAAATAAATGTCCACAGATGTCAAGATTGCATTTTCAAAATTCATGAGAGATTCACTGTAAGCTCAATCTTTGGTCACCTTCATACTTAGCTTGTCAGTGAAATGTTGCTGAACTCTGTTATTTGGGTCTTTCATATTGAGGACTGTATCTCAGACTTTGTATCATTCCTTCCATCACAACACTCAATTTCCCTTGAAGCTATTACCTGCAAGTTGTGCAATTACCCAGGTAGAAAATAATACATTATCTCTCTTCAAGATATTTTCACTTGTAGTCACATTAGGTTTCAGAAGAGTTGACTACCAGGCCTTAAAAATCTTCAATCTATGCACATTTTACATAAAGTCTATTAGCATGAAAGAAATCAAAATGGAAGGGAAAAGTATGAAGTTTTCTTTCTAAGAATCTATGTGTACTGAATGCTGTATGCTTTAAGAGTTGGGTAGAATCTTAAATAAACCCTTAAAGATTCAGGTTTATATAATGCATATGTTTTGAAATATGTACTTGTGTTCATACATCAGCCATTAGGGAACAATTACAAGGCCTTAACGACCTTGTTTTATATTTCCAATAAACAAGAACCCAACTCAGCAGGTAGCTTTCATGCCTAGTATTGTTTTATTAGTGTAAAAGCTTTATTGCAATGATTCATTCAGTGTTTTATTGGCAACAAGGAGAGTAGCCATAGTAAAATATCTTTTGAGACATAGTAATTTGCAAACTGAGAATCTCTGATTTTGTGTAGTGGTAGGAAAGCCACCAACTGGCTCAGTCATTCTCCATTTAATAAAAATCAAATTCCCCTGGCTTCATACAGTTTTCCAGATGGTAGAGAAGGATCAAGATTGCCATTTTCACCCATAGGTGATAAGAAATGGCTGGATGCTTCTCCATGGATTTTTATTTCAATGTGTGTGTTTGCAGCTGTGAATTACAGCACAGAAAATAGGAAAGCATTTTGCGATGGTACCTATTAGTGAGTGTCCTATGGTGACTGTAATTAATTCAGTGGTTCCTTCCCTTTAAAAGTGACCAGATAACCCTTAGACAGTTTGCTTTCTCAGATGAAGTCTTTTTATTTTTCTTTTAACTTTTCAGGCTCTCTCAAATCAGCCTTGCTTTCTTCTTCATTTCAATGCTGTGTACCTGAACCTAAGACTATTGCATGGTCTGAAAGCTTTGAACATCAGTGCTGTGATCAGCCAGTAAAGCAGTCCAATTTACACTTTGTTCAAACAGTGCTTTCCTATCTTGTCTGGAAAAGTGTCTGCCAATTCATTTTTCTCCTCTTATCAGCAAAACACATATATACTGTGATAACATGGCTTAATATAAAACACAGGGAAAATCCTTGAACAATCCGGAGACAGAAAAAACTGGCCAGGATCTGCTCTCATCCCAAACCATACACTTTCATTTGTCATCAAATGTGGAAGCAAATCAACAGACCACTGACTTTATAGTTGTCAGTCATGGCAAATTATTAGGCTTTGATAATGGCGTTTTTTAAAAAGAGAATACTCAGCTTCCCTGGTATTCCAGTGGGTAAAGAGTCTGCCTTGTGGTGACAGGGGCACCGGTTCAATCCCTGGCCCTGGAAGATCCCACATGCTGCAGAGCGGCTGGCCTGGTGTGTCCCATTACTAGCCAGTGCTCTGGAGCGCATGCGCCCAGAGCCAGTGCTCTGCAATAGGAGAGGCCACTACAATGGGAGGCCCACACAGGCCAAAGAATTAAGATGGATGAAAATAAATAAATGAAGGATCAGTAAAAGTGGCCAAAATTTAAAAAAAAAAAAAAAAAGAATACTTATCATCTGCTAAACTTCTCAGGAATCATTTTCTTCCCCTGAATATTTCAACCCCCAAATCTGGTTTATTGGCTTGGACAATAGTGACTAATATTAGACAAATTCCTGGCACAGTTTTAGGAAACCAAGCCTTAACCCCTTCTAAGGCTCTCTGACCAAGTATGGCACAGTAGGGCTTTCATATCTATCATGGCAGGGTATTTAATACACTCAAATGCAGTATACACTTCATCCATTGTTTTGGTTGCTTATTTTTTATGGAGAAGCAACAGTGTTTTTATTTTCTTTAGAGATTCATCAGGAGTGAATGTGGAAGCAGGGAAAGGTAAATGTCACTTTGCTTTTGATACTTGAAATTTTATTTCAAAATTGTGAAAGATTTGGCCTCTGGGTTGTTTTGTTTTGCACCCCTCCATTTGTTGGACGTTGGAGTAGAAGAGATGCAGGGAAGAGACAGGAAGGAGAGGCCACCAACATACATTCCCATCCTTCTGCACTGTCAGCGTCACCCACCACAGTCACTGAGGTGCATCCTGTAGCAGCTCCTATGGTCCCAACATGCTGCTGACCTGAACAAACAAAATTTCAATTTCCAGGTAAGGGCATGAGCTGGGACACAGAGGCAAACACTGGTAACACATTCCTGGCTCTGCAACCTTAATCTCTCTCTTTCTTTATCTGAAAACAGTATTAGAAAAGTACCTATGTAATAGTGTTGCAGTGAAACACAAAACATTTAATACTTACAGAATCACAACAGTGTGTAGCATCTAAAATATACTCGATAATGCTAGTGATTACTTTTACTATCTTTGCTCTCAAAGCACTTGTTAATAGAAAGCACAGTAAGTCATGTGAAATTATGTGATACATTGTGTAAGTTCAGTAGAATTTAGGTAAAAAAGATAATATAATCAGCTATCAAAATTGGTATTTGGACTAGTTTTACCATAACCAATAGTAGTGCCTCCCTCTCCTAGGGCTCTCTCCTACAGTCTCCTAGGGCATTCCTTCCCACCTCAACCTCCTGACCCCAGTTTGTACTCACAAAAGCACAAATATTTTTTGAAGCTTTTCTACAAATGGGAAGAGCAGTGTTTCACTGTTCCCAGGGCCCAGGTTCCTTACATTTTTATGGAATAAATGGCCTGCTTCATGGAATTCTTACGGAACAACAAGGCTAAATGCTGGGACTTCCCTAGTGCTCCAGTGGTTAAGAATATAATCTTGGTATGTAGTGGGCACAGGTTGAATCCCTAGTCAGGGAAATAAGATCCTACATGCTATGAAGCAAGCAGGCCTGTGTGCCACAACTTCTGAGCCCATGTACTCCGAGGTCATGTGCCAAAACCAGAGAGTCTGTGAAAGACTCTCCCTCAGTATGAAAGATCCTGCATGATGCAATGAGGATCCTCCATGCCACAACTAAGACCTGACTCACCCCAAATAGATAAATATAACCCTCCAAAGCCTTTTTAGAAGGCTAAACGCAAAAGTAAAGCAGATATATGGGGACTGAGGACTCTAAGCCTAGTTTTCCTAGTAGATGGTTTTGATTTGTTTATAACTTGAAACAGGTAATGTGATGATGAGAACATTTTTAGGAAGACAATGCATTGTAAAACAAAAGAATAGTGGGGATGCCATGAATAGTTATACAGCCTTGAAAGCAACATTTCCTTGTATTTAATCTTCATCTAGGAACAAAGCATACCAAGCATCAGGTCCCAATTTCAGTTCATACGTATGCCTGATGCACCTTTGAGACACAAAAGGAAATTGCAGCCACATTAGAGAGGCCTTGGGTCCTTGGGACATAGTGTGCTAGAAGCCTAGAGGACAAAGCCTTGCTCTTCAGGTCCAAATTGCTGGAAGACCCTGGCACTTGGCCTCCTTTATAGTCTCAGTTCTCCAGCCTGTAAACTGTTAATAAAGATACCTTCTCCACTGTGTGAGAAGGTTTATCCGACAGTAGATGAAATAGTGCATATGTGCAACTTTTTTGAAAACTGTAAAATGCTATATGCATGATTGTATGGTGGTATCATGCATAGTTCAAACTCTAAAAGTGAAAATATAGTGAAACAAAAGTGCAGGCTAACAGGACTGCATAGTTCAACTCACAAAAGCACAAATATTTTTTGAAGCTTTTCTACAAATGGGAAGAGCAGTGTTTCACTGTTCCCAGGGCCCAGGTTCCTTACATTTTTATGGAATAAATGGCCTGCTTCATGGAATTCTTACGGAACAACAAGGCTAAATGCTGGGACTTCCCTAGTGCTCCAGTGGTTAAGAATATAATCTTGGTATGTAGTGGGCACAGGTTGAATCCCTAGTCAGGGAAATAAGATCCTACATGCTATGAAGCAAGCAGGCCTGTGTGCCACAACTTCTGAGCCCATGTACTCCGAGGTCATGTGCCAAAACCAGAGAGTCTGTGAAAGACTCTCCCTCAGTATGAAAGATCCTGCATGATGCAATGAGGATCCTCCATGCCACAACTAAGACCTGACTCACCCCAAATAGATAAATATAACCCTCCAAAGCCTTTTTAGAAGGCTAAACGCAAAAGTAAAGCAGATATATGGGGACTGAGGACTCTAAGCCTAGTTTTCCTAGTAGATGGTTTTGATTTGTTTATAACTTGAAACAGGTAATGTGATGATGAGAACATTTTTAGGAAGACAATGCATTGTAAAACAAAAGAATAGTGGGGATGCCATGAATAGTTATACAGCCTTGAAAGCAACATTTCCTTGTATTTAATCTTCATCTAGGAACAAAGCATACCAAGCATCAGGTCCCAATTTCAGTTCATACGTATGCCTGATGCACCTTTGAGACACAAAAGGAAATTGCAGCCACATTAGAGAGGCCTTGGGTCCTTGGGACATAGTGTGCTAGAAGCCTAGAGGACAAAGCCTTGCTCTTCAGGTCCAAATTGCTGGAAGACCCTGGCACTTGGCCTCCTTTATAGTCTCAGTTCTCCAGCCTGTAAACTGTTAATAAAGATACCTTCTCCACTGTGTGAGAAGGTTTATCCGACAGTAGATGAAATAGTGCATATGTGCAACTTTTTTGAAAACTGTAAAATGCTATATGCATGATTGTATGGTGGTATCATGCATAGTTCAAACTCTAAAAGTGAAAATATAGTGAATCAAAAGTGCAGGCTAACAGGACCTAGTAACATAGAGAGACAATAAAACTAACTGTAGCCTATATGGAAAACAATTATGCATATGATGGTGAATAATTTTTAAAAATGACATTTAAACCTATTAATGTACACGTTTAAAGAGGTAATTTATTGAAAAAATATATTATTATACAGGCATTAACATACAAAAATTTTAGTGGAGCATTATCTATTTTGAATTGTCAAAGGTATTATTCAGTGTATTTTGACAAATATGTAACAACATACACACATTTTCAGTTATTTATGACCACTAATGAGGACAAAATGTCTTACCACAACCAAACATTTAACCATACCAGCCTTTTTTTTTTTTTTTTTTTTGGCTCGGGAGGGGGAAGCGATGCACTGGTTCTTTGTTGCTGCACAAGGGTTTTCTCTAGTTTGAGCTAGGGGTAGGGGGAGGGGAGCTACTCTTCAGTCCAGTAAAAGGGCTTCTCATTGTGGCAGTTCTTCTTGCTTGCAGAGCACTGGCTCTAAGCATTTAATCTTTAGTAGTTGAGGTAAACAGGCTTAGTTGCGCTCCAGCATGTGGGATCTTCCCAAACCATTAGCTGGCATATTTTCTTTTTTTCTATGGTGATTTTTTATTTTTTTACAGGGTTTTGTTGTTTACTGCCACACATCAACCAGAATCCTCCATAGGTATACACTTGTCCCCTCCTCTGGAGCCTCCCCTCCATCTCCCTTCCAATCTCACCCCTCTAGGTCATCACAAAGCCCCTATTTGAGATCCCTAGCCCACAGTATATTCCCTCACTCACCTTTGAGACACATGGAAGACCCTGGCACTAGAAGCCTAGAGGACAAAGCCTTGCTCTTCAGGTCCAAATTGCTGGAAGACCCTGGCACTTGGCCTCCTTTATAGTCTCAGTTCTCCAGCCTGTAAACTGTTAATAAAGATACCTTCTCCACTGTGTGAGAAGGTTTATCCGACAGTAGATGAAATAGTGCATATGTGCAACTTTTTTGAAAACTGTAAAATGCTATATGCATGATTGTATGGTGGTATCATGCATAGTTCAAACTCTAAAAGTGAAAATATAGTGAATCAAAAGTGCAGGCTAACAGGACCTAGTAACATAGAGAGACAATAAAACTAACTGTAGCCTATATGGAAAACAATTATGCATATGATGGTGAATAATTTTTAAAAATGACATTTAAACCTATTAATGTACACGTTTAAAGAGGTAATTTATTGAAAAAATATATTATTATACAGGCATTAACATACAAAAATTTTAGTGGAGCATTATCTATTTTGAATTGTCAAAGGTATTATTCAGTGTATTTTGACAAATATGTAACAACATACACACATTTTCAGTTATTTATGACCACTAATGAGGACAAAATGTCTTACCACAACCAAACATTTAACCATACCAGCCTTTTTTTTTTTTTTTTTTTGTTGGCTCGGGAGGGGGAAGCGATGCACTGGTTCTTTGTTGCTGCACAAGGGTTTTCTCTAGTTTGAGCTAGGGGGAGGGGGAGGGGAGCTACTCTTCAGTCCAGTAAAAGGGCTTCTCATTGTGGCAGTTCTTCTTGCTTGCAGAGCACTGGCTCTAAGCATTTAATCTTTAGTAGTTGAGGTAAACAGGCTTAGTTGCGCTCCAGCATGTGGGATCTTCCCAAACCATTAGCTGGCATATTTTCTTTTTTTCTATGGTGATTTTTTATTTTTTTACAGGGTTTTGTTGTTTACTGCCACACATCAACCAGAATCCTCCATAGGTATACACTTGTCCCCTCCTCTGGAGCCTCCCCTCCATCTCCCTTCCAATCTCACCCCTCTAGGTCATCACAAAGCCCCTATTTGAGATCCCCTAGCCCCACAGTATATTCCCCTCACTCACCCCAATGTCCATAAGATTGTTCTCCATTGTAGCAGGCAGATTCTCCAAGGAAGTCTCCATAACAACATATTATGATATAACTTTATTCATTGTCCTGTCTACAGAGATAATAGTCTCAGTATTATATTTATCCATAACACATGCTTTAGTCAGAAGACTCTTCATGATATTAATAATATTGGGGACAGCACTTGGCACAAAGCAGTGTGGGGACCTTCCGCAGAAAGGGAAGGCAGCGGGATTGCCCCTGGCTGAACCGAGAGATCTCGGAGAGAGGCGAATTTTGACTGCCTGCCCCCCAGCCCCCTGGCTCATGCAGGGGACAATCAGACGTGACAGGGGTTCCATCGGAGCGGTTCCACTTTATTAGAGTAAACTAACAGTTTTAATAGGCAAACGAAGGGGGTTTTGCAAAGGACTTCCTATAGTTGCACCAATCAAGCTAAAGGTCGAGCAGTTACATATTTACATTGCAATAGGAACTCATGGTGAGCCTGAATTGCCCAGAGCGGAAACCAGAGGGATCAATCAGAAGTTTTGACAAGGGAGCTTAGATCATTCTCTGTCTCTTCCTGTAGGCATCCTTTTAGCACCAAACTGCAAATAGGTGCTTAAGCTTCCCTATGCTTGCAAAGGCCCTCTTTCCTTCAGGGCCCCACATCTCCCCCTCTTTTATTTTAAAATTAAGAGACCTTTGGTTGAGGCAATGCATAGAGCTAAGAGGTGGCCAGCCTCTAGCCTTGTCCACTCTCCCTTGCGACTGTGCCTGTCTTAGGTCGGGACAGAGCACTATTCAGGCAGAGCCCGTCATGGGATCAGGCAGCAGCTGCGGTGGCCCTCCTGTCTTAGGCCTGCTCTGCAGTGGTGTCCTCTTACCCGTCACTGGCTAACCAGCCATTTCGCGGGGGCTGGACGGAGTTTTTAGAGCGTTCTTCATTCAAAGGCCTCTTTATATGTCTCGAGTGATTTGTTGAAGGGCCATATCAACCCAGGGATTTTGTTCAACGTGGAGCTCCTCTTCTAGGACCTGAGCGAGCATAATTATTTTGTTGCAGCTGTCTATTGTGGACCATAACACCCTTGACCTTAAACAATATAGCTAGCAAGGCAACAAAAACAGATAGAAAGCATTTTTAAACCAGGTGAGTGGGCTCTGTATCCATTGTCAAAAATCTTAAACCTCCTTTTATCCTTGTTCCCGGAACGTTTTGGGTGTAATTCGTTTTACTCTGGTTACATTCAGTTTGCTAACAATATAAGTTAGTATCTTTTGCCCTTCCCAAAATTTAGTGTCCCATATTTTCATCTGTGACGATGTGTTTTGTACTTCAATTAGAGTCCTGTTCATCACTGGGAAGTCTCTCAAGCAGAAACGGGGATATCTCACGTCACAGTCCAAGTGTGCCAGGATGCTTAATGTCTCAATAGCTCTGGCATGTGGATCAAGCTGTTGCTGGAGTCCCATTAGGGCAGCCCTCAGGTGTTCAAGTTGGTGTAGGCTGGTCTGAAGTCCCTGGGCAGAGGCGGTGGACATGTTGTTTACCGCTGTGATGGTGTGCATTTGATGAACTCCGAGCATGGATATTGTTACTGTTGTACCTATTAAGGAGAGAAAGAGAGAGAGAGATGCCTCAAGAACTTTCTGTTCTTGGGCCTGATATATGGTCATTTGTTATCTGCAGCAGATTCTAAGGTTTGATCCTTGTTTTGTGGCATAAATTTAAGATTTCTTGCCAGTACCCATATAGGGCTGGGTTCCCCAATGGGGAATATGCACCCAAATCCTCTCCCCATAGTAAGGAGTGGATCAGGCCCCTTCCACTGGCCAGTGATGGGGTCCTTCCATCTCACTTGTATTTCAGGTTTTATTTCTTGGTTGGACCAGTGTTTTTGAAAGGGTGCCATCAGTTCGTTTTTTGAAAAGTTTAAAATATTTAGAGGAAAGAGTGCCCTTCCAAGTTGCTGGTGAGGGTTTATTCCCCCTTTTTGTTTTTGTAATTGGGCCTTCCTTTAAGTTTTGATGACGATGTTCAATTATAGCCTGTCCTTGAAAGTTGTATGGGATCCCTGTGGTGTGGCAGATGTGCCATTGTTGAAAAAAGTTTTGTAAATTTTTGCTAACAAAGCAGGGACCATTGTCTGTTTTTATCTGATAAGGTAGACCCAGAGTTGTAAAGCATTATAAGAAATGACTCTGGGAATATTTTGCTTTTTCTTCTGAGTGGGCTGTAGCCCAGCAGGCATGGGAATAAGTATCAATGGATACAAAGATGTACTTGGATTCTCCAAAGGGGGAAAAGTGAGTGACATCTGTCTGCCACAACATATTAGGCCTCAGTCCCCGGGGGTTTACTCCCGGCAACTGTAAGGGAGGAACTTGTAAGTGAGGGAGGCAAGACTTGCAAGTACGCACAATTTTCTTTTTTAAATCTTTGATGGGGCTCTGTGGGTTAAGTTTTATTTAAGGTATAATTAGGACTGAAGCCCCTGAGGCAGCATCCCAGATAGCTCCGAGAGACCCCTCCAAAGAGTTAGGGGAAGAAAGTCAACACAAGGGTTTCAGTGTGGGGAAAATTTAAATGTCAAAGAAAGGTTTTTTTTTTTTTTTCAAAGGCTTTTGTTTTACAAATGGTTTGTGCCTGCCTGCCACTAGGATGTGATATCTTCAAGAAGGATTTTAGCACTTTTTTAGTTGGGAGGAGATGCAGGGATTGAGATAATAAAAGCTCTTTTTAAAAGTCATTTACCGGGCTTCCCCTGGTGGTCCAGTGGGTAAGGACACCGCCTTGCAGTGCAAGGGGCGCCGGTTCGAGCCTTGGCCTGGGAAGATCCCACGTGCCGCGGAGCGGCTGGACTGATGTGTCCAATTACCGAGCCGGAGCTCTGGAGTGCATGCGCCCAGAGCCGGCGCTCAGCGATGACAGACGCCACCGCAATGGGAGGCCCAAAGGAGCCAAAGAACAAAGACAGATGAACAGAGAGAAACGAAAGACCAATAGAAGTGGCCCGCCTGCTCCCCTCCCTCCCCAACCCGAGCCCCGCCCAAAAATAAAAATAAATAAATAAATCTTTAAAAAAAAAAAAAAAAAAAGTCATTTACCTATCTAAAGACCTGTTCCACCAGATTCCCCTGAGCAGAGAGTATCTTGCCCCACCCTGATTTTCTTCATGGGGTGTTTTGGTGGGATGTTTTCTTATCTCCTTGGGGGGCACTCTCTCTTAAAGTGCCCTGTTTGGTCGCAGTTAAAGCAGTGGCCTGATTCGGGTGAGGTGGGGGGGGAGTGCCTGGGACAAGGCCCTGCCTGTAACCCACTACAGTGGATAAGGCTTTAGTCATTGCCTCAGAGAGAGCCTCAGTTTGAGCCTGAAGGGCATTGGTGATAGAGCGGGCTTGGTGGCTTTGTATGCCTATATCTTTACAGCACAAAATCCATCGCTCAATGGAGCGATCTTTTTGTCCTGCACAGGCCAATTTACGGTCTGTATTCATTCCCTCCCAAACTAGCATTTTGAGGAACTGATCTCTTAAAGGCCCTGGCGGGAACTTTCTCTGGAGGCTCTTTTCTACACGATCTATAAAAGTGACAAGGTCTTCGTTATTCTTTTGTGTTATACCCGATATGGGGGGTTCAGTAGGGCCCTCAGCAAGTTTTTTCCAGGCAGCCAGACACATAGCCCGTATTTGGTCTTGATAAGGTGCAGGGATGGCTGCCTGCTGAATACCAGTGTTCCATTGGTCCACTGTTCCCGATAGCATTCCGAAAGTTATTGGAATGATGGGATTGGCAGCCTGGTTTCTTTCTGCTTGAGCGTGACATTCTTCTTTGAAAAAAACACACCATTTGATATAAATATTACTGGGAAGTACTGCCTTACATAGCATCTTCCAGTCTTGGGTGGTACAAGGTTTGTGGGCTAGCCCTTGGAGTATGGTTTCTGCCCATGGGGAGTTTGGGCCATCCTTGGCTACCGCCTTCTTAAGTTCCTTTAGGTCATTGGCCTCCCATGGATACCAGGCATCCGGTCTGTTTCCCCCCAGGTTAACATTTACAGGAAAAGCTTGGGTTGGGCTCGTGAAGAGCGATGAGGGCTCCCAAGTTTCTTCAGGATAGATAGGTCCTCTCTCTCCAAGCTGACCCCAGTGCTCTCCCTCCCCGTGGAGCCTCTGTGATCTCTTTAAAAGGGGGAGGGAGTATGGAGTGCAGTCCTGTGTCTTGAGATCTTGACCCCGAGTGATTGGGGAAACGCTCATCATAGCTAATTTTGTCTTCATTTATAAACGAGTCCCAGACTCTGTTAAGAGCCTGGATATAGTTTCCCATGTCGTTGAAAGAGAGCAGAAAAGAAAGACAACTGAGGACAACCACCAAAAATCCTAACGGGAGTGGTGGCGGCCGGGAAGTTGGGCTCATGTCGTGCTTGTGAAACAGTGAAGGAGTCCCTAGTGTTTGCAGGGACATTGTCTTGCTGGGGGCGGGCGCTCTAAGAGGCTCTGGCCTGTTCCATGACCCCCTTATCCTGTCATAGGAGTCTTCAAGTGGCAGGCGCCCTAATGGCTTTTAAGTGCCTCACCCATGCCCGCAAGGGAGAGGTTTAGGCCACGTCCTCAATTTGAAATATAGAAAAGAGAGGCTTCCACCCAGTCGGGCTACCGCTACTGGGGTGAACTATCTTAAAGCCTTCCGGGAACGCCAGAGAGTGGCCCTGGCCAAGACCCATTAGTTGCTTTTTAGATCGTCCACCGGTTCGCTGAAAGTCTCGAATCAGAGAGAACATGAAAGTAGTAATTAAAGCAAAGAAGGAGAAACAAGGAAAAGCAGCGTTCAGTTTTTTTTTTTCTTTTGTGACTACCCTAAATCCCCACCTCTCAGGAGTGGCGCGATAAAGGGGAAGATTCACCTTGAAATCCAGATTACTCCGAGAAGATGCCTCTCTAGAGGGAGGCGCCACGCTGAGGCCTGTTGGCCGCTTCGTCAGTTCTCTTTCAAACCCGCATGGTGATGCTGCCTTCTACTTTCTCTCCTTCAGGCCCCACGTTGGGTGCCAGCTTCTGCGGGGACCTTCTGCAGAAATGGAAGGCAGCGGGATTGCCCCCAGATGAACCGAGAGATCTCTGAGAGAGGCATATCTTGACTGCCCGCCCCCCAGCCCCCTGGCTCGTACAGGGGACAATCAGATGGGACAGGGATTCTGTTGGAGCAGTTCCACTTTATTAGAGTAAACTAACAGTTTTTATAGGCAAATGAAGGGGGTTTTGCAAAGGACTTCCTATAGTTGCACTAATCAAGCTAAAGGTTGAGCAATTACATATTTACATTGCAATAGGAACTCATGGTGAGCCTGCATTGCCTAGAGCACGGAAACCAGAGGGATCAATCAGAAGTTTTGACAATGGACCTTAGATCATGCCCTGTCTCTTCCTGTAGGCATCCTTTTAACACCAAACTGCAAATAGGTGCTTAAGCTTCCCTACGCTTGCAAAGGCCCTCTTTCCTCAGGGCCCCACAAAGCAGGCCCTCAGAAAGCTCTCCGCAAATACCTGTTCAGACACCTGAGGTCCTCATGATACTGCAGGTAGGTAATGCAGGAGACATTACTCTGATCAGTGGACTCCATTACTTTAAGGAATTGATCACTGTCTTATAAAAATATTTACATGTGTACATTCTAATAGTGAGCCCATAGCTTTCACTGATCCTCAAAGACGTAAGAACCAGTTGTCATATTGAGAATAAGTGGTATGTAGTTGAGTTATATCCCAGGTGCTTTCTAACAGGAAATGCTTCTTGTCCTAGGTGTTAAAGTTTGAACCTGGCCATTTCAAGAGGAGGGGCAGAGCGAAGCACATGGCTCTCGTTGACATCCAGTTGGATCACCATGAGCGGTGTGACTGTATCTGCAGCTCAAGACCACCTAGATAAGAGAATATGCATGTATTTACATTAAACATGAAAGAACCTTTTTTTAAGGAGGGTGTGGTAAGAGCCCCTTTCCCATTAGCGACAGAACATATTATTAGCCTGCAAAGCAATTGATACAAGTGGTTGCTGAGTTTCAACCTAGCTTTGTTAGTGCTATGTCAAGTAGAAAGGTATATCATCAATCTGTATATCCAAGAATATAGGATTGCATTTAATAATAGTGTCTGAGGATATATGTATATATATATATATATCTTCTCCATGTCTCTGTGTAAATAAAACAAATGATTTATTCAGTATATATCACCAGGAACAACAGAGCTTTACATATGGTTTTGATATTTAGACCCTTAAAATCTGACCAAAAAAAAAAAAAGACATATTAAATACATGAAGCATATCTTTGGAAGGTTAATTTGTTTATTTTTAAGTTTTGAATCACAAAAACAGTTTTGCATCTTGAGCTTCTAAAGGAAATACCATGTATATTTAAAAAAAAATCAATAAATAACCATTTCTTATACATATATATTAATTATAAAAAGATGCTTTCTGGGAAAGATACATTCCTAGTCATTTTTCTTATGAGATGTTCTACATACTTACCTATATATACAATAGTTATCTGTCTTCAAAAACATGTCATTCATCATATAGGTGCTTTAGAAAGAAAGCCTTTAAGTCTTTTCTTAGTGTATCTTGCTGAGGCATACAAATTCATTAACACCTGTCTCCAAAAACTTCTCACAAGATCTATTATTTTAATCCTATGAGAGACAACTTACAAGTTGAAACAATTTTAAATTGTGTCTTGAGAAGTAACTTATTTGGAAAAGGGTACAGGAACTCTGTATGAGCCTTTCAAAATAGAGGTCACTGAAAAGTTTGGGCAGTTGAAAGTAAAATACTTATTGGAAATGCTTCTTGTCCTAGGTGTTAAAGTTTGAACCTGGCCATTTCAAGAGGAGGGGCAGAGCGAAGCACATGGCTCTCGTTGACATCCAGTTGGATCACCATGAGCGGTGTGACTGTATCTGCAGCTCAAGACCACCTAGATAAGAGAATATGCATGTATTTACATTAAACATGAAAGAACCTTTTTTTAAGGAGGGTGTGGTAAGAGCCCCTTTCCCATTAGCGACAGAACATATTATTAGCCTGCAAAGCAATTGATACAAGTGGTTGCTGAGTTTCAACCTAGCTTTGTTAGTGCTATGTCAAGTAGAAAGGTATATCATCAATCTGTATATCCAAGAATATAGGATTGCATTTAATAATAGTGTCTGAGGATATATGTATATATATATATATATCTTCTCCATGTCTCTGTGTAAATAAAACAAATGATTTATTCAGTATATATCACCAGGAACAACAGAGCTTTACATATGGTTTTGATATTTAGACCCTTAAAATCTGCCCAAAAAAAAAAAAAAAGACATATTAAATACATGAAGCATATCTTTGGAAGGTTAATTTGTTTTTTTTTAAGTTTTGAATCACAAAAACAGTTTTGCATCTTGAGCTTCTAAAGGAAATACCATGTATATTTAAAAAAAAATCAATAAATAACCATTTCTTATACATATATATTAATTATAAAAAGATGCTTTCTGGGAAAGATACATTCCTAGTCATTTTTCTTATGAGATGTTCTACATACTTACCTATATATACAATAGTTATCTGTCTTCAAAAACATGTCATTCATCATATAGGTGCTTTAGAAAGAAAGCCTTTAAGTCTTTTCTTAGTGTATCTTGCTGAGGCATACAAATTCATTAACACCTGTCTCCAAAAACTTCTCACAAGATCTATTATTTTAATCCTATGAGAGACAACTTACAAGTTGAAACAATTTTAAATTGTGTCTTGAGAAGTAACTTATTTGGAAAAGGGTACAGGAACTCTGTATGAGCCTTTCAAAATAGAGGTCACTGAAAAGTTTGGGCAGTTGAAAGTAAAAAATGTGAGCATTGAAATATTAACATAACTGGGAGTGGGATGGAATACTTGATTGGGATACATATTTAATAACAGACATACTCACCAGTTTATGCTGATTTCATGTCTTGCTTTTGTGTTCCTTTCTCTTCCATATACAGACATGCATTTACAATGTCATTTTGTGTTTGGCAAGCCATCATGGATTATTTATAGCCATGAAATCTTTGTGCATTAAAACAACCCAATTTTATTGATGTAAATTTTTAATTTTGTACTCACTCACTGTTTAATTCACTTTCAATTCCTGTTTCTGAACTAAGTAAAGTGAGACCTGGGGTCTCTGATTCTTTCCAAATCTATGCTTGTTCTAAGAAGTCATGCTTAAAATTGTAGTAGCACAAGTTTGGCCCTGCTCTACAGTAAGAAATGTTTTTTGCATTGATAATTATTATTGATACTTAGAGTAATTTTTCTTCCCTGGCTCTTTAATGCCTATTAAAACCTCAGAGACTGACTGGAGGCATAAGAAGTGATTCATCATTCTCCAAAGCAAGACTCTAAGAGAGCAACATTGAAATCAAGATAGCTCAGAGGTTACTCAGAGAGAATGACATTTTTCTTCTCTCCTTGAAAGAAAAAAAAGGAGAGCTAGTTTCCTCTCTGAGTCCAGGGCCCTACTGATGATAGCCAAGTTGAGTGAGGCGTATGTGGCTGGGACTCATTAAGTCCCAGTGGCAGATGAGTAGCCTACAGCTACTTGGATATCTGAGCATGGTGTTTTCAACTATCCTAAGGAGCTCCTTTCTGCTCAGCACTTTGGAAGGTCAGTACTTATAGAATTTGGTCCTTTAAAGCTTCTCTGAAAGTATCCAGTGTTTTTAACCTCAAGGGATGACTGGTAAAAATAAGTGCTCTATTGTTGAATTGTCCAAAATGCAAAGCACAATCTAAAATTGTACAGGCAGACCTTCAAGTAATCAGGAACCACTCTTCCCCTTCATGCCTCTTGTAAGTTTCATGTGAAAACATGGACTTCCTCGACCAAAAATGTTGTTACAACTGAAAAGTTTGTATGAGCCTTTCAAAATAGAGGTCACTGAAAATTTTAAAAAATGTGAGCATTGAAATATTAACATAACTGGGAGTGGGATGGAATACTTGATTGGGATACATATTTAATAACAGACATACTCACCAGTTTATGCTGATTTCATGTCTTGCTTTTGTGTTCCTTTCTCTTCCATATACAGACATGCATTTACAATGTCATTTTGTGTTTGGCAAGCCATCATGGATTATTTATAGCCATGAAATCTTTGTGCATTAAAACAACCCAATTTTATTGATGTAAATTTTTAATTTTGTACTCACTCACTGTTTAATTCACTTTCAATTCCTGTTTCTGAACTAAGTAAAGTGAGACCTGGGGTCTCTGATTCTTTCCAAATCTATGCTTGTTCTAAGAAGTCATGCTTAAAATTGTAGTAGCACAAGTTTGGCCCTGCTCTACAGTAAGAAATGTTTTTTGCATTGATAATTATTATTGATACTTAGAGTAATTTTTCTTCCCTGGCTCTTTAATGCCTATTAAAACCTCAGAGACTGACTGGAGGCATAAGAAGTGATTCATCATTCTCCAAAGCAAGACTCTAAGAGAGCAACATTGAAATCAAGATAGCTCAGAGGTTACTCAGAGAGAATGACATTTTTCTTCTCGCCTTGAAAGAAAAAAAAGGAGAGCTAGTTTCCTCTCTGAGTCCAGGGCCCTACTGATGATAGCCAAGTTGAGTGAGGCGTATGTGGCTGGGACTCATTAAGTCCCAGTGGCAGATGAGTAGCCTACAGCTACTTGGATATCTGAGCATGGTGTTTTCAACTATCCTAAGGAGCTCCTTTCTGCTCAGCACTTTGGAAGGTCAGTACTTATAGAATTTGGTCCTTTAAAGCTTCTCTGAAAGTATCCAGTGTTTTTAACCTCAAGGGATGACTGGTAAAAATAAGTGCTCTATTGTTGAATTGTCCAAAATGCAAAGCACAATCTAAAATTGTACAGGCAGACCTTCAAGTAATCAGGAACCACTCTTCCCCTTCATGCCTCTTGTAAGTTTCATGTGAAAACATGGACTTCCTCGACCAAAAATGTGTGTTACATCACTCTAACTTGTTCAACTGTTAGCTATGAGAAATTAGAGTGTTTTACCCTGTTTTCAATAAACCTTCCAGACTGCAATAACCAGGATGATTTTCAGTTAAATCCCTATCTGTACTTTTTATTTATTAGCTACAATGTAAGCAGGCATTCTCATTCACTTCTTTCTTTCTTTCCTGAGTGTTTTATTAAAATTTCTCCCTTGGTTATCTGTTATCTATTGCACTTCCAACATGTAGCCAATAAATCTGTTTCATTGCTATCAAAGGAATAAAAGAGCTGACCATACAAATTACACTTCAAAACAAATCCTAATAAATCCTCATTTCTGTATGGCTCGCTCACCTGGAATAATGTCTTTCATTCAATATGTTATAGGGCAGAGCACTTTCATAGGAAGAACTTTTCTTGGTCATATCGGTAACACGCAGCTTTTTCCTCTCATAGCATCTTCTGTAACAAATGTAATATGCCTCTTATCCTCATGAAAAGTAAACACTGCTTACAAACAAAACGACTCCATTGCTTAGTACTCAACTTTTTTTTTAAAGGTGTACAGTGATACAAACACATACAGCTGCCTGGAGTAAGAAGGTTGGGTGAGTTCTGCAGGCCTGGTTTTAGAACATTGTTCCCCCCAAAACAGGCTTTTATTCTGTCTCTTCCAGAAGTCACTGAAAACTGGAAATGAGATGGGAATTGGGTTTTGTTGTGTTCTTGCTGCTGTTGCTGCTTCTTTGATTGACTGTTTCATTGCAGGCATTTAATGAAAGGCATTCTCTGACCTTCTTTGCTTTGGAGAGTCCACAGGCTCTATTTTCGAGCCTGAAATCAATAACATTATGTCCACCACCACACCTTTACCCATCTAGACAAACACGCCAGCTGGTAGGTCAGTGTTAATCAGCTCAGTTTTTTTTTAAGCAATAAGAACTTCATTATTTGGAAACACCTTCTCCCCAGAAGAAGGCCTGAACTTTAAAGATACTTTAGAACTACCCCAAATATTTCAAAATAATAGATTTGAAGATCATATGTAGTTTTCCTTCAGAACATGAGTGCTTTCAGTAAGTCACAAACCATATAAAATCATGTGAAGACAGATGATCAACCTGATCCATCTCTAACGATTTCTGGGAAGTGATCTGTGGGAGCTGCTAGCTTTTCCTCCTAGCAGATGAGGACTGCAAATGTCATAGTGCATCAGAGAGAAAGCTGTAAATCTTAGGGAATACTGAAAAATCTGCCACTTTCTGGACAAGCTTAGGGGCTACTCTCCTATAGAGTTTGGTGTATGACTTGTTGGCAGTGGAGAGGCAAGGAGACAAAGCATAAAGAGAGCTATTCTTGCTGCAAAAACTTTAGTTTTTACTTATAGGCTCAGTCTTCATCATCATCCCACTGAGCACAGTATGATGACTACACAGTGTTAGGTGAAACTCTGCCTCTTTATTTAGTTTAGAGGTTTCATATTGTTTGGGAAAAGGGAATAGAGGCATTCATTTGGTAGCAATAATCAATGTTAAAATTGGAAATACCAACTAATGTGTGAGTCAAAGTATGAAGGGAGAAAACTGGACAAGGATAGGTAGATTAATTCATTTAGAGAACTTGGATTTTTATGACAAAAGTCATACCAGCCCTATGTTTAAGCAGTATTTTAATGCAAGCACATTAAGAGCTTCACTTTATAACCTAAAATGTTCATATATCCAGTTTTATATTAAGAATAAGTCAGTAGATGCCCAAAATGTTCATTCTCTTAGGCTCCTCTGATAGAACCTTAAATTTATAGATTAGCATTCATGTCTGAAATTCTAGGAAATACAATTTTGTTTGTTGATAGCTCTGATCAAGTATGCTGGAAGAAAGAATATGTATAACTTTCTGGTTTTATTGACAATCACTTAATTTCTGTTGTTTTTAATGATCAACCTAAAGACTACATAGGTCTTTATTTTTTTTTTTTTTTTTTTACTGAGAAAAAGTGAATTTTTAATTATCTTGTGAATCTACTTAGAAAAACACACAAGCAATGTTCACAACTATAAATTACATAGGTCTTTAAAACTTAACATAATGCACTGGGATATCTCCCAAATATTGTAGTTAAATATCACCAATGGGTCAGCAACTAAACACTTATGATTTTGTGCTTTCTGTTCTGAATTTCCAAGTTTATCTTTCTTTTCAGAAAATTTTATTTGTATAAAAGGTCTTTAAGAATTCTTTAGCAGACCACATTAGAAGAGAATGGACTGAATCTACAATACATGTGAATATACTCAATGCAACATGTTATGGACCAAGAAATCTTCATTTTCTAATAAATCCATTTGATTTTCTAATTATTTAAACTGTTGAATACTGGTTTCCAAGTTTAGTGTCCAGGAATAAAATGTTAAAATCACCCTTGGGTTCACTTTATATTTTAAATAATGCCCATAATACAAATTCTCTTGTAAGAGCTAAAGTTTCTGGGTCACATTCTCTAATCTCTATTTTTGGTTGAAGAAATAGTGCAAATTCATTCTCTTCTAGTATCTTCTAGTCTTTATGTTTCTCTTTGTGACTTCTGCATCTCTCCTGTTCTCACCAGTGTCTACCCACCAGTCTTCAAATCAGAGAAAATCAGGATGGACACATACTTTGAAAAGGCACAGGAGGTGGGATCATTTAAGGAGGTCAAGCCAAATGCACGGTGCACCAAGTGAGAAATAAGTAGACTAAAACTGTTAAGAAATCACTGTGCTTTGGGAGTTGAACACATAAATGAATATTTCTCAATATTGTCTATTTTTGTGTGAATTTCAGAATAAGATATAGATATTTATTGACTTCTGTCAAAAGAAAATTAGCCATAGTCATCATGGATAAAACTAGCTAAACATTTTACATGTTCATATCAGGCATGCTTTCGATTTCAAAACACAAGATCTATAAGAAGGGGCAAAACTAGAAAAATGTGTTCCAAAAACAAACAAACAAACAAAGATTCCCCAGCAAAAATGCATGAGGTAAATGTGGGCAGTTCAAAGACTAAAGTATCAGAAAGGAAAGGAATCAATATAGAGAAACAATTGTTGGTATATTTGAAAAGGTAGATAAGTACCTGATCATGAAAAGTCTTCTGTGGATGGTTAGCAAAGAGCTTTGTCTCCTGCGTGTGGAAGAGGAAATCATAGGGGTTTCTGAGCATAGTGTGGGGCTTAAAGTGTTGTAATGTATCATAAACAGAGTTAGGCCTTGGGTATAGTAACAAGACTATCACTTTCTGGACCTATTTCCTTATTTACAAATTGGAAGGATAAGATGTGTTGCAGGTCCTTCCACTAGAACAATTATGCAATTTTGTATTTTGGAAAGTGGCAATCTACAGGAAGGACAAAGGTAGACACAAACTATGAAGCTCCTACATTTGTAGTGAAACCAAGTCCCCCTAAAACCAAATTCCTTTTCTATCCCTCAAGACTTATAAGTATCAAAGAAAAGGGGACATTGAAACTCAGAGGGACCCTGTGGCTCCCCATACACACACTCCAGGTACAAAGGCCTTTCTCTGTTCCCCATTTCCTATTCATAGGAGAAATGTCCTATAGGTCATCTCCTAGACCTTTCCTGTGTTCCAAAGGACAGATTCAAACAGTTACTAATTAGGGGAGTGAGGGACTGCAGGAAAATGAAAAGTGTATGATGGAGTCAGGCCTGACCCCACCTGGGGCAATGTGCATAGCAACTTGATACACATCTCTGAGTTCTTCTTCAGGAGCTAAGATCCTCTCCCAGGAAGAGGATGATAACTTCAGTCTGATCACAAGCACTTGAGCCTCAGATTGGTTGGAAGCAGAAGGCTGATGACTGAAATTCCTGGAACACCTCTCTGTTACCTCACCACCAACCAATCAGAGAAGGGTTACACACCCTGCAGTCCTCCCTTCTCCCAAATTTTGCCTATTGAAACTTTTTCCCTGAAACCTATCAACTAAAAAATGATGAACAACATGAAAGTTATGGGTTAAGTTTTACTTGGGGCATAATCAGGACTGCAGCCCCGGGAGGCAGCACCCCAGATAACTCTTGAGAGGCTGCTCTGAAGAGGAAGGGGAGCAAAGCCAATATAGGAATTTTGGTATTGAGGGGGTTTGTTTTACAAATGGTTTGTGTCTGTCATGAGGATGTTTCCAAAGGGTTTTAGTGCTTTTCTAGGTGTGAGGAAGGCAAGGATTGTGATGATAAAATCTGTTCCTAAAAGTCATTTACCTATCTAAAGATTTGTTCCACAGGACTCTGCAGAACACAGAGTGCCTTGCCCCACCCTGATTTCCTTCAGGAAGTGTTGAAAGTCAGCAGCTCCCAACACACAGTGTTCAATCTCTGCAGAAGCATATGGTAAATGCTCTTATTGTCCAGTCACTAGCAATCAAAGGGCTAAGAGCCAATTTGTAGTTGACAAACCTATCAGGGGGGTTAGGTCTATTGAGCATGAGCTGCCCATTCTCCTTGCATGGCCCTATAACAAAAAATATTTTCTTGGTTCCAAATCCCTATATTTTGTTTGGTCTGTGTAGTAGGCACACAAAATCGGATTTGGCAACATGGGGGTGAGACAGTGAGGACAAAAATAAAGGCATGTAGGACTAGGTGGCAGGTAAAACCTTGAGGCTATGCAGATTGTGTATTAAAAATCTCTAGGAGGTGCTATCGCATAGACTAGGATCAACCAACTTCAAGAGGGGTTATCAGCAGGATTCGCTGGTCTTAATGACTGAATGTGGAGGGTAGTACAGGCCAAGTTGTGTCCTGGAGGACAGAATCATGTGGGGTTCAAATTTTCACAGTATTCTCTGAAACCTGGGGAGGCAGGAAAAGAGAATAATTTTGAGAGAAGGGATGTCTCCAAAAGAGCCAGGTCTTTTAATGTTGGCTGGGAGTCATCCTTAAAGTGGCAAAACTGTAATCATGAGAAGATAAAGAACAGAACCCAAAGGACATCCACGACCACAGAGTAGAAGAAGAAAGGGATCCACAAAGCTCACAATGTGTATTCCAAAAATTTGGTAAATACTAACCAAGGTCTAACTAGATAAGCGCTGGACATAACAGATTTAGAAAACAATAAAACAGTCATGTTTCTTGTTCTTATCAAATTAGATAAGAAAGGGTAGATATTAAACAGATAAGTAAATAATTCATTATATTTGAAAGTAAAAACATAATGTGAAATGACTTAAAAGGCAGAATTTAGATCAGGTGCACAAAAGGATCCCTTAAAGAAATGATACTGAAGCAGAAATAGAAAGCTGAATAAACGTTGAATAATGTAAATGAGATGGGAGGTAGAAGGAGACTGTGGCAATACAAATGAAAAAAAGTGCGACTAGGTTAGAGAAATATTTTGAAACTTTAATTGACCAGTTGGTGATGGAGTGGATGCTAAATGAAAGAACATGTCATGGATCTTTCCAAGGTTTTTAGCATAACAAACTAGGCAGATAGAGATGGCATTTGTTGAGTTTGAAGATGGGGAAAGGGAAGAAGATTTGTATATCAAGAATTCAATGTAAGCTATTAATATCAATGGGCCTTCGACATGTCCATTTGAAGATATGAAGTAGCCAGTTAGGTCTCTTGGTCTGGAGTTCAGAAGAGGGGTTTGGGAATGAGATGCAAATTTAGGAGTCATAAACATGTAGCTATTAAAAGGTTGGTTTAACCGCAGGAATGGTTGAGTCACTTAGAGGAGAATGAAGACTGAGGAGAGAAAGTATCACAGGGCAATTGAAAGAGCATCAGCATATCCTGAATGCCAGAGGGAGAAATTATTCCAAGGGACAATATTAACAAGTATTGCAGAGAAGATGTTGGAGAACATAGACTAGTAAAAAGAGGGGTTATCAGCAGGATTCGCTGGTCTTAATGACTGAATGTGGAGGGTAGTACAGGCCAAGTTGTGTCCTGGAGGACAGAATCATGTGGGGTTCAAATTTTCACAGTATTCTCTGAAACCTGGGGAGGCAGGAAAAGAGAATAATTTTGAGAGAAGGGATGTCTCCAAAAGAGCCAGGTCTTTTAATGTTGGCTGGGAGTCATCCTTAAAGTGGCAAAACTGTAATCATGAGAAGATAAAGAACAGAACCCAAAGGACATCCACGACCACAGAGTAGAAGAAGAAAGGGATCCACAAAGCTCACAATGTGTATTCCAAAAATTTGGTAAATACTAACCAAGGTCTAACTAGATAAGCGCTGGACATAACAGATTTAGAAAACAATAAAACAGTCATGTTTCTTGTTCTTATCAAATTAGATAAGAAAGGGTAGATATTAAACAGATAAGTAAATAATTCATTATATTTGAAAGTAAAAACATAATGTGAAATGACTTAAAAGGCAGAATTTAGATCAGGTGCACAAAAGGATCCCTTAAAGAAATGATACTGAAGCAGAAATAGAAAGCTGAATAAACGTTGAATAATGTAAATGAGATGGGAGGTAGAAGGAGACTGTGGCAATACAAATGAAAAAAAGTGCGACTAGGTTAGAGAAATATTTTGAAACTTTAATTGACCAGTTGGTGATGGAGTGGATGCTAAATGAAAGAACATGTCATGGATCTTTCCAAGGTTTTTAGCATAACAAACTAGGCAGATAGAGATGGCATTTGTTGAGTTTGAAGATGGGGAAAGGGAAGAAGATTTGTATATCAAGAATTCAATGTAAGCTATTAATATCAATGGGCCTTCGACATGTCCATTTGAAGATATGAAGTAGCCAGTTAGGTCTCTTGGTCTGGAGTTCAGAAGAGGGGTTTGGGAATGAGATGCAAATTTAGGAGTCATAAACATGTAGCTATTAAAAGGTTGGTTTAACCGCAGGAATGGTTGAGTCACTTAGAGGAGAATGAAGACTGAGGAGAGAAAGTATCACAGGGCAATTGAAAGAGCATCAGCATATCCTGAATGCCAGAGGGAGAAATTATTCCAAGGGACAATATTAACAAGTATTGCAGAGAAGATGTTGGAGAACATCTGATTTTGCTGCCCAGAAAACTCATCCCTATTCCCACCTCCACTCCCTTTCTGAGAAAAATCACTTTATCTGTAGTGACACTGTGCAATAGAAATTTGTGGTGATGGAGGTATTCTAATTCTGTACTGTCCAGGACTGTAGCCATGAGTTGCATGTCGCTGTTGAGCACATGAAATGTGACTATGTGACTGAAGAATTTTTAATTGTACCTGATTTTAATTAATTTACTTATAAATGTAAATAGTCACATGTGACTATTGTATCAGACAGTGCAATTCTAGACTCCAGACATTACACACAAAGTTGCAACCACAGTAACACTTCATAGCAACATGCAAACACACACACACACACACACACACACCCGTGCCTTAGCTGAATAACTAGAGTTGTGGCATCTTATCCAGGCTGAGATCTAACTTCTCCTCTGGATGTGTGAGACTGGGAAGAGATCTGGACAGTGTCTCTTTGGTTATTTGGAAGGTAGGATATAAAAGTCAGCAGCTATTGGCAGTAATACTCTTTTTGTCAAAGACCAAAAAGACCAGAAAAAGTTATTCTGCAAAGGGAGAGAAGGAAGAATGATACTAACAGAGAGAGGGAGCTGAGAGTCCTGAAGAAGGCCCTCATTCCTGTGGGTCTTGATATCTGGACAAATCCCTCTCTAGGATTCTCTGAGAATACCAACTGATGGAGGTGTGAGTCAGATGGTTAAATATTGTGGAGGGAAGAGTTGTGATGAAATGGAAGAAGTTTAAGAATGAAGACTACTTGCTGGAGAAGTTGATTAGTGACGGGAAGGAGACAGAAACAGTCAGTTCTTGTCACCATGAACACTGAGTTAGCAAATACTTAATTGCAACTCCAAAGGGAAATACAGGCTTAGGTTCCTAGGAGCCTCTGGATTACTACTTTTTCATCAACTGCTAGATGCATAATCTTGTTTTATATGTATTTCTGATTAAAGACCTTATTTTAATGAACATTATTAATTCATTAACATTTAACTCACAGCCACCAGCACTATTATTCATGCCTAAATGAAGCTTAACTAACACATATGTTTGTGCCATAAGGTGCATTACCACCTACTTGTACTTGGGAACACCAGACATCACTGTAGCTATACTTCAGGGCCATTTTAGATGACAAAATCAACAGCACAAAGATGTGAAAACTCTCTCACTAGAAGGATGGTTGTTCACAGCATGAGTGCTGGAACAAGAGGGCAGAGTGTTGCCTTGTGTGACCTCAGTTGGGAACACGGGTTGGACAGCTAAATTTTTCACCACTCTGTACGTGTCTGCAAATGACCAGACATATTTCAGATATTAGTTTTGGGGTTACATACAACTTTTAGGGAGTGGGTAAATTTGCAAATACAGTAACTACAGATAATGGATATTGGCTGTTACATCATGACCATTTAGAAAGTGTTTACAGTGGGCTAGGAATTTTTCTAATGTTTACATGTATTTGTTTAATTCTCATAACAATACAGTGATCAATTTATTTTATAAAGTTAAAATTAATACATTTAACATTTTATTATAAAATAATGTTGCCATATCTATTATATTTTATACAAGAAAAAAAAATTGTGAAGAATGGAGAGCTTAATTAAATTACCCAAGGTCAACATGTGGTAAACTCCAGGCAATTCCTCTGCAACTCCTCCAAGAATTCTTCTACACATCCTTAAACACACTGTAACACTATTTGTCTAACTTAGACAATATTTAATAATGTCTTCATAAAGTCTTCCCAATTATAATACCAAACATGGACCTTGAGCATTCTGGTCCGGATGCATTCCATTAGTTAGTCATAATTGAGCATAAGGTAGGCACATTTCTAGACACTAGGAATAGTGAACAATAAAATGTTCTAGCTTTCAGGAAATTTGCACCAAGGTAGAAATAGAAAACAAACACACATATAATTTCATGTAAGTCCTAAACAAAAGCACATTAGGCAAAAAAAGATCTTTGCCCTAAGAAGGTGACATTTTGCTGAGCTCTAAAGTAGGTGAAGAAATAATGGGACATATCTTGGGGGAAAAACATTCTAAGCAAAGGGAATAGCACTTGGAAAACTGAGACAGAGACAAGCTAGGGGAGATGTAAGGAATAACAAGACACTATGGTAAGGAACTCAAGGGTAAGAAAACAGAGGTGAAAGAAGTAGGCAGGAAAATTCATATGGGGTCTTGAAGGTCATGGTAAGGAGTTTCAATTCTGAGTACATTGGGAAGTCCTGAAAGGGTTTTACACTGGGAAGTAAAATAACAGGACAAGTGATGAAAAGATCTCTCAGTATGTAGAAAGTTGATCTTAGGGAAACAAGAGTTGAAAAGCAATTAATCTTTCAAGGAAACAGGATCAGGAGGGGTGTGTGCATACATGCTCAGTCGCTTCAGTCATGTCTGACTCAGATATTAGTTTTGGGGTTACATGAAATTTTGGGGAGTGGGTAAATTTGCAAATACAGTAACTACAGATAATGGATATTGGCTGTTACATCATGACCATTTAGAAAGTGTTTACAGTGGGCTAGGAATTTTTCTAATGTTTACATGTATTTGTTTAATTCTCATAACAATACAGTGATCAATTTATTTTATAAAGTTAAAATTAATACATTTAACATTTTATTATAAAATAATGTTGCCATATCTATTATATTTTATACAAGAAAAAAATTGTGAAGAATGGAGAGCTTAATTAAATTACCCAAGGTCAACATGTGGTAAACTCCAGGCAATTCCTCTGCAACTCCTCCAAGAATTCTTCTACACATCCTTAAACACACTGTAACACTATTTGTCTAACTTAGACAATATTTAATAATGTCTTCATAAAGTCTTCCCAATTATAATACCAAACATGGACCTTGAGCATTCTGGTCCGGATGCATTCCATTAGTTAGTCATAATTGAGCATAAGGTAGGCACATTTCTAGACACTAGGAATAGTGAACAATAAAATGTTCTAGCTTTCAGGAAATTTGCACCAAGGTAGAAATAGAAAACAAACACACATATAATTTCATGTAAGTCCTAAACAAAAGCACATTAGGCAAAAGAAGATCTTTGCCCTAAGAAGGTGACATTTTTGCTGAGCTCTAAAGTAGGTGAAGAAATAATGGGACATATCTTGGGGAAGAACATTCTAAGCAAAGGGAATAGCACTTGGAAAACTGAGACAGAGACAAGCTAGGGGAGATGTAAGGAATAACAAGACACTATGGTAAGGAACTCAAGGGTAAGAAAACAGAGGTGAAAGAAGTAGGCAGGAAAATTCATATGGGGTCTTGAAGGTCATGGTAAGGAGTTTCAATTCTGAGTACATTGGGAAGTCCTGAAAGGGTTTTACACTGGGAAGTAAAATAACAGGACAAGTGATGAAAAGATCTCTCAGTATGTAGAAAGTTGATCTTAGGGAAACAAGAGTTGAAAAGCAATTAATCTTTCAAGGAAACAGGATCAGGAGGGGTGTGTGCATACATGCTCAGTCGCTTCAGTCATGTCTGACTCTGTGACCCCATGGACTGTAGTCTATGGGATTCTCTAGGCAAGAATAGGAATTTTTCTAATACTTACATGTATTTCCTTAATTCTCATAATAATCCAGTGATAAGTTGATCTTATAAAATTAATACACTTAACATTTTTGTTGTAAAATAATGCTATCATGTCTATTACATTTCATAAAAGATGGAAAACTGTGAAGCATGGAGGCAACCGCATCTGGAAGCAATTCTCTAGGCAACCCTTCTCCAGGAGTGGGTTGCAATGACCTCCTCCGGGGGATATTCCCTTGCCAGGGATCAAACACAGGTCTCCTGCATTGCTAGCAGAGGAAAATAAGAGTTGAAGGTGATAGACCATTTAAGGAAACAGGCTCAATAGGGTTAGAAGGCTTCATCTAAGGAGACTGGTGTAAAGATGTAAGAAGCAGAGAGTTTCAGGGTATATTTGAAAAGCAAAGCTTTAAATATAGTATATATAGGAAAGGGAGGATGTCTCCAGGGATCCAGGACTTCTAGGTGAATATTAAAATATTTCTCCTCAATGGGAAAGACAGTAATAAAAAAAAGGGCTGTAGAATAGGAGACATAGTATTTTCCTTCAATCTCACAAAATCTACTAAATCCTAGAGTACAGGTTTGAATTTATTTTTTAAGTGCATTTCTGTGTCTCTGGGCCAAGTGTGCTCTCAATATGTAGAAGTAAATCACCTTTGTTATGCTGTGAAATCCTCATTTTCTTTTTAAAAAAAAAATGATTTTTTCCCCAAGCAAACCTTAGCTGAACACCAAATAGATCTTGTTTTTTACGGAACTAAAAACAGAAGGTTGGTGTGATGAACTCACTGTCCTGTATGTGCACATCTCTAAATGGAAACACTTGAGAATAAAACTCTGACCACATGTAGTGAGGGTAAGAAAACAGAGGTGAAAGAAGTAGGCAGGAAAATTCATATGGGGTCTTGAAGGTCATGGTAAGGAGTTTCAATTCTGAGTACATTGGGAAGTCCTGAAAGGGTTTTACACTGGGAAGTAAAATAACAGGACAAGTGATGAAAAGATCTCTCAGTATGTAGAAAGTTGATCTTAGGGAAACAAGAGTTGAAAAGCAATTAATCTTTCAAGGAAACAGGATCAGGAGGGGTGTGTGCATACATGCTCAGTCGCTTCAGTCATGTCTGACTCTGTGACCCCATGGACTGTAGTCTATGGGATTCTCTAGGCAAGAATAGGAATTTTTCTAATACTTACATGTATTTCCTTAATTCTCATAATAATCCAGTGATAAGTTGATCTTATAAAATTAATACACTTAACATTTTTGTTGTAAAATAATGCTATCATGTCTATTACATTTCATAAAAGATGGAAAACTGTGAAGCATGGAGGCAACCGCATCTGGAAGCAATTCTCTAGGCAACCCTTCTCCAGGAGTGGGTTGCAATGACCTCCTCCGGGGGATATTCCCTTGCCAGGGATCAAACACAGGTCTCCTGCATTGCTAGCAGAGGAAAATAAGAGTTGAAGGTGATAGACCATTTAAGGAAACAGGCTCAATAGGGTTAGAAGGCTTCATCTAAGGAGACTGGTGTAAAGATGTAAGAAGCAGAGAGTTTCAGGGTATATTTGAAAAGCAAAGCTTTAAATATAGTATATATAGGAAAGGGAGGATGTCTCCAGGGATCCAGGACTTCTAGGTGAATATTAAAATATTTCTCCTCAATGGGAAAGACAGTAATAAAAAAAAGGGCTGTAGAATAGGAGACATAGTATTTTCCTTCAATCTCACAAAATCTACTAAATCCTAGAGTACAGGTTTGAATTTATTTTTTAAGTGCATTTCTGTGTCTCTGGGCCAAGTGTGCTCTCAATATGTAGAAGTAAATCACCTTTGTTATGCTGTGAAATCCTCATTTTCTTTTTAAAAAAAAAATGATTTTTTCCCCAAGCAAACCTTAGCTGAACACCAAATAGATCTTGTTTTTTACGGAACTAAAAACAGAAGGTTGGTGTGATGAACTCACTGTCCCTGTATGTGCACATCTCTAAATGGAAACACTTGAGAATAAAACTCTGACAAGAAATGGTACACAGATTGATAAATTAGCTTTGCTGAGAAATACATCTGGCACTCATCTAAAGACTGCAGTGGAGAAAAGCCTGGACCAAGTTAGCAAGTGTATAAATTGAAAAAAAAAAAAAAGAAAGAAATATTTTGGTCAACTGTTTAGCCAAACTAAAAATAATTCTCTAAATTCTAATACCTCAAGTTCACCCCTAGTTTCCACTAAATCTAAAATCATTCCCTGTTTCTTACATAGGAGGAAACATTTCTTCAACAGACACTTTAACAAAAGATATAAGGTTTTGCACGAGACTGGAACTAATGTGACTTTTCTTTTTCCTCTCATAGATACTGAAAATACACTAAAAGCCACAGAGCTGTGAATAGTATAGGTCTAAGTCTGAATATAAAGTAGAATAAAGAGAGCCAGGCACAACTTGATCATCATCATAGTACTTACTGGGTCTACAATACATCTAGGGCTTTAATTTGAGACCTTTTTTTGTTAACTTATTCAACAATTAATTTTTGAGAACCTACTGTACTTCAGACATTGTATAAAAGTGCTAGGAATGTACTTTTATACATTTTATACAGTGAATAATATCTTTTCAACAGTTACCCTTGTGTTTCTGCAACTGTGTACTGTAGGTTGTATTGTGTGTTAGTCACTCAGCTGTGTCTGACTCTTTGCAACCCCATGGACTGTAGACTGCCAGATACCTCTGTCCATGGAATTTTCCAGGCAAGAGTAAATACTGGGGCTGGTTGCCATTTCCTTTTCCAGAGTATCTTCTTGAGCCAGAGACTGAATCTGGGTCTCCTGCACTGCAGGCAGATTCTTTACCCTCTGAGCCACCAGGCAAGCACTGAAGGTTATTTAGCAGCATTCTTGATCTCTACTTACTAGGTAACAGCAGCACTTTTCCCCTACTAATAGCAATCAAAATATTTCTTCATATATTGCCAAATTTCCCTCAGAGGAAATATTCATCCATGTTGAAGAACTGCAACAAGATCCTGACTTTCTTTGAAGTTTCCCATTTGTTCTATAAACTTGCCTTTGCCAAACAATATTGCCTGGAGAGAAGATTGTGATTAATGTGGAGGGGCCAGTCAGTCAGACTGGGCTCAATGAGGCCACAAAGGCCATCCCTCAGCCAACTTTGAAAAGAAACACTTGAAAAAAACTAAAGTTACTAATACCTGGTCAAAAGACTGCAGTGGAGAAAAGCCTGGACCAAGTTAGCAAGTGTATAAATTGAAAAAAAAAGAAAGAAATATTTTGGTCAACTGTTTAGCCAAACTAAAAATAATTCTCTAAATTCTAATACCTCAAGTTCACCCCTAGTTTCCACTAAATCTAAAATCATTCCCTGTTTCTTACATAGGAGGAAACATTTCTTCAACAGACACTTTAACAAAAGATATAAGGTTTTGCACGAGACTGGAACTAATGTGACTTTTCTTTTTCCTCTCATAGATACTGAAAATACACTAAAAGCCACAGAGCTGTGAATAGTATAGGTCTAAGTCTGAATATAAAGTAGAATAAAGAGAGCCAGGCACAACTTGATCATCATCATAGTACTTACTGGGTCTACAATACATCTAGGGCTTTAATTTGAGACCTTTTTTTGTTAACTTATTCAACAATTAATTTTTGAGAACCTACTGTACTTCAGACATTGTATAAAAGTGCTAGGAATGTACTTTTATACATTTTATACAGTGAATAATATCTTTTCAACAGTTACCCTTGTGTTTCTGCAACTGTGTACTGTAGGTTGTATTGTGTGTTAGTCACTCAGCTGTGTCTGACTCTTTGCAACCCCATGGACTGTAGACTGCCAGATACCTCTGTCCATGGAATTTTCCAGGCAAGAGTAAATACTGGGGCTGGTTGCCATTTCCTTTTCCAGAGTATCTTCTTGAGCCAGAGACTGAATCTGGGTCTCCTGCACTGCAGGCAGATTCTTTACCCTCTGAGCCACCAGGCAAGCACTGAAGGTTATTTAGCAGCATTCTTGATCTCTACTTACTAGGTAACAGCAGCACTTTTCCCCTACTAATAGCAATCAAAATATTTCTTCATATATTGCCAAATTTCCCTCAGAGGAAATATTCATCCATGTTGAAGAACTGCAACAAGATCCTGACTTTCTTTGAAGTTTCCCATTTGTTCTATAAACTTGCCTTTGCCAAACAATATTGCCTGGAGAGAAGATTGTGATTAATGTGGAGGGGCCAGTCAGTCAGACTGGGCTCAATGAGGCCACAAAGGCAGCAGGATCCCTCAGCCAACTTTTGAAATACAAAGGCAATAACTGTGAAGACAAAAATATCAGCTTCCAAGATAGTCATCAAATTACTTAATAAAAAGTTATGAAATGTCTATATGCCAGATACAATTACAGATTTTAGGGACAGTGAACAAAATGGATCAAAATTCCTGTCCTTATGTAGCTTACAGTGAAGAGAAATAAGAAAAATGTACATATGTGCATGAGAAGGAAATATGTATTATGACTACAGATAAAAGCAAAGAAAGGGAATTAGGCATAGGGAAATTCAATTTTATATAAGGTATTCATCTAAAGTAAAGGTCGAAAAAGACATAAGGGAGAAAGTCATACAAATATCTAATAAATGAGTATCCCTTGCAGAATGAGTTGTAAATGCAAAGCGTCTGAGGTAAGAGCTTGCTTGGTGTGGGACTGGAATGCCATGATCTAGATTAGGTGGTGGAGGGAAAGTTTAGAAGCTGAAAGAAGCCAGATTCTTTTGGCTACTCTAAGGATTTTGACTCATAACACTGACAATTTTTAGTGATGTTCAACAAAGGTTTTTAACAATCCTTTTAGGCACCTGAGGAGAGTTATATTTCCTTGTTCCTTTAAAGCCAGGTGTGTCCATGTGTGATAGATTCTGTTTGCTTCAAGTCTGCCCTTCTTTGTATCCACGCTTATGCCCTGCCTTCTCTGCAGACAGGGTGTATTTCTCTACCTGTTGGCTGTGGTTTTGGTCACATGACTTGCTTTGACCGATAGAATACAAGTGGACATGATGTAGGTGAGAATTTCGGATGGACTTTCCTTCTTGTGCTTCTGCCATCACTATGAAAATACACGTTCTGCTTGCCCATCACTCTAGATAAGGTATTCATCGAAAGTGGAGGAGGATGGGAAGTATGTCCAACAGAACTATTCCAGGTGACCTGTTAGCATAACGTGGGCCACCCAACCTAGTCACGTTTACATTAGCTGAGTGCATTTATTTACATCAGTCAGTCTGCATGGGTGACTTGTTTGTTGCATGTCACTGAGATCTTGTAGTGGTTTGTTTCACCACAAGGGACCTTTGCTTGGCCAGTGAAGTGTGAGTGGATGTGGAATGTGGCATTTCTGAATGAGAGTGAAATCCTTGAAAGTCCCTGCCTATTTTATGATTCCTTTCTCATTGCTGCAGCAATGATGAAGTGTATGTCAAGGGACAGCCTCTTTTGCCCTGGTACTCTGAGTGACTATGTTGAGTAGTGTCCCTGGTGACCCATACTAGATTTACAGCCTGAGAAAGACAAAAATCTGTGGTATTAGCTGTTATTGCTTCTGCTTCTGTTACTGAGCTATAACCTAGCTTGGCAGATACTTGGAGTATCATGTATCAGTCAAGCTAGGTTATAGCTCTTATGATTTTGAGAAGAGAAAGGACATATTTTGAGTCAGATGTAAACAATTCTAGCTATGTTAGGAATAGACTGAAGGTAATGGGGCAGGGGCCAGAATGCAAATTTAGAGGTGCTTGGTAAATGCAGGCAAGAGATTATGGTGGCCATCTTCCCTACTGATAGCAGTAGGGAAGTTTCTAAAAGGTGCTCAGATAATGGATATATTGAATAGTTAGAGATGTGATTTGGCTGTTTGTGGCTTACAAACTGAGATTACATTTAAAGTCAGGAGATTAGATGAAATCACAAGGGGACTAAGAGTAAATAGAAAAGAGGCTCAAGTCCTGTGCACTCTTGATTAGGAGGTTAAGGGATAGTGAATGAGCAACAGGAACAGCTAATGACATAAGACAGAAAACTGGTGGGTGCATGATTGTGCCGAATGCCTTGCCTTTGCATGTCCAAAAAATCACTTCAACAGTCTACACCTGGATCTATCCCACAAGACTGATCCTAATGGAATTGACTCTTGTTCCCTCCAGCTTCTGACTGAGTTTGGTTCTTGGGAAGGATATTTTAATAGGCTATTAAAAAGAAAGTAATAAGTTTCCATTAGTACTTCAAGAATGTGTTGAAATCACCTGCAAGGATTTGTATACAGAATGTTGCACCTCATACCCAGAGTTTCTGATTCTTATCTGCCTCTTGGGTGAGATAAGGATTTGCAGTGAAGTCGTGAAGTGGATGTCAGTCAGTCTGCATGGGTGACTTGTTTGTTGCATGTCACTGAGATCTTGTAGTGGTTTGTTTCACCACAAGGGACCTTTGCTTGGCCAGTGAAGTGTGAGTGGATGTGGAATGTGGCATTTCTGAATGAGAGTGAAATCCTTGAAAGTCCCTGCCTATTTTATGATTCCTTTCTCATTGCTGCAGCAATGATGAAGTGTATGTCAAGGGACAGCCTCTTTTGCCCTGGTACTCTGAGTGACTATGTTGAGTAGTGTCCCTGGTGACCCATACTAGATTTACAGCCTGAGAAAGACAAAAATCTGTGGTATTAGCTGTTATTGCTTCTGCTTCTGTTACTGAGCTATAACCTAGCTTGGCAGATACTTGGAGTATCATGTATCAGTCAAGCTAGGTTATAGCTCTTATGATTTTGAGAAGAGAAAGGACATATTTTGAGTCAGATGTAAACAATTCTAGCTATGTTAGGAATAGACTGAAGGTAATGGGGCAGGGGCCAGAATGCAAATTTAGAGGTGCTTGGTAAATGCAGGCAAGAGATTATGGTGGCCATCTTCCCTACTGATAGCAGTAGGGAAGTTTCTAAAAGGTGCTCAGATAATGGATATATTGAATAGTTAGAGATGTGATTTGGCTGTTTGTGGCTTACAAACTGAGATTACATTTAAAGTCAGGAGATTAGATGAAATCACAAGGGGACTAAGAGTAAATAGAAAAGAGGCTCAAGTCCTGTGCACTCTTGATTAGGAGGTTAAGGGATAGTGAATGAGCAACAGGAACAGCTAATGACATAAGACAGAAAACTGGTGGGTGCATGATTGTGCCGAATGCCTTGCCTTTGCATGTCCAAAAAATCACTTCAACAGTCTACACCTGGATCTATCCCACAAGACTGATCCTAATGGAATTGACTCTTGTTCCCTCCAGCTTCTGACTGAGTTTGGTTCTTGGGAAGGATATTTTAATAGGCTATTAAAAAGAAAGTAATAAGTTTCCATTAGTACTTCAAGAATGTGTTGAAATCACCTGCAAGGATTTGTATACAGAATGTTGCACCTCATACCCAGAGTTTCTGATTCTTATCTGCCTCTTGGGTGAGATAAGGATTTGCACTGTCACATTCCTAGGAGATCTTCAACCTGGGTAACCCTCAACAAAAAATTCCTCCCCACGTGGCCTTTTACTCCCCAGATGTTTTTATTACTTCTGAGGTTGCAATAATTAATTTTCTTTTCTGCCTTCAGTTTTTCAATGATTGTGACAGCTCCATTTTTTCTTAAATTTCATTGATTAACTTATTTTTGGCTGTTCTGGGCTTTCATTTCTGGGCAGGATTTTCTCTAGTTGTGGCAAGAGGGGCCTACTGCTCTCTAGTTCCTGTGTGCTGCCATCTCATTGCAGTGGTTTCTCTTGTTACGGAGCACAGACTTTAGAGCATGGGCTCAGTAGCTGTGGCACACAGACTTAATTGCTCTGAGGCACGTGGGATCTTCCTGGATCAGGGATTGAGCCTGTGTCTCCTACACTGGCAGGCACATTCTTTGCCACTGAGTCATCCAGGAAGCTCGACAATTCCATTTTTGATGGCCCAAAGCTTATGCTCTTTCCCTACAGCCTGCTAAGACCTTGGTAATTAATCTCTCTACAAATACACCCTCCTTGAATTATCCTAAAATGAGTAAGTCATCAGTGTCACTGATATAGGAATCATTATGATGAATGAATAGCACTTTTAAAAGGCACATGTGATAAAATGAGTCAAATGATGCAAAAGAGACAAACAGGAGGGAGGTTTAGAAATGACAATTGCATTCAGCATTTGGAGGTCATTATGGAATATTGTAGACAAAAACTGATTAGGGTGCATTTGAGAAAGAGTGGTGGAGGTATATATTTCAAAATAAGCCAGTTCACATAAAGATCCTAACTAACATTGTAGACAATGCTTATGAGGCTCTGTGTCATCCATGGTTCATTTACTAAGCATTGAATCAGTTTCTCAGATACCCACGAGGCACTCGATACCCTTCTTATCCTAATGCCAAATCAATTATTACATGAATCAGGGTGTCCCAGGTGGTCCTAGTGGTAAAGAACTCATTTGCAAATTCAGGAGACACAGGAGATGCCAGTTCAATCCCTGGGTCAGGAAGATCCCCTGGAGGAGGGCATGACAACCCACTCTAGTATTCTAGCCTGGAGAATCCCATGGACAGAAGAGCTTGGCATTCTAGGAGATCTTCAACCTGGGTAACCCTCAACAAAAAATTCCTCCCCACGTGGCCTTTTACTCCCCAGATGTTTTTATTACTTCTGAGGTTGCAATAATTAATTTTCTTTTCTGCCTTCAGTTTTTCAATGATTGTGACAGCTCCATTTTTTCTTAAATTTCATTGATTAACTTATTTTTGGCTGTTCTGGGCTTTCATTTCTGGGCAGGATTTTCTCTAGTTGTGGCAAGAGGGGCCTACTGCTCTCTAGTTCCTGTGTGCTGCCATCTCATTGCAGTGGTTTCTCTTGTTACGGAGCACAGACTTTAGAGCATGGGCTCAGTAGCTGTGGCACACAGACTTAATTGCTCTGAGGCACGTGGGATCTTCCTGGATCAGGGATTGAGCCTGTGTCTCCTACACTGGCAGGCACATTCTTTGCCACTGAGTCATCCAGGAAGCTCGACAATTCCATTTTTGATGGCCCAAAGCTTATGCTCTTTCCCTACAGCCTGCTAAGACCTTGGTAATTAATCTCTCTACAAATACACCCTCCTTGAATTATCCTAAAATGAGTAAGTCATCAGTGTCACTGATATAGGAATCATTATGATGAATGAATAGCACTTTTAAAAGGCACATGTGATAAAATGAGTCAAATGATGCAAAAGAGACAAACAGGAGGGAGGTTTAGAAATGACAATTGCATTCAGCATTTGGAGGTCATTATGGAATATTGTAGACAAAAACTGATTAGGGTGCATTTGAGAAAGAGTGGTGGAGGTATATATTTCAAAATAAGCCAGTTCACATAAAGATCCTAACTAACATTGTAGACAATGCTTATGAGGCTCTGTGTCATCCATGGTTCATTTACTAAGCATTGAATCAGTTTCTCAGATACCCACGAGGCACTCGATACCCTTCTTATCCTAATGCCAAATCAATTATTACATGAATCAGGGTGTCCCAGGTGGTCCTAGTGGTAAAGAACTCATTTGCAAATTCAGGAGACACAGGAGATGCCAGTTCAATCCCTGGGTCAGGAAGATCCCCTGGAGGAGGGCATGACAACCCACTCTAGTATTCTAGCCTGGAGAATCCCATGGACAGAAGAGCTTGGCAGCCTATAGTCCATAGGGTCTCAAAGAGTCAGATATGCCTGAAGTGACTTAATATGCACACATGCATCCTAAAAATCAATCTGTAGCATGGTTCTCAAACTGGAACACATCAGAATCATCTGGCAGCCTTGTTAAACTAGAATAATGAACTTTACTCTCAGAGTTCTAATTCAGCAATTCTGGGAAGAAACCCAATTATTTGCATTTTGAACAAGATCTCAGGTGATGCTAATGTATCTGGTAATGGGAAACGCAATTAGAAATCACTGCTCTATTGGAGATATTTCCTATTTTCCTTTCCTTCCACAATCTGCTCAGGCTTTCATGATATTTGCCTGAATTACCACCCACACTCTAAGTCATTCTTATGTTCTTAGTGACGCTTCTACTCTGTGCTAAGAGATCTTTCTAAGATGCAAATTTGATTATATCACTTCCTTGCCCAAAACACAGGGATCCGTGGCCATGGTCTTTGAGAAGAGCAGACCCCTTAGCTCCACTCTCACCTCTCACCATTTCCTATTCTTATCACACTGTGAACATGATGAATTATTCCCTGAATACAATTCTGCCTCATATGTGTCATTTTCCTATCTTTGGGTCTTTCCTACCTTTTTCCCTAAGAGTTTAATCTATTCCAGTTTCCAGACTGAGCAGATATCTCCCTCTCCTTGGGGATCTCCTGACAGGTACTGGAGGTCACATATGTCTCCAGTGTTCAGCACTGTGCCTGGCTTAGAAGGGCTAACCCTCAACCATGCTTTGTTAAATGATGAGTAAAAGAGCCTACATTACATCAGAAATGTGGGTATTTTAATAAAAACTGCAATAAACAACAAAAAAATTAGTCATTAACCAGAAAAATCAAAGAACTATATCAATATATTCCCTGTTTAATTTCCCTGGTGGCTCAGATAGTAAGAAGCATGCCTGCAGTGCAGGAGATGTAAGAGATGTATTTCCAATCCTTAGGTTGGAAAGATTCCCTGGAGGAGGGCATGACAACCCACTCTAGTATTCTAGCCTGGAGAATCCCATGGACAGAAGAGCTTGGCAGCCTATAGTCCATAGGGTCTCAAAGAGTCAGATATGCCTGAAGTGACTTAATATGCACACATGCATCCTAAAAATCAATCTGTAGCATGGTTCTCAAACTGGAACACATCAGAATCATCTGGCAGCCTTGTTAAACTAGAATAATGAACTTTACTCTCAGAGTTCTAATTCAGCAATTCTGGGAAGAAACCCAATTATTTGCATTTTGAACAAGATCTCAGGTGATGCTAATGTATCTGGTAATGGGAAACGCAATTAGAAATCACTGCTCTATTGGAGATATTTCCTATTTTCCTTTCCTTCCACAATCTGCTCAGGCTTTCATGATATTTGCCTGAATTACCACCCACACTCTAAGTCATTCTTATGTTCTTAGTGACGCTTCTACTCTGTGCTAAGAGATCTTTCTAAGATGCAAATTTGATTATATCACTTCCTTGCCCAAAACACAGGGATCCGTGGCCATGGTCTTTGAGAAGAGCAGACCCCTTAGCTCCACTCTCACCTCTCACCATTTCCTATTCTTATCACACTGTGAACATGATGAATTATTCCCTGAATACAATTCTGCCTCATATGTGTCATTTTCCTATCTTTGGGTCTTTCCTACCTTTTTCCCTAAGAGTTTAATCTATTCCAGTTTCCAGACTGAGCAGATATCTCCCTCTCCTTGGGGATCTCCTGACAGGTACTGGAGGTCACATATGTCTCCAGTGTTCAGCACTGTGCCTGGCTTAGAAGGGCTAACCCTCAACCATGCTTTGTTAAATGATGAGTAAAAGAGCCTACATTACATCAGAAATGTGGGTATTTTAATAAAAACTGCAATAAACAACAAAAAAATTAGTCATTAACCAGAAAAATCAAAGAACTATATCAATATATTCCCTGTTTAATTTCCCTGGTGGCTCAGATAGTAAGAAGCATGCCTGCAGTGCAGGAGATGTAAGAGATGTATTTCCAATCCTTAGGTTGGAAAGATTCCCTGGAGAATGGAAGGGCTACCCATTCCAGTATTTTTGCCTGGAGAATCCCACTCAGAAGCTTGGTGGCTTATAGCAAAGAGTTGGGCATGGCTGACTGACTAACAGTTTCACTTTCAACTGATATTTCAGTGATCTAACAATGTCACAAGGAATAATAAATCCTGCATTCAGGATCCAGTTGTACTAAACCATAAATTAGTTGATACAATTCCTTGACTTTTTCTTTTCTTTTCTTTTCTTCACCTTGTGAAGTGATTGATCTGAAGACCATGAAACAAGACTTGCAAGTCATAAAAAAAGAAAGCTGGGAAAGTCAAATCCTGGGAATCTGAGGGCTTATATGCTAGACTTCTTGGTCTGTTTTTATTTTTGTTTTGTTTTGTTTTGTAAACTGTGTGTGTATGTGAGAGAGCAGAGAGAGAGAGAGAGAGAGATCTGACTTCACAGGCCAAAGTGAGACTCATCATCTACTTGGGAAAAGCTATCAAGGTAAATGTTCAAAGTCACTTTTACAATTGGAACAATAACACTGAATGATGCAGTTGTTTATTTGTCTGACAAAACAAACCTCTCTTGAGTGCTATGAGGCTTAAAGAGTCTTCAAAATTATTTATGAGTCCTTTAATCATTTTTCTTACCTGTTATATGATTCATCAGTTTCAAAGATGCTCCTTCAAAACTCATCTTGTACCAAGTGTCACAATCTTTCTGTGAGGTAGCACTAATAATTTTAAGGAAAATAAACTGGTCAACCTTGTATAAAGCACAGAACAAGGCTATCTCTCTGGAAAGATTGTATCTATAGGATTAGAGTGTGTTTTTCTGTATTACTGATTAACTGTAATTGTGTTAAACTGTCAGTATTTCGTAGTCAATCAATCTTTTTAATATTAACATGGCCCAAAATGCTCTAAAGGTATAAATATTCAAATTTTCAAAAATTATATATTAATTTGGAATCATCCCCCAAATAGCCAAGACTAAGTATTTAATTTGTACAAAGGCTAATGATTGTGTCAAACTTTATGTGAAAAGAGTAAGAGCCAATGGCTACAAACCAAAGGCATGGGGAAGTTGGCAACCCATTAAGGAGAGTTGGGCTATTAGGTTTTAGAGATCTGATCGAAAGAAGGAAATTATTGCTGGTAATAATTTTGTTTGCTTTGTTTATTTTAAAACATAGTTTGTACTCCTTTGGTTATAGATTAGTTTGTGAAAACTTAAATTGGGTAAGGAAAAGTAGTTTCATCACATGAAAATGATGATATGTCAAGAGATTATTGTCAACCTAATTTTAATAGGATGTGTGGTTTTGGTCAGGAGAAAGTTTGGGTCAGTACATTGAATGGTCAGCAATAGAATGGGAAATACTAGAGATCTCTACAAGAAAATTAGAGATACCAAAGGAACATTTCATCCAAAGATAAGTATAACATAAGACAGAAATGATATGGACCTAATGGAAGCAGAAAATATTAAGAAGAGGTGGAATGAATACACAGAAGAACTATATGAAAAAGATCTTAATGAACTGGATGACCATGATAGTGTGATCAGTGACCTAGAGCCAGACATCTTAGCAGTGTGAAGTCAAGTGACCTGTAGGAAGCATTACTATGAACAAAGCTAGTGGAGGTGATTGAATTTCAGCTGAGTTATTTCAAATCCTAAAAAATGATGTTGTTAAAGTGTTGCACTTAATTTAGGCCAGAAAATTTAGAAAACTCAGTTGTGACCTCAGGGATCACTGGAAAAGGTCAGTTTTCATTCCAATTCCAAAGAAAGGAGGTGCCAAAGAACGTTCAAACTACCTCATCATTGCACTTATTTCACATGGTAAAAAAGTAATGCTCAAAATCCCCCAAGATAGGTGTCAATAGTACATGAATCAAGAACTTCAGATGTACAAGTTGGATTTAGGAAAGAAAGAGGAATCAGAGATCAAATTACCAACAGCTGTTGTATCATAGAAAGAGAAAAATAATTCCAAAAAAAATCTACCTCTGTTTCATTGACTGTGCCAAAGTCTTTGACTGTAGATTACAGCAAACAGTGTAAAATTCTGAAAAAGATGGGAATATCAGATCACCTTACCTGCCTTATGCAAAATCTGTATGCAAGACAGGAAGCAACAGCTAGAACAGGACATGGAACAACGGACTGATTCCAAATTGGGAAAGGAGTACGTCAAGGCTGTATATTGTCACCCTGCTTATTTAGCTTATATGCAGAGTACATCATGCAAAATGCCCATCTGCATGAAGCACAAACTAGAGTCAAGATTGCCTGGAGAAATATCAATAACCTCAGATATGCAGATGACACCATCCTTATGGCAGAAAAGAAGAGGAACCAAAGGGTCTCTTGATGAAGGTGAAAGAGGAGAGTAAAAAGCTGTTCTAAAAGTCCTAAAAATATGGTCCCATCACATGGAAATAAGAAGAGGAAGGCTCAAGAAAATTAGAGATACCAAAGGAACATTTCATCCAAAGATAAGTATAACATAAGACAGAAATGATATGGACCTAATGGAAGCAGAAAATATTAAGAAGAGGTGGAATGAATACACAGAAGAACTATATGAAAAAGATCTTAATGAACTGGATGACCATGATAGTGTGATCAGTGACCTAGAGCCAGACATCTTAGCAGTGTGAAGTCAAGTGACCTGTAGGAAGCATTACTATGAACAAAGCTAGTGGAGGTGATTGAATTTCAGCTGAGTTATTTCAAATCCTAAAAAATGATGTTGTTAAAGTGTTGCACTTAATTTAGGCCAGAAAATTTAGAAAACTCAGTTGTGACCTCAGGGATCACTGGAAAAGGTCAGTTTTCATTCCAATTCCAAAGAAAGGAGGTGCCAAAGAACGTTCAAACTACCTCATCATTGCACTTATTTCACATGGTAAAAAAGTAATGCTCAAAATCCCCCAAGATAGGTGTCAATAGTACATGAATCAAGAACTTCAGATGTACAAGTTGGATTTAGGAAAGAAAGAGGAATCAGAGATCAAATTACCAACAGCTGTTGTATCATAGAAAGAGAAAAATAATTCCAAAAAAAATCTACCTCTGTTTCATTGACTGTGCCAAAGTCTTTGACTGTAGATTACAGCAAACAGTGTAAAATTCTGAAAAAGATGGGAATATCAGATCACCTTACCTGCCTTATGCAAAATCTGTATGCAAGACAGGAAGCAACAGCTAGAACAGGACATGGAACAACGGACTGATTCCAAATTGGGAAAGGAGTACGTCAAGGCTGTATATTGTCACCCTGCTTATTTAGCTTATATGCAGAGTACATCATGCAAAATGCCCATCTGCATGAAGCACAAACTAGAGTCAAGATTGCCTGGAGAAATATCAATAACCTCAGATATGCAGATGACACCATCCTTATGGCAGAAAAAGAAGAGGAACCAAAGGGTCTCTTGATGAAGGTGAAAGAGGAGAGTAAAAAAGCTGTTCTAAAAGTCAACATTCAAAAAACAAAGATCAGGGCATCTGGTCCCATCACTTTATGGTAAATAGATAGTTAGACAATGGAAACAGTGAAAGACCTTATTTTCATGGGCCCCAAAATCACTACAGATGGTGACTTCAGCCATGAAATTAAAAGACCCTTGCTCCTTGGAAGAAAATCCATTCAAAGCTATGGTTTTCCAGTAGTCATGTATGAATGTGAGAACTGGACCATAAAGAAGGCTAAGCACCAAAAAATTGATGGCTTTGGACTCTGTTGTTGGAGAGGATTCTTGAGAGTCCCTTGGACTGCAAGGAGATCAAATCAATCAATCCTAAAGGAAATCAACCCTGAATATCCATTGTAGGACTGAAGCTGAAGCTGCAATTCTTTGGCCACCTAATGCAAAGAGATGACTCATTGACAAAACCCTGATGCTGGGAAAAATAGAAGGAAGAAGAATGGGATGACAGAGGATGAGATGGTTGGATGGCATCACTGAATTATGGACATGATTTTGAGCAAGCTCTGGGAAATGGTGAAGGACAGGGAAGCCCAGTGAGCTGCAGTCCATGGGGTTGCAAAGAATTTTTATGACTGAGTGATGAACTGAACTGAACTGAACATTGAATGGCGATGTATGGAAGGAAGAGCATAGGAGTTCTGAGGAAGAGAATGAAAAAGGGAGCTGAGTGAGGAGCTTGAGTAATAGACTGGTCAGGCAACTGACTCAAGAGAGGCTTTTTATGGAAACTGTGATGACTATTTTGTTCTGAAGTCCATGAGAAATCTGTGGTTCTTACAGATGGACAGAGTCCATTTATGGGCCAAAGATAGTAAGAAGTGTGATAAGAATGCCATAGACCAAACCAAACAGCAACTTATTTTGCAAAGGATGGAAAGGAAAAGAATGGTTAGACCAAGACCAAACAAGTCATTTACCAAGTTCCCTCTGGTCAGTCCTTATTTTCATCTGCATGAAGCACAAACTAGAGTCAAGATTGCCTGGAGAAATATCAATAACCTCAGATATGCAGATGACACCATCCTTATGGCAGAAAAAGAAGAGGAACCAAAGGGTCTCTTGATGAAGGTGAAAGAGGAGAGTAAAAAAGCTGTTCTAAAAGTCAACATTCAAAAAACAAAGATCAGGGCATCTGGTCCCATCACTTTATGGTAAATAGATAGTTAGACAATGGAAACAGTGAAAGACCTTATTTTCATGGGCCCCAAAATCACTACAGATGGTGACTTCAGCCATGAAATTAAAAGACCCTTGCTCCTTGGAAGAAAATCCATTCAAAGCTATGGTTTTTCCAGTAGTCATGTATGAATGTGAGAACTGGACCATAAAGAAGGCTAAGCACCAAAAAATTGATGGCTTTGGACTCTGTTGTTGGAGAGGATTCTTGAGAGTCCCTTGGACTGCAAGGAGATCAAATCAATCAATCCTAAAGGAAATCAACCCTGAATATCCATTGTAGGACTGAAGCTGAAGCTGCAATTCTTTGGCCACCTAATGCAAAGAGATGACTCATTGACAAAACCCTGATGCTGGGAAAAATAGAAGGAAGAAGAATGGGATGACAGAGGATGAGATGGTTGGATGGCATCACTGAATTATGGACATGATTTTGAGCAAGCTCTGGGAAATGGTGAAGGACAGGGAAGCCCAGTGAGCTGCAGTCCATGGGGTTGCAAAGAATTTTTATGACTGAGTGATGAACTGAACTGAACTGAACATTGAATGGCGATGTATGGAAGGAAGAGCATAGGAGTTCTGAGGAAGAGAATGGAAAAGGGAGCTGAGTGAGGAGCTTGAGTAATAGACTGGTCAGGCAACTGACTCAAGAGAGGCTTTTTATGGAAACTGTGATGACTATTTTGTTCTGAAGTCCATGAGAAATCTGTGGTTCTTACAGATGGACAGAGTCCATTTATGGGCCAAAGATAGTAAGAAGTGTGATAAGAATGCCATAGACCAAACCAAACAGCAACTTATTTTGCAAAGGATGGAAAGGAAAAGAATGGTTGGGAGACTTTCTGCCCCAACTGAAGCTGAGTAGAGCTGACAGTGACCACATGAGACTTGTCATTTACCAAGTTCCCTCTGGTCAGTCCTCCTACTGGTCCGTCCTCCTAGCTGCTTTATGAATCTTAGTGAGATGTGTGATACATTGTAAACAGATGCTGGTAAAATAAATTAGCTGAAATAGAAGTGGGGAAGAGGAAAACATTCCTATCTATCCAGCCCATGCCCAGGTGGTAGCAGCAAGTTTCTAGCAGCAAGGATCCTTTCTCCCCCTTTCCTCACAGAGTGGGTCAGTTGATCCATGATCTTAATCACAGTGCTTGTCTCTTAAGGCCCTGGGAGAAGAGATAACTGTATACATCCTTTGTGAACATGAGCCAGAAGCATTTAATACTAGTAATTCTCAACATGGTCCAAGCAATGACTACTAACCTGCATGGAGAATGTGCTAGAAACTATCTTAAGTACTTCACAATATCTCATCATTCAACTCACAAAACTCTTGTTCTTTTCCTATACACATTCTGAAGATGAAAAAAAAAAAAAAATGAGAGACAAAATATTCCATCACAAAGCCAAAATGCTTCAAGGAACTTAAATGCAGGAAGTCTGGGTTCAGGGCTTGTGACCAGCATGCTCATTACTTAGGAATATGCACAGATAGAGCAAAAAATCCAGAGCAAAATTGAGAGTCATGAACATACCTCATGTATCCATAGTTTATCTGTGCTGTCTCTTTCCCTTGAAGTCCAGCTGACCTCCATTATATCTTATCTGTTTGGTGAGCCAGTTCACATCTTTCAAAACCTTCCTGAATGCCAACAGCTTACAAAGTCCTTTTCATCTCCCCTACCTCCTGAATTGATCTTTCATTTATCCTGTCAGCATTTTCTTCCAACCTTTCATTCCTATAGCATTTGTGGCATTCCATCTCAGGTATCCATTCATTTATATGACTCTTTCTATACTCTATGCACTCTAAGCTAGAGATCTTATCTTTCTTATCTTTGAATTCCTAATGCCTAATACTTGGGGCTCAGACAGTAAAGAATCTGCCTGCAATGCAAGAGACCTGGATTCAGTTCCAGGGTTGAGAAGATCCCCTGGAGAAAGGAATGACAACCCACTCAAGTATTCTTGCCTGGAGAATTCTGGGCACAGAGGAGCCTGTTGGGCTACAGTCCATGGGGTTGCAAAGAGTAGGACACTCCTGAATGACTTTCACTTCCAATACCATGTGTGACAAATTAAAAAAAAAAAAAGTCCAATAAGCTGAATTAATCATTAGTTAAGAATCCTAAAAATCATTGTCTCTCTTAGAACTTGAGTCCTAGGATTATATTTCACTCACTGCATGTTTACTCTAAATATCTGTAAGAGAAATAACTACAGAAGGATTTGCCCGTTTTGTGCTTGGAAGAGGATTAAAAACATCAACTCATTTCAACTGTGATAATGCTGCCCATCCCTGATTGCAAGCTTGTAATTAATGTCTGTCTGTGTTTGCTGCTAGAGTATATGCTGTCTGACAGCAGAACTCTTCTCCTTCCTTTCTTGGTCACTGTTACATTTCCAGGTGGCAGCGACTGGCATATGGTAAGGACCAGCAGCCATTTTATATGGAGTACAGAGTGAGCTCTGAAGTAAAAAGCAGAGACCTGGATTTACATCTTAACTTACTGAAAATGTTGGGAAGGCCTGACCCATCCTGGCCTCAGTTTTCCTGCCCTTATAATAACAGTCAAGTTTAAGAAAAGTATGTTTTATTTTTCTGGATTATAAAGACAAGATAGAGTACAGGGCTTGGACAGTTTTTGGCACAGATAGAGCAAAAAATCCAGAGCAAAATTGAGAGTCATGAACATACCTCATGTATCCATAGTTTATCTGTGCTGTCTCTTTCCCTTGAAGTCCAGCTGACCTCCATTATATCTTATCTGTTTGGTGAGCCAGTTCACATCTTTCAAAACCTTCCTGAATGCCAACAGCTTACAAAGTCCTTTTCATCTCCCCTACCTCCTGAATTGATCTTTCATTTATCCTGTCAGCATTTTCTTCCAACCTTTCATTCCTATAGCATTTGTGGCATTCCATCTCAGGTATCCATTCATTTATATGACTCTTTCTATACTCTATGCACTCTAAGCTAGAGATCTTATCTTTCTTATCTTTGAATTCCTAATGCCTAATACTTGGGGCTCAGACAGTAAAGAATCTGCCTGCAATGCAAGAGACCTGGATTCAGTTCCAGGGTTGAGAAGATCCCCTGGAGAAAGGAATGACAACCCACTCAAGTATTCTTGCCTGGAGAATTCTGGGCACAGAGGAGCCTGTTGGGCTACAGTCCATGGGGTTGCAAAGAGTAGGACACTCCTGAATGACTTTCACTTCCAATACCATGTGTGACAAATTAAAAAAAAAAGTCCAATAAGCTGAATTAATCATTAGTTAAGAATCCTAAAAATCATTGTCTCTCTTAGAACTTGAGTCCTAGGATTATATTTCACTCACTGCATGTTTACTCTAAATATCTGTAAGAGAAATAACTACAGAAGGATTTGCCCGTTTTGTGCTTGGAAGAGGATTAAAAACATCAACTCATTTCAACTGTGATAATGCTGCCCATCCCTGATTGCAAGCTTGTAATTAATGTCTGTCTGTGTTTGCTGCTAGAGTATATGCTGTCTGACAGCAGAACTCTTCTCCTTCCTTTCTTGGTCACTGTTACATTTCCAGGTGGCAGCGACTGGCATATGGTAAGGACCAGCAGCCATTTTATATGGAGTACAGAGTGAGCTCTGAAGTAAAAAGCAGAGACCTGGATTTACATCTTAACTTACTGAAAATGTTGGGAAGGCCTGACCCATCCTGGCCTCAGTTTTCCTGCCCTTATAATAACAGTCAAGTTTAAGAAAAGTATGTTTTATTTTTCTGGATATAAAGACAAGAGGTTTTTGTTTTGTAGAAATGTACGATTTCATGTTTCTAAAACTTTTATGTTCACAAGGCAAGTAGTGGTGGTAGAATGATCAAAAGTGCTTCCTGATCACTGAGCCAGTGTCAGTGAGACAACCCTAGCTGACAATACTCTCAGTTCAGTTGTCATTGGAGACAAACATCAACAAGGGAGATCAGAGATGGCAGCAGTAACCATTGGAGTGATCTCAGGTGAAGATGATCCATCCACTCTGGATGCCCTACATTAGATTTGTAAAATACTTTCCAGTTCTCAATGTCTCTCAATCTAGCAGATATGCAGCTAAAATGAGAGATTAAAAAATGTTTAAATAAAAAACATTGAAAGCTATAAGAATCCAAGGACTGAATAGTTACAAAGGGCTGATGAATGAACATAGAACCATTTCCGCTTATTCCAAACTGATTTTTTATTTGTTTGGGGCAAATGGAAAACTCCCTATAGCTCTTGTGTGCACATTAGAGGTATGACTTACACAGAATTGGAAAAGCCCACGGGCACATCAATCTTTTCTTTATTCTGCCTAAAACAGCAAACTCTAGAGAAAGAAGCTGAAAAAGCATTCTGGTACTGATATGCAGATGAGAACACCAGGCTTCACACTTGACAGCTTCGTATTCCTGTGAAGTGGAAATTTTTTGCTTTGAAAGCAAAGTTGAAAGATTGCAAGAGATGTAACAGTGATGTCAACTATTTGTATTCTACTCATGTTTTCTCAAAAGACTCAGGACTTGAGCCCCATAACATTTGAAAAACCATAGTCAAAATTTTCAGCAGCCTCATTGCCAGCTGCTCAGCTGGAAAGCAGCTGGTATGCAGCCTCTGACACAGCAGCATCATGGAATCAGCCCTGCACAGCTCCTGAGACAGGGCAGCTGCAACTCCTTCCCAGAGCTCACCCTCTGGGGAGGAGGAAGAAAGCCAAAGGGAAGTGACAAACTGATCACAAGCTATTGAACACTAATACTTGGTTGCAAATCCTGCAGCCTAAGCAGCATCAGGGGCCTTCTTCATAAGGATGTAGCTGCTTTTATAAAGCAAATATAGTTCCCCTAGGCTTAGGTAAGAAATTCAGTTGTTCAGTTACTCAGTCATGTTTCGTAAGACATAAACGATTCATTTAAACATTAAGGCAAGTAGTGGTGGTAGAATGATCAAAGTGCTTCCTGATCACTGAGCCAGTGTCAGTGAGACAACCCTAGCTGACAATACTCTCAGTTCAGTTGTCATTGGAGACAAACATCAACAAGGGAGATCAGAGATGGCAGCAGTAACCATTGGAGTGATCTCAGGTGAAGATGATCCATCCACTCTGGATGCCCTACATTAGATTTGTAAAATACTTTCCAGTTCTCAATGTCTCTCAATCTAGCAGATATGCAGCTAAAATGAGAGATTAAAAAATGTTTAAATAAAAAACATTGAAAGCTATAAGAATCCAAGGACTGAATAGTTACAAAGGGCTGATGAATGAACATAGAACCATTTCCGCTTATTCCAAACTGATTTTTTATTTGTTTGGGGCAAATGGAAAACTCCCTATAGCTCTTGTGTGCACATTAGAGGTATGACTTACACAGAATTGGAAAAGCCCACGGGCACATCAATCTTTTCTTTATTCTGCCTAAAACAGCAAACTCTAGAGAACGAAGCTGAAAAAGCATTCTGGTACTGATATGCAGATGAGAACACCAGGCTTCACACTTGACAGCTTCGTATTCCTGTGAAGTGGAAATTTTTTGCTTTGAAAGCAAAGTTGAAAGATTGCAAGAGATGTAACAGTGATGTCAACTATTTGTATTCTACTCATGTTTTCTCAAAAGACTCAGGACTTGAGCCCCATAACATTTGAAAAACCATAGTCAAAATTTTCAGCAGCCTCATTGCCAGCTGCTCAGCTGGAAAGCAGCTGGTATGCAGCCTCTGACACAGCAGCATCATGGAATCAGCCCTGCACAGCTCCTGAGACAGGGCAGCTGCAACTCCTTCCCAGAGCTCACCCTCTGGGGAGGAGGAAGAAAGCCAAAGGGAAGTGACAAACTGATCACAAGCTATTGAACACTAATACTTGGTTGCAAATCCTGCAGCCTAAGCAGCATCAGGGGCCTTCTTCATAAGGATGTAGCTGCTTTTATAAAGCAAATATAGTTCCCCAGGGATTGCTGAGGGAAACTTAGGTAAGAAATTCAGTTGTTCAGTTACTCAGTCATGTCCAACTCTTTGCAACCCCATGAACTGCAACACACCAGGCTTCCCTCTCTTTCACCATCTCTCAGAGCTTGCTCAAACTCATGTCCATTTAGTCAGTGATGCCATCCACCTATCTCATCCTCTGTCATCCCTTCTCTTCGTGACTTCAGTCTTTCCCAGAATCATTCAGTCAGAACTTTGCATCAGGTGATCAAAGTATTACAGATTAAGCTTCAGCATCAGCCCTCCCAGTGAATAGTCAGGGTTGATTTCCTCTAGGATTGATTGGTTTGATCTCCTTGCAGTCCAAGGAACTCTCAAAAGTCCTTTCCAACACCACAGTTTGAAGGCATCTATTCTTCAGCATTCAGCTTTCTTTATGGTACAGCTCTCACATTCATACATGACAACGGGAAAAACCATAGCTTTGACTATACAGAACTTTGTAGGCAAAATAAAGTATTTTTAATATGCTGTCTAGATGTATCATTAGCTTTTCCTCCAAGGAGCAGAGGTCTTTTAATTTCATGGCTGAAATCATCTGCAGTGATTTTGGAGCTAAAGAAAATAAAGTCTTTCACTGTTTCCAATGTTTGCCCATCTAGCTGCCATGAAGTGATGGGACCAGATATCAAGATCTATGTTTTTTGAATGTTGACTTTTAGGACAGCTTTTTTACTCTCCTCTTTCACCTTCATCAGGTTCCTCTTCTCTTTGTGTCATAAAGATGGTGTCATCTGCACATCTGAAGTTATTGATTCCAGCTTCTGTTTCATCTGGACCAGCATTTCACGTGATGTACTCTTCATATACATTAAATAAGCAGGGTGACAATATACATACTCCTCTCCCAATTTGGAACCAGTCCATTGTTTTATGTTCTGTTCTAACAGTTGCTTTTTGTCCTGCATACAGATTTACAGGAGGCAGGTAAGGTGGTCTGGTATTCCCATCTCTTTCAGGATTTTGCACAGTTTTTTGTGATCCACACAGTCAAAGGCTTTAGCATAGTCAGCGAAGCAGAAGTAGATGTTTTTCTGGAATTCTCTAGCTTTTTCTACAATCCAATGGATGCTGGCAATTTGATCTCTGGTTCCTCTGCTTTTCCAGTTTGTACAACTGTAAATTCTCAGTTTATGTATTGTTGAAGACTAGCTTGAAGGATTTTGAGCATTATCTTGCTGGAATGTAAAATGAGTACAATTGTGCAGTATTTTAAATATTCTTTGGCATTGCCTTCTTGGCATTGGAATGAAAACTCACCTTTTCCAAAATTTAGTGACCATGTTTTCTTTAGACTTCCTGGGTAGTGGTTAAGAATCCACCATTTGCATCGGTGATCAAAGTATTACAGATCTTCAGCATCAGCCCTCCCAGTGAATAGTCAGGGTTGATTTCCTCTAGGATTGATTGGTTTGATCTCCTTGCAGTCCAAGGAACTCTCAAAAGTCCTTTCCAACACCACAGTTTGAAGGCATCTATTCTTCAGCATTCAGCTTTCTTTATGGTACAGCTCTCACATTCATACATGACAACGGGAAAAACCATAGCTTTGACTATACAGAACTTTGTAGGCAAAATAAAGTATTTTTAATATGCTGTCTAGATGTATCATTAGCTTTTCCTCCAAGGAGCAGAGGTCTTTTAATTTCATGGCTGAAATCATCTGCAGTGATTTTGGAGCTAAAGAAAATAAAGTCTTTCACTGTTTCCAATGTTTGCCCATCTAGCTGCCATGAAGTGATGGGACCAGATATCAAGATCTATGTTTTTTGAATGTTGACTTTTAGGACAGCTTTTTTACTCTCCTCTTTCACCTTCATCAGGTTCCTCTTCTCTTTGTGTCATAAAGATGGTGTCATCTGCACATCTGAAGTTATTGATTCCAGCTTCTGTTTCATCTGGACCAGCATTTCACGTGATGTACTCTTCATATACATTAAATAAGCAGGGTGACAATATACATACTCCTCTCCCAATTTGGAACCAGTCCATTGTTTTATGTTCTGTTCTAACAGTTGCTTTTTGTCCTGCATACAGATTTACAGGAGGCAGGTAAGGTGGTCTGGTATTCCCATCTCTTTCAGGATTTTGCACAGTTTTTTGTGATCCACACAGTCAAAGGCTTTAGCATAGTCAGCGAAGCAGAAGTAGATGTTTTTCTGGAATTCTCTAGCTTTTTCTACAATCCAATGGATGCTGGCAATTTGATCTCTGGTTCCTCTGCTTTTCCAGTTTGTACAACTGTAAATTCTCAGTTTATGTATTGTTGAAGACTAGCTTGAAGGATTTTGAGCATTATCTTGCTGGAATGTAAAATGAGTACAATTGTGCAGTATTTTAAATATTCTTTGGCATTGCCTTCTTGGCATTGGAATGAAAACTCACCTTTTCCAAAATTTAGTGACCATGTTTTCTTTAGACTTCCCAGGTGGTGCTAGTGGTTAAGAATCCACCATTCAATGCAAGAGACACAGGAAGCATGGGTTCAAGGATATGACAACCCAGCCCAATATTGTTGCCTGGAGAATCTTACTGAGAGGGAACCTGGTGGTGTACAGTCCATAGGGTCACATGGAGTCAGACATTACTGAAGCAACTTGGCACATACATATTTTATCTAAAGCTTGTTCAGTAAGTCCTACACTCTTTACCTGTAGAATAGAGTTTAAAATGCACAGTGGCCTCGCAAAATACAGTGGCATGTTAGTAAAGAAATACAGCTCTAACTGGGGGGTATTATTGAGTGTTAATTTGCTGGTTGACTATGGGCAACCTTGTGATTCCTGTTAGTGTTCCAGGAAGCAAAAATGTACATGCTCTGTGACCTGTGGGAAATAAGAGAGCAGAAATGTAATGCTTTCTGTTTTGGACTGAAGTTACTGCACAGGTCAAGGACTTTCTTCTGGCACACCATGGCATAGCAGTCTAGTGCTAAGGGACAGCCTAGAATGTGAGACCTTGTTGCACAACACAGGCTGGATTCCTTAAAAAAATTATAGAGGTTTAGCAGAATTGCTTTATTTTAAAGTTCTGCTACACTGCAACAGTCCCCAAGAACTCCTTAGAGATACTGCTTTTGAGAGTATGAGACAACAGTTTAGTCACAGATGGGTTGCTGAGAAGAGGCCTTGTAAGATCAAATGACAAACAGGGATGTTGGGAACTATTTAGAACTCCAAATGAGCTTGGGTCCTGTGATGCAGAAGGCAGTCCAAAAAGTTAACAAGAATCATCCACTCCAGGCAAGGCTACTGGAGTGGGTTGCCATTCCAGTTTCCAGGATATCTTCTCAAACCAGGAGTCAAATTGGGTCTCCTGCATTGTAGACAGATTCTTTACCATCTGAGTGACAGCGGAAGCCCTACAAAGAGACAAGTTCAAGACACTAAGGGATATCCAAGGAGAAAAGGCACACTTCAGGAACACCTAGACCTCATCTGCTGAAGAAATTTCCACAGTGTGCCTCATACTTAGAGAACCCCATTCTTAAAGGAAAAATGCATGTCAACAATTCCTGCTTGTGACCACCCTGGCAAAGGGTAGTAATTGTGCCACCATGAAGAGGTAGATGGTGACCATGAATGCTGGGGATCGAAAAACCTAGAGGAGGTATAAAGGATGTGAACTGGAGCAGTCCCATAAATTCATGGATGGAGAAGGTGTTAAGTTGATCAAATGCCAGAATGATTTGGAGGTAGGCCAATGAGTCTTTTTTGTTACTGTTATTGAAGGTGGTATTTCAAAACAGATAAGATTTCAGAAACTGTCTGAATACTATTAATGAATCCTACACATAATAGTATCTAAGAATGCACAAAATGGATATTTGAGAATGATATTGATAGCATATGAAAATGCCTGGCACAATGCCTGGATATAGCAAACTCTCTTCCCACTCCCTATAAACTTCTGTCAAGAGTCATTTATTCCTGTGAATGGAACACAAGCCAAGATTTTACACTAACCTGCACTAGGAAAACTCTTATCAATGGCCATGAGTATGTTTCAGTCAACCAACTAAAGTACCATGGTCTTGTATTACTTGACAAATTAAGAATTTCAAAATGTCTAATGAACAAGTCTGCTCTCAAAGCATTTATAATTTCATTGGTGTAGATGAGTGACTTTCAGCCCTGGATCTTAAATACATGAGCACTAACCGCAGCTTTGAAAAAGTACTGCATTCACCCAAGAAATGCTTATTAAATTGACCCAGTGAGAAGACCAGACATCTGTATTTTTAAAGCTCCTCAAGAAATCTTAGTGTGTAGTTCAGTTTATAAACCATTAGTATTGCTCATCTCTTAATCAGTTTCCCACACTATAATTTCCCCTGAATTCTGCCATCAGAGGACCTTTTCTTTTCAACTTTGAGTCAAAATTTCTCATTAAAAATCTTTAATAGCTTCCCATGGCATGGTAAAATAAAGTCTAACCTGACATTCAAGGACCTTAGAAATCTACTTTTAACAAGTTTTATATTTCCCTGTATTTTATGAAACTATGTAATTTAATTGAATAAATCTGTTTTCCCCAAAACATAAGCATTTCCACACCTCAAGAATTTCCCCACACTATTCCCATGTGAAAAGTACTGTTCCTCCAGTTTACTCAACTAGCAAAGTATACCCATCTTTCAAGGTTCTAATTTAATATCAATGTCTCCAACCTTTCAGCAGATCTAAGCGACTGCATCATCTCTACACTCTTAGCACTATGCATACATTATAGCCAAATACTATATTTTATTAGATGATCAGATCATACGGCAGAGACAATGCTAAGTAGTCAGCATATTCTATCTCATTTTTCATTTCCTGGACACCCAGGGAGAATATATTTCTCAACTTCCTTTATTGCTTTATTGAGGTCAGACTCTTACTCCTAGTCAAAAAAGATGTTAATGGAGGCAATAAAAACTCTTCCAAGACATGGCCCTTGAGGGTATTTTAATAAACCTTCTTTTTCTTCTTTCTCTTACTATGGCAACCTAAGAGTGAATGTACATTCTTAAGTTCAAGGGCCGTGATATAGTCATCTTTGAACTTCTGAGAACTAGTAAAGTAGCACATATAGTAGGTGCTCAATGGACACTTGCAAATTGATGCTGATATACAGTAAAAGAAAAATAAGTGGAATTAGAAGTTTAGAAACAAAGCTGAAATCATATTACTTCTGAAAAGGTAGGACATAAGCCAATAAACAGGGGATGCAGCAGACCAAGAAATAGAAAACTATTTCAAAAAGGTCAGTGTATCCTTTGGGAAAGTAACTGGCATATGTGGTGGTCAGCATGGCATTTGTCTTCAGAGCCACTAAAAGTTTATGGAATAGACTTAAAATGATGGTGATGATCAACATTATAATTCCTTGTGTTTGTTTAATATGTCATATGGTTTCCAAATTATAATATTACCTATTATTTAATTTGATTCAGAAAATGATGCATCAACTGGAACAGATTTACCATTTCTATTCCAGATAATGAAATTGAAGTCTACTGAGATTGAGTACTTGCTCAAGGTCACAACTTAGGTAACTGTAGGGATAGAATTCCACCTTCACAAGATCAGTAGGCTCTCTGTTACTCTGTACTACTTGATGCCTTAGACCTGTCATCTCTCAGTCTTCTATGGGCCACCTGAGATTCTATTATCAACTGCAGGTAAATCAATTGTCATGGGCACCATGTCGGAGCTTACTCTGATTACTATTTTCATTAGTTCTCGCTAAGAGAAACTATATTGAATAGCTCAGAGACCTTTTTGTGAACATGGCACGGTCCCCTCAGGGCGTGAGCTTTGGACCTCGACAATAAAGTGTCATAGTCTCAAGTATTGTCAAACCAAGAGTGGGTTTATTAATCATCAAATAAAGGCAAGCACAAGTAATCAGAAATAATCAGAACTCAATCAAATGTAAACATATGTTCTTACCCCAGAGCTGGAGAGTCTCGACCTCACATCGGGCGCAGCTGATCTCTGTGGGCGAGGTTCCCGCAATCTTCCTTTACCTTTTTACATTTTTTCCAACTAGAAATCTCAAGCTAATTAATAATCATAAAGAAGATTTTTGTCTCTCTAGAGATGTAAAAGAGGTCATCATCGAAGCCCTTTGCTCCTCTCCCAGCACCTTTGTTTTTGAGGGGAAACACTTGTTTATAGAAAAAACATTCTTACAATTCTTAGTTGCCAAGGGAACCAGAGTTGTAAAAAGCGTGTTTCATTAGCATTGAAAAGGGGCAAGAGGAAGAGGTTTTTTTGCTCTGCATTAGCACTTCTATCTATGTTTGCTAAAGGTAATAGTTTGAAATTGCTAATCTTATGAGCGGTGCCCTTCTGACCCAGGCTTTTATCAGTAACTAGCTACCTATTCTTCCTCGGAGGAGGTTTCAGAGAAGTGAGGCTTTCAGGCAGCATTTATTGTTAGTGTAAGGAGACAATTGTCTGTTCAGCCCAGATATCTTTTCTTGATCTTTCCTGTGAGAAGTGAACATACCTTTACCTGTCCATGACACAGTAAAGTGACTGGTTCACCAGCATCTACTTCAGCTACACTGATTAGCCAATGCCTACATCTTTTACTGTTCTTGCAGCATCCATTTCTGAGGTTAGTAGAAATGACTAGGTTGAGAGCTAAGAAAACTAGACTTAAAATTCTGAGCACCAGACACAGTACCACAGAAAACAATTGTAACTTCTAGGACTGCCGGATATATAACAATCAGAACCAAAGGTTTTATTTCTATGAGAGTTTTGATAAGCCTGTAAGACAAAGAAGCTAAATTGAAAATTTCGTGAGGATAGATGGAGGGTGTAGACGGCAGATGAAGGCAGCATCTCCAGCGAGTCAATAAAGCAGGTGAGATTGAGGGTAAATAAGACAAGGTTATAGGTTTGTACCTTCATCTCACAAATGATCTGAGAGATAGGCCACTTCACAATGATGTAAAGTTCTAGTCAACTCAACCTCATAATGGAGGGACAGTTCAGAATGTGTATTATAACCAGGACAGTCTCTTTCATTTGGAGAGGTTGCTCATCATTAACAAGCTCCGCAGAGTTGTCCTCAGCAAGGCTGCTTCAATATGCACATTAGTATTCCAAGTAAGTCTGTTCTTTTCCCTCCAAGATGGTCAGTGTACTAATTTAGTACCTAATACATTAACCTTAAAGAAACATTACAATAGTGAAGTTGCCTGCCTGTGAAAACTGCTTAGGTTTAAAAATGTCTTATACAATTTAGTAGGTAAAACATCATTTTAATAATATTTCCCACTATGTATTAAAAGACTGCTATGTGCTAACCAAATTTTATGTTTTATAACCTGCCATATGAGGAAACACAAGCACCAAAATGGTAACTAAATTCACCTTGCTAGAAAGGGAAGATTTCAAAATATCTGTTTTTTCAAAAAAAATAAATGAACATGAAAATATAGGAAGAAAGAAAGTATGGGAAATTCCTTTCCATTGTGCATCTTTAAGTATCTGTTATATGCAAGAGAAATCATGTACATTGTACCAGATCCTCTCAGCAGTTTCTTCAGCCAGGTTCTATTTGGGCTTTTTCTCTGGATACCTTGAGCTTATCCTCCTTAGAACACAGGCTCAGGAACAAGAGTTTAAGTGCTTGGTGCCAAGGGTTTATCCTGAATTCTTAAGGCTGGGTCTAGTACTACTCAAGGTTTAAGGTATACACTCCTTTTACTGTTCTTGCAGCATCCATTTCTGAGGTTAGTAGAAATGACTAGGTTGAGAGCTAAGAAAACTAGACTTAAAATTCTGAGCACCAGACACAGTACCACAGAAAACAATTGTAACTTCTAGGACTGCCGGATATATAACAATCAGAACCAAAGGTTTTATTTCTATGAGAGTTTTGATAAGCCTGTAAGACAAAGAAGCTAAATTGAAAATTTCGTGAGGATAGATGGAGGGTGTAGACGGCAGATGAAGGCAGCATCTCCAGCGAGTCAATAAAGCAGGTGAGATTGAGGGTAAATAAGACAAGGTTATAGGTTTGTACCTTCATCTCACAAATGATCTGAGAGATAGGCCACTTCACAATGATGTAAAGTTCTAGTCAACTCAACCTCATAATGGAGGGACAGTTCAGAATGTGTATTATAACCAGGACAGTCTCTTTCATTTGGAGAGGTTGCTCATCATTAACAAGCTCCGCAGAGTTGTCCTCAGCAAGGCTGCTTCAATATGCACATTAGTATTCCAAGTAAGTCTGTTCTTTTCCCTCCAAGATGGTCAGTGTACTAATTTAGTACCTAATACATTAACCTTAAAGAAACATTACAATAGTGAAGTTGCCTGCCTGTGAAAACTGCTTAGGTTTAAAAATGTCTTATACAATTTAGTAGGTAAAACATCATTTTAATAATATTTCCCACTATGTATTAAAAGACTGCTATGTGCTAACCAAATTTTATGTTTTATAACCTGCCATATGAGGAAACACAAGCACCAAAATGGTAACTAAATTCACCTTGCTAGAAAGGGAAGATTTCAAAATATCTGTTTTTTCAAAAAAAATAAATGAACATGAAAATATAGGAAGAAAGAAAGTATGGGAAATTCCTTTCCATTGTGCATCTTTAAGTATCTGTTATATGCAAGAGAAATCATGTACATTGTACCAGATCCTCTCAGCAGTTTCTTCAGCCAGGTTCTATTTGGGCTTTTTCTCTGGATACCTTGAGCTTATCCTCCTTAGAACACAGGCTCAGGAACAAGAGTTTAAGTGCTTGGTGCCAAGGGTTTATCCTGAATTCTTAAGGCTGGGTCTAGTACTACTCAAGGTTTAAGGTATGAAATCTGTCGGAATTCTCCTATGCTGGGTGGGTTAAAAAGGCTACTATGGCCTTGCCCAGGACCTGAACTACCACAAGTTATACTGTTACTATGGGAAAAAAGCTCCAAATTCTAAGGTAGTGACTTCAAGTAAATTCTGGGGACACTCCATTTATAAATTTGGGACAGGCTATATAAACACAACAAACAAATCTAATTATTTCTACCTTAATCAAAAGTTACGGGTGTGATCACTATATGAATGCTGCCCAGAGTTAGGAAATTTAAAGACTGCATGGACTTTTGTCACTCACAGAGTGATAATGTACTTTTTCTATGAACCACACACTGGTGATATTTTTAACGAGGTTTATCACAGGTGACACTTCCATAAACTATTCTCTTAGTAAGCACTTTGCTACAAAGTCTAATTGGGTGAGCCTTCAGTTACATTTTCTGGCTTTAAATGAATAAAATGGGTGTAATTGATCCTGAGTCCTCTGTATTGCTGTGAAGCTCATGACAATGAAGTTCTCTACTGCCTTCAGGCACGTGAGGGCACAAAAGTGGGAAATGGTGGGAGAGGAAAGAACAGATTGAGAAGGTATCTAATTTCTCAAATGCAAGGGTGTTACTAGTGAATTTAGCCACAGGCATTTATTGAGTGCCTGCTACGTGATCTACATGGGGATTTGAGACAAGGGGCATTCAAGTCTCTGCAATGTGGTAACTGGAGAGAGCTCATCATTCCTAAAATAAATTTATGCTCTAAAATAAATGTGAATCTGCTGTCCCCGAGGCCAGTATCATTGCCCATGTGACTTTCATAATGTAGCATTTTGTTGAGCTGAATGTTGCAAGTTACTTAAAGTTACATTGCTTTTTTCCTACAATGTGTGCCCTAAACTCAAGCCAACTATTTCATCTAGGTGCCAGTAAAAAAAAAAAAAAGAAAAAGGAAAAGGAAAAATAGCCATGTTCGACTTACTGAGGGACTGCATATCAGTACAACATTTTCTAAGGAATGTTCTGTATAGTTTCCAATTTACATGCTGTCTCTAAGGCCTAACCCTTGAGTAAAACGTGACTCTATTCAGCTCAGTGTGAGGATTGGATTCTTGAACCAGCTATCAATTCTGACATTTATTAATTGAGTTATCAGAAAACAAACACAAAACAAAAAAGTTCTGACACCTATTTCTCTTGCGTGCTTATGTTGCAATTCATCTTCCACTATGATTTGCAATCATTTGTGTCTTTGCATTGCTTGCAGCAAACACATAAGTGCTATCCTGCCTGGAACATCAGTGTCTTAATCCATTTGGGCAGCTAGTAACATAAATATCATACACTGGGTTGTTCATACCAACAAAAATGTTCATTTCTCACAGTTCTGGAGGCTAGGAAGTACAAGATCATGGTACAGTCAGATTCCCATGTCTGGGGAAGAGTCTGTATCTTTTCAAATGGGTGTCTTCTTGCTCTATCCTTACATGGCAGAAAAGGTGAGAAATCTCTATGGAGTCTGAGTGAGCTTCATGGAAATAAGTGAAAGATATACCATGAGAAAATGGAAAGCAAAGTAGGGTTTTTGCCAAGTAACAACAAGCTGTCTAGATAAAGGAATCTCCTGGACAATCGGCTTTAAATGAATAAAATGGGTGTAATTGATCCTGAGTCCTCTGTATTGCTGTGAAGCTCATGACAATTCTCAAGGCACGTGAGGGCACAAAAGTGGGAAATGGTGGGAGAGGAAAGAACAGATTGAGAAGGTATCTAATTTCTCAAATGCAAGGGTGTTACTAGTGAATTTAGCCACAGGCATTTATTGAGTGCCTGCTACGTGATCTACATGGGGATTTGAGACAAGGGGCATTCAAGTCTCTGCAATGTGGTAACTGGAGAGAGCTCATCATTCCTAAAATAAATTTATGCTCTAAAATAAATGTGAATCTGCTGTCCCCGAGGCCAGTATCATTGCCCATGTGACTTTCATAATGTAGCATTTTGTTGAGCTGAATGTTGCAAGTTACTTAAAGTTACATTGCTTTTTTCCTACAATGTGTGCCCTAAACTCAAGCCAACTATTTCATCTAGGTGCCAGTAAAAAAAAAAAGAAAAAAGAAAAAGGAAAAGGAAAAATAGCCATGTTCGACTTACTGAGGGACTGCATATCAGTACAACATTTTCTAAGGAATGTTCTGTATAGTTTCCAATTTACATGCTGTCTCTAAGGCCTAACCCTTGAGTAAAACGTGACTCTATTCAGCTCAGTGTGAGGATTGGATTCTTGAACCAGCTATCAATTCTGACATTTATTAATTGAGTTATCAGAAAACAAACACAAAACAAAAAAGTTCTGACACCTATTTCTCTTGCGTGCTTATGTTGCAATTCATCTTCCACTATGATTTGCAATCATTTGTGTCTTTGCATTGCTTGCAGCAAACACATAAGTGCTATCCTGCCTGGAACATCAGTGTCTTAATCCATTTGGGCAGCTAGTAACATAAATATCATACACTGGGTTGTTCATACCAACAAAAATGTTCATTTCTCACAGTTCTGGAGGCTAGGAAGTACAAGATCATGGTACAGTCAGATTCCCATGTCTGGGGAAGAGTCTGTATCTTTTCAAATGGGTGTCTTCTTGCTCTATCCTTACATGGCAGAAAAGGTGAGAAATCTCTATGGAGTCTGAGTGAGCTTCATGGAAATAAGTGAAAGATATACCATGAGAAAAGGAGCAAGTTGTAGAAATGCAGGAAGTAGGGTGTAGAAAATCATTTCCACATTGTGCCAAGTAACAACAAGCTGTCTAGATAAAGGAATCTCCTGGACAGTGGAGCTCTGAGGGTGAGATACATCCCAAGAGGAATCTATATTGAGAGCAAGTCTATGTAAACTGAATCTCGCCATCTGTACAGAAGTGTATCCAAAGTAAGAAGTCATTTGGAATTAGAATAATTATAAAGCCTTCTAGGGAGATGTAGAATGAAATTGGGCCTTCCAGGATAAGTGTGAATGTAATAGGTAGAAGTAAGCTGGAAAACCTTTTCAAATTAAGGATGAAGTGTCTGAACAATGCTCCAGAAATGGCAAAAGAGCTATCCAGTGTAGCAATTTATAGACTAGACCGGCTTTTCAGGTGAAAACTTTCTAAAAGAGGAACAGAATATATTTCTGGGATACTTTGGATTATAGTCATGGCAGATAGGAATATGGTAATGGATACGCTCTTGAGAATTTCTGAGAGGACTGTGAAGGCAGTTGAAAAGGGCATGGCTGTGGTAGAAGGAAACAGCAGATGTTGGCACCCTAAGATTCAGGTTCAAATTCTGTCTGACCTGCCAAGTATTAGGTGTGTGATTCTGGGTGTTCCACATGATTAACCTTTCTGAGCCTTACCTTTTTTTCTCAGTTAAATGGGTATATAACATGTACCTCTTGGGGTACACGAAAAAAAAATGCCTGGTACAAATTAAGCTTGCAATAGTGAATTAGATGAATGGATTGGAAAGGGCAAGTGTGGAGGACGGATTCTTTAAACAAGTTATTTCAATCATCCAGGTATAATTCTAGAGCATTATTTCACCAGAAAGAAAAGAAACATAGATAAATGAGATGTTCTGAAGAGAAAAAGATAATAGAAATTGGTAGTCTTTTGAACTAAAGGAAGAATGGAGATAAAACACCAGTTGATTCTAAGTGCCCTGCTGGAATGATATTCTCTATTGTCAGAAATCAGGATGTTGATGGAGTTGAAATATATTGAATTTGGCTTTAGGTTGAATCCATGACAGATATGAGGGTAACTTGAAATAGTATTTCCTGTATTTCTAAGTTCAGTTTAACCTCTGTTATAGATTTTTTTTTTTAATGACAGCACTTTTCTTTAACTTATTCATCATCAGTGATTTGGACTCCATCATTCCTTCTTTTAATTTGGCCAGCAGAGTAGCATAGGCTAGAAGAGAGAAATAAATTTATCAATGGCCACTAGAAATACTTTTGGACTCACTGCTGCAGAAAAGCACCTCCAGTTGTTTTGTGGCCTTTGGTAGCAGTTGTTTTACCTTCTGGGAAGCAAGATTGATCTTCCACATCAGCTTGGGTGGGAGGCAATTGTCTAAGAGCTAAGCCTGATGGTCTATCAAAATGTGACAGTTTTTCTAGAGAGTCTGTAACAGAGTATCATGAGTGCCAGTAAAATGGTTGCTTATGTTTTGCCTCTAAGGTGATAGTCCAAAGGCGCTCCTTTTGTACACACTGCAAAATAATAATAAAATGTTGTATTCAGGTGGTAGCTTCTGGTCAAAATGTTCATAACACTTATTAACAATGTCAACTTGCTCCATACCCTCCATAGGACTCAACAGAAAATGATGTTCTTCTCTCTCCAAAAGACAGACTTAAGTGGCACAGACACAATTTTGTAAAGGGAAGATGAATAGGCTGTACTACAGGGATAAATTGACTATTCTTGGTGCATTTATGTTGAGTCTGAAATAACTGAGACATCACAGTTTGAAGCATACTCTGGAATCCACAAAAACATTCAAATACATAATCTTAGAGTTCAGAGATGGGTTTTGGCACATAAATCCTACCACTGACCTCATCTAGCATGGATAGATGTACCCAAGAGCTGGATACACAAGGAACAATCACCAAACAGAGAGGAAAGTTCTATTTTATTAACAATATCTGTGCCAAAGCACATGATCAAGATCAAGAAGTCTGACTGGAGACCCTGTTTCCTCCTCTCTTTACTTTAGTCCTGAAGACAATGTGCTGTGCTGCCCTGTCTATTTCCAAAGGGAGAAGCAGGAATAGAGAGAGCTCCAAGTGAGTCTTTCCAGAAAAAATTATACAAGTTTGGATTCCCTTTAAAGTATTTCATAAAATTTTATGTCGATTTGAATGTTAAGCTTACCTATAATATAACCTTAAACTTTAGTATCTTTGAACTACCACAGCATTTTGCTCATTCACAAAATACCACATCATACCTAGGCTTAGAAGTGAAATCCATTAGCTACTTCTCCATCATTTTGCAAGAGATTGAGTCAGGAAAATGTAGAGTTTGTTCTGAAGGCTAATAAGACTATTGACTGGACTGAAATATAAATTATAATGTCCTGGGGATCTAAATAATCAAATAGCTTCACCAAGGCCAACATTAACATCCAAGAACTATAATCTCTCAGACAGGTAGCAGGTACTCGGAAGGCATCACAGTATGGAGATGCTGATGCTTACCTTGGCTTTGAGCAGAGTCCAGTCTATAGGGAAGGGAACTGAAGATACTTAGGCTGTGAGTCAGGGACCCAAGTAAGTGGACATAGTTCAGGAAAGAGCTGCAGTCTAAAGGAAGAAACTGGAGAACTCATCAGCAAACCAAGGCCAAGCAGCTATTGGGTGGCCATGGTAGAGGGAGGGAGAAGTCATCAGTGAAGCTGTTTTAAGGGCTCAGCCTAGTGACTCTGGTGGAATGACTGACTCTGATGGTAGGTCTGACCTCTAGATTCATATTTAGACCAGATTAGCTTTAAAGCAAAGACAAGAAAGGGGCTGGGAGTCACCACTAGTGTCTAAGCCTTTTCCCCAATGGGATTTAGAAACATCTGGTCATTTTGGATAAAGCAGTAGAAAAGATTCATCAGGAAGTGATTTGTATCTGGAGCCAAGGAATCTGGAAGCAATTTAGTTCTATAAAAAGAGAATCAAAGCATTCAGTTCTGCTCATTCATAAAACCTTAAACAGAGTTAGATGGAAGTGGGTAGGAATTCTGCTTTCAGAATATTTCCTGTCACTTGCATTTGATTCTCATCCTGGTCCTTCTGAGGATCCTTTTTTAAAGGTCAAAAAGTTTAGTGAACATTCTGTAAGACACTGAAAATTTCCAAAGGGAGAAGCAGGAATAGAGAGAGCTCCAAGTGAGTCTTTCCAGAAAAAATTATACAAGTTTGGATTCCCTTTAAAGTATTTCATAAAATTTTATGTCGATTTGAATGTTAAGCTTACCTATAATATAACCTTAAACTTTAGTATCTTTGAACTACCACAGCATTTTGCTCATTCACAAAATACCACATCATACCTAGGCTTAGAAGTGAAATCCATTAGCTACTTCTCCATCATTTTGCAAGAGATTGAGTCAGGAAAATGTAGAGTTTGTTCTGAAGGCTAATAAGACTATTGACTGGACTGAAATATAAATTATAATGTCCTGGGGATCTAAATAATCAAATAGCTTCACCAAGGCCAACATTAACATCCAAGAACTATAATCTCTCAGACAGGTAGCAGGTACTCGGAAGGCATCACAGTATGGAGATGCTGATGCTTACCTTGGCTTTGAGCAGAGTCCAGTCTATAGGGAAGGGAACTGAAGATACTTAGGCTGTGAGTCAGGGACCCAAGTAAGTGGACATAGTTCAGGAAAGAGCTGCAGTCTAAAGGAAGAAACTGGAGAACTCATCAGCAAACCAAGGCCAAGCAGCTATTGGGTGGCCATGGTAGAGGGAGGGAGAAGTCATCAGTGAAGCTGTTTTAAGGGCTCAGCCTAGTGACTCTGGTGGAATGACTGACTCTGATGGTAGGTCTGACCTCTAGATTCATATTTAGACCAGATTAGCTTTAAAGCAAAGACAAGAAAGGGGCTGGGAGTCACCACTAGTGTCTAAGCCTTTTCCCCAATGGGATTTAGAAACATCTGGTCATTTTGGATAAAGCAGTAGAAAAGATTCATCAGGAAGTGATTTGTATCTGGAGCCAAGGAATCTGGAAGCAATTTAGTTCTATAAAAAGAGAATCAAAGCATTCAGTTCTGCTCATTCATAAAACCTTAAACAGAGTTAGATGGAAGTGGGTAGGAATTCTGCTTTCAGAATATTTCCTGTCACTTGCATTTGATTCTCATCCTGGTCCTTCTGAGGACTTATGCCTGAGGTGGTATGTTTTAAGTAAAAGGTCAAAAGATGCTTTTAGTGAACATTCTGTAAGACACTGAAGCAAAAGACTACTTTATATCATTGCCTGCTAAGTTTCTTCTGTCATGTCTAATCTCTGCAGACCTATGGACCACAGTCCACCAGGCTCCTCTGTCCATGGAATTCTCCAGGCAAGAATACTGGAATGGGTTGCCATGTCCTCCTCCAGGGGATCTTCCAAGCCAGGGATGGAACCCCACATCTCTTACAACTCCTAAATTGGTAGGCAAGTTCTTTTACCACTAGAATCACCCAGGAAGCCCACTCTATAATTTTAATATGTAACAAAATGATATCCAAGTGAAGAAAGGGTCAGTGAGTCAATGATAGGGTCTGTCTCCTGAGAATGTCTTCACTTTCTTGAAGCTTGATAGGCCAGAGGCACCTGAGCAAAATTACTCACAGAATTCAGTCCCTTTGATTGACCCCAGCCTGCTGTCCAGCTTCCCTCTGTTCATTTCACACGCCGCTGCCAGAGTTGTTTTTCTAGAACAAAGCTACTCAAAATGTGACCTTCAATATACCTGCATAGGATTCATTAGATGCTCATTCAAAATCTGTTCAATGGCTAGACCTCAAACAGTACCTACAGACTAGTATTATATAGGTGAACAACCTTGGAATTGACATTTTTATCAACTATTGAGTGATTCTTGTATGCATTTGATTGAGAGTCATTATTCTAGTCCTCAGATTATCGCATGGTACTCTCATGCATAAAGACTTCAAAAGTTTTTCAATTGTGTGTGAAAGAAATTCTAACTAGTAAACATGGCCTTCTACATCACTCATGATTAGAGGTGCTACACAGCCTCTTTGGCCTCTTCTCCTAGCTCACAGGCTTTACTGCTAAGCTACATTGAGAAATTGCCTTTTATTCAGGTACAATCTCTTGGTCATGTCTGTGGATTTGTGGCTTCTGCCAAGAACTTTTTGATCTCTGTTTTCTTACAGAACAAACTTCTCCTATTGCTTCTTGATGTATCATTCTGTGAGCTTTCTTAACGACACCAAGCAATGTTAGTTACTGTTGTTCTCTGCTATAATGGTTAATTTTTTGTGTTCACTAGGCTAGACTATAGCTATTTGGTCAAACACTAATGTAGATGTTGCTATGAAGGTATTTGTGGATGTGATTAACATTTAAAACTAGTTGACTGCAAGTAGTGTTGATAAGCCTCACCCAATGAACTGAAGGCCTAAAAACAAAGACTGAGATTTCATAAAGAAGGAATTCTGGTTCAGAATTGCAACATAGAAATATTTCCCACATTTATACCTGGAGGTTTCCCCTGAAGATTTCAGATGCTTACCTGAATTTGCAACCTTACCAGGCTGCCTTACAAACTAAATTTGCCAGCCCCAATAATTGTGTGAGAATATTTCTAAAATAAATCCTCCCTCACACACACATACACCAGACCCACCAGGCTACTCTGTCCATGGAATTTCCCAAGTAAGAATACTGGAGTGGGTTGCCATTTCCTTCTCCAAGGATCTTCCTGACCCAGGGATGGAATCTAGGTTTCCTGCATGGGCAAGCAAATTATTTACCGACTAAGCCACCTGGGAAGCCCATATATGTATATGCATATGTGTGTTTATGCATATGTGTGTATGTATATATGATAGATAGATATACTGTTGGCTCTGTTTCTCTAGAGAACCCTGACTTATACACTTGAGTTCTATTTAACTTAGAATTAAGATAAAGAGAAACTCACACAAGAGAAAGGGCTCCAAGTGATTCCCAGCATCTCCTTGTTCCTTGGGCTAAAGAGTGGGAAGCTGGTACTTAGTTCCACTGGCCTGTTTTCCAGGATAGAGAGGAATGACTGTCTAGGTATGCAAGGGATATGACTTCTCTCTAACACCTTTAAGTGAAAGAGGAAGATGGTTTTCTCTGCAAACAGCAATTCTTACTGATTTCTTCCAGCACCATGTGGCCTTGTTTGTTCTTTGTACATTTATTGCATATCTCTCTTAACTGTCCATGTAATCCATAGCTTCTATGAACAGTCCCTGTATCTGATGTTGCTTGCATGGACCTCCACAGCCCCAGGGTCCAGCTCAGTCACCTGGCATATAACAGTGCTTCATGACTGCTGGCTACTGGTGGAGATGCTTTTTTTCAAGAACTTTCTCTCGGGCCCTACTCTGACCTTTGTATTGTCCCCAAGTGGTGTTGTATCCCCTGTTACCTACAGGGAGAATTCAGCCCAGACTTCACAGCATTGGTTTTAGATGTCCCACAAAAAAAATGTCTTTTTAATGAAGGAACTTCACAGATATTGTCACTGTTGCCTGTCTTTCTTCATAAATACAGGCTGACAGTTTGATCCTACCTTTGATTGTAAAGGTCAGAATGCAACATAGAAATATTTCCTTTGGAGGTTTCCCTGAAGATTTCCTTACCTGAATTTGCAACCTTACCAGGCTGCCTTACAAACTAAATTTGCCAGCCCCAATAATTGTGTGAGAATATTTCTAAAATAAATCCTCCCTCACACAAAATACACCAGACCCACCAGGCTACTCTGTCCATGGAATTTCCCAAGTAAGAATACTGGAGTGGGTTGCCATTTCCTTCTCCAAGGATCTTCCTGACCCAGGGATGGAATCTAGGTTTCCTGCATGGGCAAGCAAATTATTTACCGACTAAGCCACCTGGGAAGCCCATATATGTATATGCATATGTGTGTTTATGCATATGTGTGTATGTATATATGATAGATAGATATACTGTTGGCTCTGTTTCTCTAGAGAACCCTGACTTATACACTTGAGTTCTATTTAACTTAGAATTAAGATAAAGAGAAACTCACACAAGAGAAAGGGCTCCAAGTGATTCCCAGCATCTCCTTGTTCCTTGGGCTAAAGAGTGGGAAGCTGGTACTTAGTTCCACTGGCCTGTTTTCCAGGATAGAGAGGAATGACTGTCTAGGTATGCAAGGGATATGACTTCTCTCTAACACCTTTAAGTGAAAGAGGAAGATGGTTTTCTCTGCAAACAGCAATTCTTACTGATTTCTTCCAGCACCATGTGGCCTTGTTTGTTCTTTGTACATTTATTGCATATCTCTCTTAACTGTCCATGTAATCCATAGCTTCTATGAACAGTCCCTGTATCTGATGTTGCTTGCATGGACCTCCACAGCCCCAGGGTCCAGCTCAGTCACCTGGCATATAACAGTGCTTCATGACTGCTGGCTACTGGTGGAGATGCTTTTTTTCAAGAACTTTCTCTCGGGCCCTACTCTGACCTTTGTATTGTCCCCAAGTGGTGTTGTATCCCCTGTTACCTACAGGGAGAATTCAGCCCAGACTTCACAGCATTGGTTTTAGATGTCCCACAAAAAAAATGTCTTTTTAATGAAGGGAACTTCACAGATATTGTCACTGTTGCCTGTCTTTCTTCATAAATACAGGCTGACAGTTTGATCCTACCTTTGATTGTAAGGTCAGAGAGGCGACTTGCCATTTAACCTTTTGTTTGGAACGCAGATCACTTCAGAATAAATGGTCTGTACTTCCCAAGTGTCACTTTAATCAGAGGTGATTATGAAAGAATATGAATTTTATTCTTCTGTTGAGGCTTTTCTAACCAGCTGCTGAGCACAATAGTATCTTCCACCTCTTAGCACTTTATATTGTGTGAAGCTCTTTCATATGCAGTAGTAAGAGCTCAACTAACATTAGCTACCCTTTTTCTTTAATTCTGACAACAAACCTGAGAGGTAGTTATTAATGTCAAATTGTAAAGGCAGCTCAGAGAGGTTAAGAGGATTGTTCAAGGTTAAAAGTTAAAACTTCAAGGGAGGTATATAGATGTACATAGTATCAGTTACTGTGAGTGCTTGCTATATGCTACACAATTGCTAAGAGCTTCACATGCATTCTGTCTTGTAATTCTTGCAGTGACCTCATGAAGTGGGTGCTGTAATTATTACCATTTTGTATCTGCAGAAATTAATGCATAAAAGGCAAGTAACTTGCCCAGAGTTGCATAACCCCAGATGCATCCAGTTCAAAACCCACATACTTAGTTGCTACCCTCTACTGTTTCTGTACCTAAATAAGCATCTATATGAATGTTTGTCTGTGTACAGTATACATTATTGCGTCTCTGAAAACAATAATACACCTTATGCAGTTAGTAAGAGGCACAGCTAGAGCTGAATTAGGCCTTGTGTTATTTATTACACTGAGGCTGCATTTCTGAGTGCTGTGGTTGCCTCTTTAACCAACAGGCTCTGTGTCAACACAAGATTTCAACTAGCCCCAGGGTTCTCTCGGATGCGCCTACTGGTGGAGATGCTTTTTTTCAAGAACTTTCTCTCGGGCCCTACTCTGACCTTTGTATTGTCCCCAAGTGGTGTTGTATCCCCTGTTACCTACAGGGAGAATTCAGCCCAGACTTCACAGCATTGGTTTTAGATGTCCCACAAAAAAAATGTCTTTTAATGAAGGGAACTTCACAGATATTGTCACTGTTGCCTGTCTTTCTTCATAAATACAGGCTGACAGTTTGATCCTACCTTTGATTGTAAGGTCAGAGAGGCGACTTGCCATTTAACCTTTTGTTTGGAACGCAGATCACTTCAGAATAAATGGTCTGTACTTCCCAAGTGTCACTTTAATCAGAGGTGATTATGAAAGAATATGAATTTTATTCTTCTGTTGAGGCTTTTCTAACCAGCTGCTGAGCACAATAGTATCTTCCACCTCTTAGCACTTTATATTGTGTGAAGCTCTTTCATATGCAGTAGTAAGAGCTCAACTAACATTAGCTACCCTTTTTCTTTAATTCTGACAACAAACCTGAGAGGTAGTTATTAATGTCAAATTGTAAAGGCAGCTCAGAGAGGTTAAGAGGATTGTTCAAGGTTAAAAGTTAAAACTTCAAGGGAGGTATATAGATGTACATAGTATCAGTTACTGTGAGTGCTTGCTATATGCTACACAATTGCTAAGAGCTTCACATGCATTCTGTCTTGTAATTCTTGCAGTGACCTCATGAAGTGGGTGCTGTAATTATTACCATTTTGTATCTGCAGAAATTAATGCATAAAAGGCAAGTAACTTGCCCAGAGTTGCATAACCCCAGATGCATCCAGTTCAAAACCCACATACTTAGTTGCTACCCTCTACTGTTTCTGTACCTAAATAAGCATCTATATGAATGTTTGTCTGTGTACAGTATACATTATTGCGTCTCTGAAAACAATAATACACCTTATGCAGTTAGTAAGAGGCACAGCTAGAGCTGAATTAGGCCTTGTGTTATTTATTACACTGAGGCTGCATTTCTGAGTGCTGTGGTTGCCTCTTTAACCAACAGGCTCTGTGTCAACACAAGATTTCAATTAGCCATGATAGGGGTCAGGGAGAACACAGGTCATTGAAATTCAAAAATAACCCCTCAAGACTATTTTTGCAATGTCTTATGTTAAAATATCCAGCCCAAACTGTTTAAAGTAGCCCTGGAGATGTTTGGCTTCACTCCTTTCCTGTCTTTCCTGGAACAGAGGTTCAAACCAACTCCCAAATAACCAAATCTGGACATCATGGGGGCGGCTGAGGGAGGCTGTTAGGAAATGAAGAATTTTAATTATAACCACGAGAGACTGAGTAACTGAGAAGTTTTTGGCTCCATTATATGAATTTGTAAAAGTCTAAGAGCAGGAATGAGAGGAATGAGGGAAGAAGGGCAAGTATGTGTGTAAATGGGCACCGTGGGGCTCAGTTGACCCAGGACAGGATTTGACACTGTGTCCATGTTTGACTCCATGTTTGTTCAATAGATGACTGACTGAATGAATGAATAAACTATGAGGAATTATTTTACCTCAGCTAATCTTTGCATGTATAACACACTTTGACTTCAATGAACCTAATCCTGTCACCTGAAAGGTAGTATACTGAACAGAAACTGCTAGAGGAACCTAGTCCTTCTTTGACAACTTAGCATCCAATCCTTTATTCCTGTTAGCACTACAAATTTTCTGGAAATCCCACATTGCATGCACCCTAAGTAAATGTGTCCTTTTCTCCAAAGGAAGACAGTGTGTCCCCCTTGCTCTCTCCACTTCCTGAATCAGTGGCAGGCATGTGTGCTTTGAACCCCAGATGCTGAAATTTTCCAGTTCCAGAAATTAATGCGGCAAGTAACTTGCCCAGAGTTGCATAACCCTAGATGCATCCAGTTCAAAACCCACATACTTAGTTGCTACCCTCTACTGTTTCTGTACCTAAATAAGCATCTATATGAATGTTTGTCTGTGTACAGTATACATTATTGCGTCTCTGAAAACAATAATACACCTTATGCAGTTAGTAAGAGGCACAGCTAGAGCTGAATTAGGCCTTGTGTTATTTATTACACTGAGGCTGCATTTCTGAGTGCTGTGGTTGCCTCTTTAACCAACAGGCTCTGTGTCAACACAAGATTTCAATTAGCCATGATAGGGGTCAGGGAGAACACAGGTCATTGAAATTCAAAAATAACCCCTCAAGACTATTTTTGCAATGTCTTATGTTAAAATATCCAGCCCAAACTGTTTAAAGTAGCCCTGGAGATGTTTGGCTTCACTCCTTTCCTGTCTTTCCTGGAACAGAGGTTCAAACCAACTCCCAAATAACCAAATCTGGACATCATGGGGGCGGCTGAGGGAGGCTGTTAGGAAATGAAGAATTTTAATTATAACCACGAGAGACTGAGTAACTGAGAAGTTTTTGGCTCCATTATATGAATTTGTAAAAGTCTAAGAGCAGGAATGAGAGGAATGAGGGAAGAAGGGCAAGTATGTGTGTAAATGGGCACCGTGGGGCTCAGTTGACCCAGGACAGGATTTGACACTGTGTCCATGTTTGACTCCATGTTTGTTCAATAGATGACTGACTGAATGAATGAATAAACTATGAGGAATTATTTTACCTCAGCTAATCTTTGCATGTATAACACACTTTGACTTCAATGAACCTAATCCTGTCACCTGAAAGGTAGTATACTGAACAGAAACTGCTAGAGGAACCTAGTCCTTCTTTGACAACTTAGCATCCAATCCTTTATTCCTGTTAGCACTACAAATTTTCTGGAAATCCCACATTGCATGCACCCTAAGTAAATGTGTCCTTTTCTCCAAAGGAAGACAGTGTGTCCCCCTTGCTCTCTCCACTTCCTGAATCAGTGGCAGGCATGTGTGTTAAGTTCAGCCAATCAGATGTACTCTCCTAGAATGCAAGTCTGAGTGTCATGGGGTCTTTAGCTAGCTGGAGGGCATTGTCTTCTCAGTAGCAGCAGATCAGATAGTGTATGTTGTGTGATCTTAGCTGCAGACCCCAGAGCATTGTGTCGTCCACCCGTGCTCTCACTCTGGGTTTCTAGTCTCAGTACTGTGAGTTCCAATTACTCTTCCAACATATTTTTGGCTTAAGATTGTCAGACATTTTCTGCATATTGCAATCAAGAACTCTGATACATATAAATTGTGTGAGTTCCTTGAAATGAAAGACCATTGAAAGAAAGTGGCTATGTATTTAACCATCACTGGTACCACAGCCATAATAAAGGCCAAAACACACCACTCCGAGGCCCTTCTTCTTCTTATTATTTTTTAAACCTTCTACAGCAACTCTATCAGACAGCATCTACTGAAATAAGCACAGCTTCAACATCACTGCACAGTTCTTTCCAATAGAAATAGTAAGAGTTCAACAGGGCCTATGAGAAAATGGTTTCTATTGCTAGAAAGCCATGTTGCTTATTGGCTCAGAAATTGGAAATTGTTTACTTGTAGTTCAAATTGAGCACAATTTAACAGAAAAGACTTGTCACAGAAATCTTCTGCAAACTTTTCTCAATCATGTCCTCCCACAAAAAATTCTTACAAGGTTTACGAATAATTTTTGTTTAGGGCAAGTTAAGTGCAGATTTTGCAGGATGAATACTCCCACCAGTCCTCTGGGGCTCAGTTGACCCAGGACAGGATTTGACACTGTGTCCATGTTTGACTCCATGTTTGTTCAATAGATGACTGACTGAATGAATGAATAAACTATGAGGAATTATTTTACCTCAGCTAATCTTTGCATGTATAACACACTTTGACTTCAATGAACCTAATCCTGTCACCTGAAAGGTAGTATACTGAACAGAAACTGCTAGAGGAACCTAGTCCTTCTTTGACAACTTAGCATCCAATCCTTTATTCCTGTTAGCACTACAAATTTTCTGGAAATCCCACATTGCATGCACCCTAAGTAAATGTGTCCTTTTCTCCAAAGGAAGACAGTGTGTCCCCCTTGCTCTCTCCACTTCCTGAATCAGTGGCAGGCATGTGTGTTAAGTTCAGCCAATCAGATGTACTCTCCTAGAATGCAAGTCTGAGTGTCATGGGGTCTTTAGCTAGCTGGAGGGCATTGTCTTCTCAGTAGCAGCAGATCAGATAGTGTATGTTGTGTGATCTTAGCTGCAGACCCCAGAGCATTGTGTCGCCCACCCGTGCTCTCACTCTGGGTTTCTAGTCTCAGTACTGTGAGTTCCAATTACTCTTCCAACATATTTTTGGCTTAAGATTGTCAGACATTTTCTGCATATTGCAATCAAGAACTCTGATACATATAAATTGTGTGAGTTCCTTGAAATGAAAGACCATTGAAAGAAAGTGGCTATGTATTTAACCATCACTGGTACCACAGCCATAATAAAGGCCAAAACACACCACTCCGAGGCCCTTCTTCTTATTATTATTTTTTAAACCTTCTACAGCAACTCTATCAGACAGCATCTACTGAAATAAGCACAGCTTCAACATCACTGCACAGTTCTTTCCAATAGAAATAGTAAGAGTTCAACAGGGCCTATGAGAAAATGGTTTCTATTGCTAGAAAGCCATGTTGCTTATTGGCTCAGAAATTGGAAATTGTTTACTTGTAGTTCAAATTGAGCACAATTTAACAGAAAAGACTTGTCACAGAAATCTTCTGCAAACTTTTCTCAATCATGTCCTCCCACAAAAAATTCTTACAAGGTTTACGAATAATTTTTGTTTAGGGCAAGTTAAGTGCAGATTTTGCAGGATGAATACTCCCACCAGTCCTCTGGGACTCATGTAAACAGGTGACCAGAATTAGCAGAATCCTTGTTAAACTAATAGCTCTTCCACAGAACAGTCTGAGACAGGTAATTATAACAGTATTTGGGGCTAAATTCCAATCATTCCTTCTACAAATCAGAAGGAATGGGGAAAAAATACTCAGATTTTTAGAACTGTATTCTCTATAGTAGACGAAAGTACTAGAGAAAGATAATTAAGATGGCAATCATTTTTTTAACCACTGGATTTAGCTTCAGTATCACTTATCAGAATTATGTATTAATATTAAAAAATAAACAATTATTTTGTGTCTCCCTCCTTCAACTTTCTATCTCCTTTCAAGTGATAGGCTTATTCAACTCAGAATACTAGATCATCGCGTATCACTGTATGTACGGCTGGACAAAGGTCACAGTGGAGTAGACGAAGGGAGGAGGGAAGCAAGGGAAAGTTTGAAAGGTCAAGATCAAAGCAGGAAAGGGGGCTGAAAGATGGTGATCTCCACTACTTATCAATTTATCAGCTCTCAGCTCTAAGTCCACAATTTGCTACCTGCTTCTATATTAATGGAACTAGATCCTCATTAAGCATGCCCATTTTGCAGACAGCACAAATTAAACTTTGTTCATAGAGAGCACTAAGGGTGTGACCATTTTGTAAGAGGCAATATCCTGCTGTTTTGTTTCTTTCTTGCTTGTATCACTTGCTAGTGACACGTCTGAGGAAAATACAGTGGCATTCTTCCCACTTTCCCAGAGCTCTCAGACCCCTTCCAGTTTGCACACCTTGCCCTGACTCTGGTCAGGTGACTACCTCCCCATGGGCCTCTAAATGTTGTACAACATGCCTCTGAGGCCTCATGTTGCCCTATGAGCAAGTGAGCTCCTCTTCTAGACTTGTTTGCATCATCCTGTAGTATCTTGAAGAGTTGTATCCCACTTGCCAGGTACCAGAACAACTCAGGGAAATTCTCCATCCAATAATGGAAACCACACCTTAACTTCCAACAAGGTCAAAATCCCAGCCTTGGAGGGGAGGACCTCCCTTGTAAGTTTGTTCTTATTTAGGTATTCTTTCTCGGCCCTAGGGAATTGTTTAGAATTCTTATAATTATAGTCACATCTCTGTTATAATAAGTAATGCCTTGTATTAAACTTGTGTAGTTTCTGTCTCCTAACTAAAACCTGACTGATAAAGAATTAATAGAGGGAGTAGTCTTACAAAGATGGGATTTAGGGATTGATTTTGTCATGCCCCTAGGCTGACATGTAGTGTAGAGCTCCTTGACAATAGAGAATAGGATATTAGTGATACCATGCCATACAAGGTTACTATAATTACTCAAGTTATAGCCTGTGTTTGATTATGATTAAGTGCCAGCTGAAACAAGTGCCTTATGACCCCAAATGGTTGCTGCACTTGACTTTTACAGTAGTAATGATAACTATAAAGATTGTCATTTAGGATTGATTTTTTTTCAATGTACTTTAGCTTTTGTAAAAGGAAAATGGCATGTTCAGTTCCTTTGACTTTAGCTCAGACAATAGTCTGAGCACACCCATAACAGCCTTTTGAAAAGATCTCCTTTTTCTTATAGCAACAGATCTATTATAGCTGAAAAATAAAATGCAACACTTCATTATGTGGGTTGTTGAATTACAACGATAGTTAAATTACAATCACATTTCTCATGTGAAGTTTACGGCATTGATTAGCAAAGAAAGGAATCATGAAACTTAGAATGGGGACAACCGGTTGTCCCCAGATAAAGCTGACAACAATCAATCCTCATGTCATCCTGAATCTCATTTCCCAAGGGAATTAATTTCCTCTTTCATGGCTGAGAAGAATAACCTACCTTTGCTTGAAAACCCTGTGATAACATCACCTGGGCAGAAACCTTGAAAATGAACACTTATTCCCTTTAAAACACACCGCAACCATACTCTAATGCCACTAGATCCTTGGTTAAATCTCACCATATCCTTACGGCCCAGGACAGACTATAATCCAGGAGAAAATACTAAATAATTGCAAGTCTTTTTTTAAGATAAATATAGGTAGAAACTGAGGGAGAGATGTGCAAAAGTGAATACTTAGGGTGCAGACCAAGTGCAGTCCTTAGCCACAAAGATAAGGTAAAAATATTTACCATACAGTAAATATAGATACCCATGTGTAGATGTATAGGTAATCAACATATCCTTGATCCACAAGGCTATTCAGATAATTTGTCTAATTTAGTATTGTGTGCCTAGTAAATAAATAGATCAGTGAAATATTAGTATACTTCTTGAATAATATAACAGTAAAAAGCCTTGATCTGGAGCCAAAGTCCTGAACTAAGTCACCACAGTGAAGAATCATGGCCTTTCACTGCTTCTAGAACACAGTCAAGGTACAGATCCAGGGTCTTTTGACTGAAGAAGAGGTCAAGTAAACTTGACAAGGGACCCTATTCCATTGCTACTTGTACCTACTGTAAAAAGAATCCTGCAGTTGTTCATTAGAGTGAGAGTGCTCTGGGGAATGGTCTACTGATCTTTGAGGGGTTATCAGACAATAGTCCTGAATTTATGGTAATCCTGAGGACCCAAAATGCCTTTTTGGTCCAACAATCAAAGTCAAGGATTATAGTGATCAAATAATAAATGGAGCTTTAGTTCATATCTAAATTATAGCAAGTTAAGTTTAATCCCTAAATTGATGGTCAGACCATATGGCGAGGATTATTTCGACAGGAATGATGAAGTGAAAGCCCCTTATCACTGCTGGGAAAATTTCAGACAAAGTTTTCTTCAAAAGTTTGAAAATATCAGGGGTGTTGATATGTATCACATTCCCAGTTGACTCACATTAGTCCTGTGACAAAAAGTTGGACACAACCTAGTAACTCAACAGCAACAAAAACAACATGGTTGGCATCCCTACCAAGTTGGTCTACAAACTGAGTTCTTGGTTACTTTTATAATTCCGGTTATATTTATTTTCATTTTTTTTCCACAAATTAATCTTATTTGTCTTTTATAATTCAAATATAGCCATTGGTACTGGGCAAAATGACTTCCCTGGTGGCTCAGCAGAAAAGAATCTGCTTGCCAGTACAGAAGATGTGGGTTCAATCCCTGGATTGGAAAGATGCCCTGAAGAAGGAAATGGCAACTCATTCCAGTATTCTTACTTTGGAAATTCCATGGACAGAGGAGCCTGGCAAGCTACAGTTCATGGAACTGCAAAAGAGTCAGACATGATTTAGTAACTAAACTACACTATCATACAGTATCTGCTCTATGATAATGCAATTGGACCTCTTAAGCATTTCTCCTTTGCAGCAAGCATGATGTTGCAAGTGTGAAGAAGGGATATTTCAGGACAAAGGAGCTTTTCTTTTGGGATCTGGGATGCTGCTGTGTTGCATTTTCTTGCTTCTACCATATGGTTTCCTGCAGTGCCTGAGGCAAAAATCCAGTGTTGCTCCACTTTGACTATTTACCCAGAGCAGGCAATTGCTTACATATTCACAACCCATGCTAGCTCAGTGAAAACCATACCAAGCTCCATTCTCTTGGGTTTTCATGACCCAAAATTCCATTTGCAAAACTGGGGTACCTTACTGTAAAAAGAATCCTGCAGTTGTTCATTAGAGTGAGAGTGCTCTGGGGAATGGTCTACTGATCTTTGAGGGGTTATCAGACAATAGTCCTGAATTTATGGTAATCCTGAGGACCCAAAATGCCTTTTTGGTCCAACAATCAAAGTCAAGGATTATAGTGATCAAATAATAAATGGAGCTTTAGTTCATATCTAAATTATAGCAAGTTAAGTTTAATCCCTAAATTGATGGTCAGACCATATGGCGAGGATTATTTCGACAGGAATGATGAAGTGAAAGCCCCTTATCACTGCTGGGAAAATTTCAGACAAAGTTTTCTTCAAAAGTTTGAAAATATCAGGGGTGTTGATATGTATCACATTCCCAGTTGACTCACATTAGTCCTGTGACAAAAAGTTGGACACAACCTAGTAACTCAACAGCAACAAAAACAACATGGTTGGCATCCCTACCAAGTTGGTCTACAAACTGAGTTCTTGGTTACTTTTATAATTCCAGTTATATTTATTTTCATTTTTTTTCCACAAATTAATCTTATTTGTCTTTTATAATTCAAATATAGCCATTGGTACTGGGCAAAATGACTTCCCTGGTGGCTCAGCAGAAAAGAATCTGCTTGCCAGTACAGAAGATGTGGGTTCAATCCCTGGATTGGAAAGATGCCCTGAAGAAGGAAATGGCAACTCATTCCAGTATTCTTACTTTGGAAATTCCATGGACAGAGGAGCCTGGCAAGCTACAGTTCATGGAACTGCAAAAGAGTCAGACATGATTTAGTAACTAAACTACACTATCATACAGTATCTGCTCTATGATAATGCAATTGGACCTCTTAAGCATTTCTCCTTTGCAGCAAGCATGATGTTGCAAGTGTGAAGAAGGGATATTTCAGGACAAAGGAGCTTTTCTTTTGGGATCTGGGATGCTGCTGTGTTGCATTTTCTTGCTTCTACCATATGGTTTCCTGCAGTGCCTGAGGCAAAAATCCAGTGTTGCTCCACTTTGACTATTTACCCAGAGCAGGCAATTGCTTACATATTCACAACCCATGCCCTAGCTCAGTGACCATACCAACTTGGCCTATTCCACAGACACAGCACACCCCTGGGCTCACATCATTCTTCTGGAAAGTGGGTTCTGTACAGTCAGATTCAGTAAATTGAATTTTACCTAGATAAATGGAATGTCCTCTGGATCAATCTGAGGCATTTATCTGGCCGCTGGGTGTTTCAGCTTTTAACAGTAAATCCATTCTCACATCTTCTCTGAGCCTTTTATTCACTTATTCTATAGTCAACTCTATCAGTTCTGGCCTTTCTACTTCATTCAGTGTGTGCTAACACTTTCTGTAAGTATTCAAGAGACATTCCAAGTTTTCAATATGCTTCTAGGACCATCTCTTAGGGTTCTTGCTAGGGTGCTAACAGCTATCTTATACGAAAGTATATTCATATCAATAAACTCTTGCTTTAATAGCCTTATATTTTATTGTCCTTGACCTAGAACCCTCAAGATTCAGTTCCATATATTTTACTACTTCCTGGCAGAATGTACTGGTCAAACTTCACAGCTGTTTCAGAGCATAATTTCTCTCTTCCCTAGCAGTCCTGCCACAAGCTTAGTCTTAGATTCTTGTTATAGGTCTGGTTTCTGGGAGGGTGCAATTGATCCTCATCTTGTTAAGGCATCTACCTCATTTGAGGCCTCTGTATTATATCTAAGGGAAGAGTGAGTCACTTTTGTGTACCCAGCACACTCAGAGGAATCTGGGAATTCATGTTTCTCAAATATATCAACCCAGATATCCCTGACCCAAGTCTCAGGGTCCTACTTCTTCCCTGTTAAGAGTTCTGTTTTGGCAGAGTAAGCCTGCTGTGATAGAGAGTTCAATTTTCTCTTAATTTCCACTGCTTTCATGACTAAGTCCTGGGCAGATCTTAAGTCTGTTTCTCTAGTCAGAGCAGATGACTTAAATGTTGCCAATGAGTTCTCTCCTGCCTTCACATTCTGTCTTGAATTGGTTATTTTCACCCTGAGGCTTCCTTAGTGGTTCAGATGGTAAAGAATCTGCCTGCAATGTGGGATACATGGGTTTGCTCCTGTATTCTTACATTTCTTCAATTAACTATTTGGTACTTAATACCAACTACCTACTCCATGGTTCTTTCATACAGTTATTATTTTCTTCACTTTCCTTCATCACCAGAAATATATTGGCTTATGAATTCTCTTAGAACAAAATCTTATCCCAAATTACCACCAGCGAAAATTTTGACAACTGTGCTGTACTAAGTCACTTTAGTCATATTCAACTCTTTGTGACCCCATAGACTGTAGCCTACCAGGCTCCTCTGTCCATGGGGTTCTCCAGGAGAGAATACTGGAGTGGGTTGCCATGCCCTCATCCAGGGGATCTTCCCACTGAGCCTTTTATTCACTTATTCTATAGTCAACTCTATCAGTTCTGGCCTTTCTACTTCATTCAGTGTGTGCTAACACTTTCTGTAAGTATTCAAGAGACATTCCAAGTTTTCAATATGCTTCTAGGACCATCTCTTAGGGTTCTTGCTAGGGTGCTAACAGCTATCTTATACGAAAGTATATTCATATCAATAAACTCTTGCTTTAATAGCCTTATATTTTATTGTCCTTGACCTAGAACCCTCAAGATTCAGTTCCATATATTTTACTACTTCCTGGCAGAATGTACTGGTCAAACTTCACAGCTGTTTCAGAGCATAATTTCTCTCTTCCCTAGCAGTCCTGCCACAAGCTTAGTCTTAGATTCTTGTTATAGGTCTGGTTTCTGGGAGGGTGCAATTGATCCTCATCTTGTTAAGGCATCTACCTCATTTGAGGCCTCTGTATTATATCTAAGGGAAGAGTGAGTCACTTTTGTGTACCCAGCACACTCAGAGGAATCTGGGAATTCATGTTTCTCAAATATATCAACCCAGATATCCCTGACCCAAGTCTCAGGGTCCTACTTCTTCCCTGTTAAGAGTTCTGTTTTGGCAGAGTAAGCCTGCTGTGATAGAGAGTTCAATTTTCTCTTAATTTCCACTGCTTTCATGACTAAGTCCTGGGCAGATCTTAAGTCTGTTTCTCTAGTCAGAGCAGATGACTTAAATGTTGCCAATGAGTTCTCTCCTGCCTTCACATTCTGTCTTGAATTGGTTATTTTCACCCTGAGGCTTCCTTAGTGGTTCAGATGGTAAAGAATCTGCCTGCAATGTGGGATACATGGGTTTGCTCCTGTATTCTTACATTTCTTCAATTAACTATTTGGTACTTAATACCAACTACCTACTCCATGGTTCTTTCATACAGTTATTATTTTCTTCACTTTCCTTCATCACCAGAAATATATTGGCTTATGAATTCTCTTAGAACAAAATCTTATCCCAAATTACCACCAGCGAAAATTTTGACAACTGTGCTGTACTAAGTCACTTTAGTCATATTCAACTCTTTGTGACCCCATAGACTGTAGCCTACCAGGCTCCTCTGTCCATGGGGTTCTCCAGGAGAGAATACTGGAGTGGGTTGCCATGCCCTCATCCAGGGGATCTTCCCAGGAATCTAAGCCATGACTCTGGCAGGTTGGTTTTTTACCACTAGTGCTGCCTGGAGATCCCAATTAACAATTGCCCTGTTTCAACATTTTAGGGGCTATTCACTTACAACTAGTGATGGATTCCTCCTTGTCAGTCAGACAGGTCTATCTCCAAAGTCCCATTTATAGTCCACTTCCTAGAACCAGTTCCTAGAATCCATTTCTGGATTCTCTGACAACAGATAACTGAGACACTGTGATAAAAGTCAGTCACAGATGTTGGGGCTGGGAAGGATGGGAACTCTCAAGAGACAGATTTTAAGAAAGTGAGAAATGCAGGATGGGCAGAAGGAGAGTTACTTATTTGCAACCAAGACCTTGGCTGATTCTGCTGATTTCAGAGCTGAGATGTCTTTCAGAGTGTCTCAGATTGAGTTCCAAGAAGGTCGTCTCCCTATCATGGCATATTTTTGGCTGCAGGATGCTTCCTGGATAAGCGGTAAAGCTTTGGATAAGGCTGAACTGTGCACTGAGGGTTCCAATGAGAGACGCAGCTGAAGCCATCAGCAGCTAATAGTCTCCAAATTTAGGGATTGGATGAATCAGATCTAAAGAAGGGATCTGGGAGAAGCACCACCATATTTACTGCTCCAATAGCTGTTGAGTCAGATCCTAGAAATGGTTCTAGAATAAGCCAGTAGGTTTCACGTCCTTGGGGCCTGCAGATGAGCTTAACTGGGTAACTGTATGTGTGTGTGTGTATGTGTATGTGTGTGTATCTGTATGAGGGGGGATACTGACAGCTTTCATCTATTCCAAACTAAAAAACCTATTAAGAAATGATAATTTAATTCATTTATTTGAACTATAATTTTTACATGCATGGTTTTTATATTATTCTTTTTGCTCCTGATGTTTGGAATGAAAAAAGATGGAAGGAAGGTGGTTAGCTTATTGAGCACTGGGATATCAAGTCCTATCTTTGCCAACTCTGTTCTTTTGCAGATAAAATACAAAACAAGGGGATATGAGTTCCTGTGGGGCCCTGAAGGAAAGAGGGCCTTTGCAAGCATAGGGAAGCTTAAGCACATATTTGCAGTTTGGTGCTAAAAGGATGCCTACAGGAAGAGACAGGGCATGATCTAAGGTCCATTGTCAAAACTTCTGATTGATCCCCCTGGTTTCCGGCACTCTGAGCAATGCAGGTTCACCATGAGTTCCTATTGCAATGTAGATACGTAATTGCTCGACCTTTAGCTTGATTGGTGTAACTATAGGAAGTCCCTTGCAAACGCCCCTTCGTTTGCCTATAAAAACTGTTAGTTTACTCTAATAAAGTGGAACCGTTCCGAGGGAACCCCTGTCGCGTCCCCTGCCTGAGCCAGGGGGCTGGGGGGCGGGCAGTTCAAGATTTGCCTATCTCTGAGATCTCCCGGTTCCACCGGGGGTAATCCCGCTGCCTTCCCTTTCGGCGGAAGGTCCCCGCAAGTTCCAGCCCACAACATGAATTACCTTCCTCTTGTCACAGCTTTGTGATAAATCGTCTGTAACTGCAGGAGGAAATGGGAGGTAATGCCCCCAAAACTATGAGGGTGTGCCCATAAGTTACCTCCACTCCAGTACTCTTGCCTGGAAAAATTCCATGGAAGAGGAGCCTAGCGAGCTATAGCCCTTAGAGTGACAAAGAGTCAGATATGACAAAGCAACTGAGCATGAGTATATGAGCACACACGACCCATTAATTCATCCTGATCAGCATTGGTTCATTCAAAAGTAAATAAATTGGCATTCACCTCTGACTAAAACCATGCTCATAAGCAGAATGGTCTCAGTGATGTCATGACTACATTTAAAAGTACTAAGTCTCTGATATATATATATATATATATATATATATATATATATATATATATATATATATCACAAGTTTGCAATTCTACAGAATTCTGAGTGCCCATAGCAAGAGCCTTCTGAGGTTTGTGTACACAAAGTCCTCTGCTGTGCAATGAGGTGAACCCACTTCCAGAACAACTGTGCTGCTCTTCCTCATAATCCAGGGTGCCAATAAGTTGACTCTCTCTTGTATGTTTTCTCTCCTAGATGTGAAAGGCTTATCACAGTGCAGGCCCAGGATGTGTAAGTGAGACATTCACCCCAGGGGCAGAATTTATGTGGTCACCAAGAAAACTCAATAATCAAGACAAATCCTTTTAAAAATCAGAACTAAGGTTAAAAGTTTTATGGTGAACAAAATACTGAAATTTTAAATAAAGACTGAATCAATTTATTGATTTTTACTTTTGCCTGAAGCATAGTTCATCATCGCCCTGCTAAGGAGGAAGCAGATCATTTCAAGGGACTGGATTAAATAGACTTTCTGCTTGAAATTGATGGTGTCTATAGTGTTCAGTGTTTCCCCAACTTCAGTGGGTATCAAGATTGCCTGAAGGGCTTGTTGAAACACAGATTACTAACCCCAAACCTAGAATTGCTGAGACAGTGCCCAAAAGATTGCATTTATAACAAATTCCAGACAATGGAACTACTGCTGATACAGGGGCCACACTTTAAGAACTGGTATGAGATGGTCATATAAATAATAAGTCAATAGTGCCCATGGCATGTGCTCATTGAATAAAAATATTTTGGTGAGCTGAGTGAGTGAAGTGTCATAATAACAAATCACTAGTGAAAATATTCTGAGCAGAGTTTCATAGGTGAATTTTTATCCTGTGTCTTTTTAAAGAGCATTTCACTCTCTGTATGAGCAGTCTCAAGCCTCTATTGCTGGGTACAAGATGACACACCACAGATGTGGGGAACTGCAGAGCTCTGATGCCCATCCTCATGTTCCAGGGCAGGGACCCATTAATTCATCCTGATCAGCATTGGTTCATTCAAAAGTAAATAAATTGGCATTCACCTCTGACTAAAACCATGCTCATAAGCAGAATGGTCTCAGTGATGTCATGACTACATTGAAAAGTACTAAGTCTCTGATATATATATATATATATATATATATATATATATATATATCACAAGTTTGCAATTCTACAGAATTCTGAGTGCCCATAGCAAGAGCCTTCTGAGGTTTGTGTACACAAAGTCCTCTGCTGTGCAATGAGGTGAACCCACTTCCAGAACAACTGTGCTGCTCTTCCTCATAATCCAGGGTGCCAATAAGTTGACTCTCTCTTGTATGTTTTCTCTCCTAGATGTGAAAGGCTTATCACAGTGCAGGCCCAGGATGTGTAAGTGAGACATTCACCCCAGGGGCAGAATTTATGTGGTCACCAAGAAAACTCAATAATCAAGACAAATCCTTTTAAAAATCAGAACTAAGGTTAAAAGTTTTATGGTGAACAAAATACTGAAATTTTAAATAAAGACTGAATCAATTTATTGATTTTTACTTTTGCCTGAAGCATAGTTCATCATCGCCCTGCTAAGGAGGAAGCAGATCATTTCAAGGGACTGGATTAAATAGACTTTCTGCTTGAAATTGATGGTGTCTATAGTGTTCAGTGTTTCCCCAACTTCAGTGGGTATCAAGATTGCCTGAAGGGCTTGTTGAAACACAGATTACTAACCCCAAACCTAGAATTGCTGAGACAGTGCCCAAAAGATTGCATTTATAACAAATTCCAGACAATGGAACTACTGCTGATACAGGGGCCACACTTTAAGAACTGGTATGAGATGGTCATATAAATAATAAGTCAATAGTGCCCATGGCATGTGCTCATTGAATAAAAATATTTTGGTGAGCTGAGTGAGTGAAGTGTCATAATAACAAATCACTAGTGAAAATATTCTGAGCAGAGTTTCATAGGTGAATTTTTATCCTGTGTCTTTTTAAAGAGCATTTCACTCTCTGTATGAGCAGTCTCAAGCCTCTATTGCTGGGTACAAGATGACACACCACAGATGTGGGGAACTGCAGAGCTCTGATGCCCATCCTCATGTTCCAGGGCAGGGCACAGCCATAATAGAGGCTGAATTTCAACTTGGATCCAGAGATCTCTTTCCTTTAGCTTCCCTCCTTTATTCCCTTGCTTTTCCTGACATCCATTGCCCACATGCTACCGAGTCCCTTCCTACAGTGGAACCACTCAGACCTTGTCTCCTAGGCCACTCTTAGAGACAGGGTGGAAGTGGGAGTGGTAAAACAGAGATGGTGGAGACGATTAGCTTCAGGTCGTGCAAAGGGAAATTTCAACACCTAATCATGGATTCAGTGCTAAATTTTCAGACTCCATTAAGATGCCAGTGCTACCAACTGCAGACTCATTCTTCAGGCTTTATTGATAGTTATTTCCAAGTTACATCAGACAGAGAACTCAGAAAGGAATTATTTACAGTTGTGCACACTTTAAATAAGGTTCTTCTTTTGATTTAGTCTGAGAGTCTATGATTTTAAGACATAGTTGCTACAATCTAAAAACATAAAGGAATTGTTCCAATTATGTAGAAAGGTCAAAGCATAAATTTGGAAATGTGAGAAAATATTAGCATTCATTGCTATTTTAAAATTTCTATTGTTTCTACACATATGGGAACCTGGAAATCAATTAGGCACTGGGTTTATGTTGTCACATTTCTTACTGCAGTACTGTAGGGAATAGTATAATTCTGTAACAGTCATCTTGAAAAAGGAGATAAGAAGCATTGTTCTATCAGCAAGAAATGAATTCAATAGAAGCACCTTGAAAAGGAGAAATATGCTCAGTTATTTTCCCTCATTGCTTCTTCTATTCCACACTAATTGGAAGAAGAGGGGGAAAAAGTCATAGTTTGCCCCCAGTGAATTTCAGAAGGAAAGGATAAGAAGTTGTGAGAGATGGTAGAAGAAAATCAGTAACATCAGTTACTAGAGTTTTTCAAGGATAGACTGGAGACATGCATAAAGATGCCAATTTTGCACAAATACGGAAGTTTATTCAAGAGTTGTAACCAGTAAATAAATATGAGCAGCTCAAGCCTCTATTGCTGGGTACAAGATGACACACCACAGATGTGGGGAACTGCAGAGCTCTGATGCCCATCCTCATGTTCCAGGGCAGGGCACAGCCATAATAGAGGCTGAATTTCAACTTGGATCCAGAGATCTCTTTCCTTTAGCTTCCCTCCTTTATTCCCTTGCTTTTCCTGACATCCATTGCCCACATGCTATCGAGTCCCTTCCTACAGTGGAACCACTCAGACCTTGTCTCCTAGGCCACTCTTAGAGACAGGGTGGAAGTGGGAGTGGTAAAACAGAGATGGTGGAGACGATTAGCTTCAGGTCGTGCAAAGGGAAATTTCAACACCTAATCATGGATTCAGTGCTAAATTTTCAGACTCCATTAAGATGCCAGTGCTACCAACTGCAGACTCATTCTTCAGGCTTTATTGATAGTTATTTCCAAGTTACATCAGACAGAGAACTCAGAAAGGAATTATTTACAGTTGTGCACACTTTAAATAAGGTTCTTCTTTTGATTTAGTCTGAGAGTCTATGATTTTAAGACATAGTTGCTACAATCTAAAAACATAAAGGAATTGTTCCAATTATGTAGAAAGGTCAAAGCATAAATTTGGAAATGTGAGAAAATATTAGCATTCATTGCTATTTTAAAATTTCTATTGTTTCTACACATATGGGAACCTGGAAATCAATTAGGCACTGGGTTTATGTTGTCACATTTCTTACTGCAGTACTGTAGGGAATAGTATAATTCTGTAACAGTCATCTTGAAAAAGGAGATAAGAAGCATTGTTCTATCAGCAAGAAATGAATTCAATAGAAGCACCTTGAAAAGGAGAAATATGCTCAGTTATTTTCCCTCATTGCTTCTTCTATTCCACACTAATTGGAAGAAGAGGGGGAAAAAGTCATAGTTTGCCCCCAGTGAATTTCAGAAGGAAAGGATAAGAAGTTGTGAGAGATGGTAGAAGAAAATCAGTAACATCAGTTACTAGAGTTTTTCAAGGATAGACTGGAGACATGCATAAAGATGCCAATTTTGCACAAATACGGAAGTTTATTCAAGAGTTGTAACCAGTAAATGAAAACTAATTGGAAGTTCAGGGAGTGCTCTTTTATCCACATTATATATTTCTTCCTCATTGCACACCTGCCTCATTTCTTATACTTTTGCAGATTGGCTCAGAGAAGAAGGTAAATGTACTACCACTTTCAAGATTATCAACCCCATTCAAGAAAGCAGTCAGACTGAGGCTGTAGTTACTTCATGCCCATTTTTTTGTTGTTATTAAGAAAGAGGGTACTTTTTTCCGGCTTGCTGAAGGTGTTCAAATAAAATCCAATCAATATCAATTATGTAACAATGTACTCACTGAGTTACTTGAGGTTCTACTTGGTTTGGATATCAATTTACAGATAAAGGAGGAAATGCTCAGATCTTGTGCTGAGAAGACATCCCCAAATTATCCACTACACTGGATAAGCACTTGGCAAGAATGAATATTTGTGAGAATCAAGCATCAAATATGATTTTTCAACTAAATGATCTCTTGGGTGTCTTCTGATGCCATTGCTCCAAGACTATGATTGACAAGGAAGTATGACAGGAATGCAAGAGAAACACTGGAATTGTGCTTACCATAGTGACATTTTGAAGAGTAATTAGTTGATTTAATAAGAGTTTCGAAGATGAAAGAGAAAGAAATAGCGGTAAGTCTTTACTAGCGATTCCCAGGAACTGGTTGAGAAATGAATTACATTCAAGACTGTAATTTGTAATGACATTCACTAAAGAATTGCCTTCACTGTGTTCTACAGGGTATCTTTCACCTCAGAGGAGACTTACATAAGGCCTAAGAAACTGGAGTTCTGAAAGGAAATAAAAATTAGATTTTAGGACTACAAAATAATCCTAAAATCGGATCCCTATGTACATTCAGCATGTAATAAAGCCTTCAAAAACAGGGCCCGGGGGCTGGAACAATCCCTGTAGGTGATCTAGTCTCCCTTCTTCATTTTATAGATGAGACACTCTAAGCCTGGAGCTAGGTAACAGCATAACTGGTGCTATCATTTGAGTCACTTAATCCCTGTTTCAGTCACAGAAAGTGCAGAAAATTTATCTGCATGGTATAATTTGTAATTTGGGAAACTCTGGAAAGTCCTTTCTCAGCAATTTAAAAATATTTTCTGCACTAGCCTATTACTCATGCTAAAAGACACACTGATTCTAATTCTTAACTTTCTGTTAAACATTAATTTTTACTGCTAGTTCTCTTTTAAAATGAAAACATTGCAAGGAGAGGTAATGAGCTCATTATTACATTCATTGAAATAATAAAGGAAATGGACTCAAAAGTCAAATAAAGAGGAGGCTGTCCCCGGTTCTACCACACATCACCTGTGGGATGTTTTACAAATAATTTCTATCTGGCAATGTCAGTTTTATCACCTGTAAAATGGGGAAATAAAATATTGATCTCATAAGAGAAGGTAAGATTAAATGAAATGGTGCCAGTGAAGCCCAGACTTAGTCACAAGTTCTGAGAAGATAACATGTCATTGGCAAGCACTAAATAAATAATAGGTGTTACCATTATCATCAGTATCATCATTGTTACCATTTCTGTGTGTGAGTTTAATTGGGACAGTTTCTTCCCAAGGGAGAATGGGTCTGCAGTAATAGATCAGGGAAATAAGAAGGAAAGTGGGTTTCAAAAAAGGGAGGTGTGGAACACCAAAGAAAAACGTTATCTTTTATAGTTTGGCAGATGATTAGTGTAGCTTATGCTAGCCAAACCAAAACTCTTATAGATACATGGATTGAAATTTTTATAAAATCTCTTGAATTTAAGAAATTCTCAGTGACAGTTACATTTATGCTTAAGTTACTATCAATCACTTTTCAATCATTCGATTCTTAGGAAATCTTTCAAAAGGAAAATAATACATAGCCTATATTTTTATATAAACTGTGGAAGCAAAAGTGGTTATATATTCTTTATATTTTTTTTTCATTGTGTTTTCACAAGCAAATTAAGTATTTTTTAGGCCTTGTTTCTTAATTTGGACCTAGAAATTTTTTGAAGACTTTTGGTTTAATTTTTAACTGAGAAGCTAAGAGCCTACAAAGTGGCCCTGAGCCAACCACATCAGGAGCTACAATCATTTGAGCACTAGTTTCAGTCACAGAAAGTGCAGAAAATTTATCTGCATGGTATAATTTGTAATTTGGGAAACTCTGGAAAGTCCTTTCTCAGCAATTTAAAAATATTTTCTGCACTAGCCTATTACTCATGCTAAAAGACACACTGATTCTAATTCTTAACTTTCTGTTAAACTTTAAATTTTTTACTGCTAGTTCTCTTTTAAAATGAAAACATTGCAAGGAGAGGTAATGAGCTCATTATTACATTCATTGAAATAATAAAGGAAATGGACTCAAAAGTCAAATAAAGAGGAGGCTGTCCCCGGTTCTACCACACATCACCTGTGGGATGTTTTACAAATAATTTCTATCTGGCAATGTCAGTTTTATCACCTGTAAAATGGGGAAATAAAATATTGATCTCATAAGAGAAGGTAAGATTAAATGAAATGGTGCCAGTGAAGCCCAGACTTAGTCACAAGTTCTGAGAAGATAACATGTCATTGGCAAGCACTAAATAAATAATAGGTGTTACCATTATCATCAGTATCATCATTGTTACCATTTCTGTGTGTGAGTTTAATTGGGACAGTTTCTTCCCAAGGGAGAATGGGTCTGCAGTAATAGATCAGGGAAATAAGAAGGAAAGTGGGTTTCAAAAAAGGGAGGTGTGGAACACCAAAGAAAAACGTTATCTTTTATAGTTTGGCAGATGATTAGTGTAGCTTATGCTAGCCAAACCAAAACTCTTATAGATACATGGATTGAAATTTTTATAAAATCTCTTGAATTTAAGAAATTCTCAGTGACAGTTACATTTATGCTTAAGTTACTATCAATCACTTTTCAATCATTCGATTCTTAGGAAATCTTTCAAAAGGAAAATAATACATAGCCTATATTTTTATATAAACTGTGGAAGCAAAAGTGGTTATATATTCTTTATATTTTTTTTTCATTGTGTTTTCACAAGCAAATTAAGTATTTTTTAGGCCTTGTTTCTTAATTTGGACCTAGAAATTTTTTGAAGACTTTTGGTTTAATTTTTAACTGAGAAGCTAAGAGCCTACAAAGTGGCCCTGAGCCAACCACATCAGGAGCTACAGATGCTTCATGAAGTCTGTCCAAGTCTAGTTCTTCCTCTTGCCATGCAACCCAGCTGAACAAATCTGGTTTTCTTGTGAACCAGGAAAAAGAAGTTTAAACAAATATATTTTATTTATTTGATATTTGTTGGTTCATATATCCAACATTTATGAGTCACATGAGTATCAGAAGTGGAGCACATTCTGGGACCCCTTATTGAAGTATCAGGTGTCTGGAATTCTAAACATTCCATGAACCAAAACTGATGAACATTTCTTTGCTACATTTTTTTAAAAATCCAAATTCTTCTGTATTTTCCATTTATGCACATAGGAAAATGAAAACTTGTCTTATTTTTAGCTCTACATTGGCCCTTACTGCCTTCTGGGACTTCCAGGCCCCATGAGCTTTGCTATTTGCAAACATCTATGGGACGCCTTTTGACCCTTTAGCAGAGAATATAACTAGAACAGGACTGAATGACTGCAGCTCAGGCTCTTCCCTTCAGGCTTATATCCTGATCTTGGATCTCTGGATCTTACCATTTCTTTGGTGAGAAAAGAAAAGTCAAAGGAATAGAGAAAGAAAAGCTTATTTATTTATGTTTGCTGTGAGACACAGAAAAACTAGCTTAAGATATATCTGGAAGGACCCAATACAATAGTGACGTGCAGGAGGAAAACATCCAAGTTCTATGCAATTCTGACCCTCATATCAACAAATGGGATTTGAGGTGACAGAGGAAAGGCAGGATCAGAAGTAATTTTTCTTATTATTCTTCTAAAGCTCTTTCTATTTTCTGTTATTGCTGCTTAAAACTATATTCGTAGTACCGGGTTTTTCAGTGTTTACATTAACTAGCCTTAATGAGGGAATCCTGACTTAACCTAACCTTCTTTTTCACCGACACAGTTAAATGTGAGGATGGATCCTGAGGAGAGTGCTGATTCAATAGGTGTTTGGCTCCCTCAGATGTAGAATCCTTGGTCTGGAAGGAATGAATTCAACACTTAATCCTCTAAGCTTCAGGCAGCGTTATCCAAACTACCGCAAATATAGGACAATTTGCCCTCGTTTAGAAGATTGCCAGACACAGAGACGAAACAGCCCCCTTGATAACTAAATTTAGTTTTACAATCTTTATACCTAGCTTTATCCTCCCCTCCAGTGTGCTTCAGATAATAACTGTGTGCTCTAGTTTATATTTTCTCCTTTCCTTCCCATAGCGGATTTGAAGCCAAGTTGATTTCACATATGGTTGCTTGTTGGGTCAGCAGTAAATTACCCTTCTTACCCTCTTAAGTTAAGAAGCACTAATTCCCTTAAATTTTCTAGGCATCCTTACTTAAGAGAATCTGTTATATAGGTGTTTTCCTTCTATGCAATATCTCCCAACCAGTATGGAATTTTTTATTGACTGGAAGCATTTTTCTCACCTAAGAAGCCTACTTCAGTTATATCTTGGTAACAAAAAACAATAACAGTAATTTAATAAGCACTGTATAGGCAGAATCCTAAGATGACTGCCCATTGCTGTCCCTTGCTCATACTTGTCTATATAGTCTCTTTTCTTGAGTATGGGTTAACATAATGAAATATTGCTTTGTAATTAGTTTACTACTCAGTTGACTTTGAGATAACCAAGATGGAGATTATACTAGTCATTCTGACCTAATCAGGTGAGACTTCTCTGAAGACACAGAGCTTGATATTACGAGAGAGATTCTATCCAGGGTATTCCCTGATCTGGGCTTTGCATATGAACCGGGATATGCCATCCTTGTCCTTGAGAGGTGTAGCTCTGAGAAACCATTCTGACCCTCATATCAACAAATGGGATTTGAGGGGACAGAGGGAAGGCAGGATCAGAAGTAATTTTTCTTATTATTCTTCTAAAGCTCTTTCTATTTTCTGTTATTGCTGCTTAAAACTATATTCGTAGTACCGGGTTTTTCAGTGTTTACATTAACTAGCCTTAATGAGGGAATCCTGACTTAACCTAACCTTCTTTTTCACCGACACAGTTAAATGTGAGGATGGATCCTGAGGAGAGTGCTGATTCAATAGGTGTTTGGCTCCCTCAGATGTAGAATCCTTGGTCTGGAAGGAATGAATTCAACACTTAATCCCCTCTAAGCTTCAGGCAGCGCGTTATCCAAACTACCGCAAATATAGGACAATTTGCCCTCGTTTAGAAGATTGCCAGACACAGAGACGAAACAGCCCCCTTGATAACTAAATTTAGTTTTACAATCTTTATACCTAGCTTTATCCTCCCCTCCAGTGTGCTTCAGATAATAACTGTGTGCTCTAGTTTATATTTTCTCCTTTCCTTCCCATAGCGGATTTGAAGCCAAGTTGATTTCACATATGGTTGCTTGTTGGGTCAGCAGTAAATTACCCTTCTTACCCTCTTAAGTTAAGAAGCACTAATTCCCTTAAATTTTCTAGGCATCCTTACTTAAGAGAATCTGTTATATAGGTGTTTTCCTTCTATGCAATATCTCCCAACCAGTATGGAATTTTTTATTGACTGGAAGCATTTTTCTCACCTAAGAAGCCTACTTCAGTTATATCTTGGTAACAAAAAACAATAACAGTAATTTAATAAGCACTGTATAGGCAGAATCCTAAGATGACTGCCCATTGCTGTCCCTTGCTCATACTTGTCTATATAGTCTCTTTTCTTGAGTATGGGTTAACATAATGAAATATTGCTTTGTAATTAGTTTACTACTCAGTTGACTTTGAGATAACCAAGATGGAGATTATACTAGTCATTCTGACCTAATCAGGTGAGACTTCTCTGAAGACACAGAGCTTGATATTACGAGAGAGATTCTATGCAGGGTATTCTCTGATCTGGGCTTTGCATATGAAAGGGGATATGCCATCCTTGTCCTTGAGAGTGGCCTGTAGCTCTGAGAAACCATTCCCAGGTGAAGCTAACAAGGCTCTGAATTATTTTCCAATCAATTCTCTAAATATGCAGCTAGTCAACACCTTGATTATAGCTTCAGGAGATCCTGAGCAGAGAAATCAGCCACACAGTGCCTGGGCTTCTGATTGACAGTATTGTGAGATCACAAATATCTGTGTTTTTAAGCCACTAATTTTATGGCAATTTTGTTATACATCAATAGAAAGGTAATATAGGCACTGATCCATATTGTAGACATTGCAGTAAAGGCATTCCCTGTGTTATCTCATCTAATTCCTAGATCAACTCGAGGCAATTACTATATCCATCATGACAATAAGAAAACTGAAGCCTGGCTCAGTGAACAGAAGACTGGTTTCTTAAATACTTCAATTTTCACTCTCACTTTATCTGAATTTCTAAGACCCATCCCCAAGCTATGTTATTTCCTCCAAACTGCTCTTTCCATCCTTATCATTTTACTAATATAGGCTGTCGCTAGTTCTTTGGTCAAAGTGTTTTGATCCAAATCATTTGGCTTCTTAGAGGGACCAGCAACTGAGAAGGCTTACTTCCATTTAATTGTGCTTTTGAAAGATGAATGCAGAATTGAGTTTTAAAATCATTAAGCTTAAATTCTTTCACAAAATATAAATGAGATGAGATAGAGCTTTCCTTCCTATTAAAATTTAAAAAAAAGCTAATGAGTGAGCATACTGACTCCCACTGTCACTGAAACAAATGCAGCAAAGCCAACCTACTGACACTCATGGTGAAGTACAGCATTCAGTACAAGGCACCAAGGAAAGGAGAATGGGAAATTTATGCTCAAAATGCCTGAACTCCCTGATGCTTTCAGGGAAGGGGTTTTGAAGGCAAGGTGAAGGGTGTTGGTTGCCAGGTTCTTGATCAATTCATACACAATTCTAGGTGGTCGATGGTGAGGTGACAAGGTGGTGTTTCAGGGGTCAGTTTATTCAATCTTTAGGACTGAGGTAATCTGAGGGCTACAGTGCTCATGATTGTAATGCAGTTAGCATCTTCCATTATAACCTGGTGGAGGTTTTAATATTTGCAAAACAATGTAAGGACATAGCTCAGGTTATTATCTATAGCCTTTGAGGAGGAACTTAAGTCCCCTACCTTGTTTTGTGACTAAACTATTATTATTTTGTCTTGCTTGATTGATTTTTTTCTTTAATTTTTTTAATTTTTTCTTGCTATCATTTTATTTTTATTGTTTCTTCTTTTCTTTTTTCACTTCTCTGATTAAATTTGCCCCTTGGAAGTCTAGTGTTAACTTTCATCTAATTTTATGGCAATTTTGTTATACATCAATAGAAAGTTTCACGACATATTGTAGACATTGCAGTAAAGGCATTCCCTGTGTTATCTCATCTAATTCCTAGATCAACTCGAGGCAATTACTATATCCATCATGACAATAAGAAAACTGAAGCCTGGCTCAGTGAACAGAAGACTGGTTTCTTAAATACTTCAATTTTCACTCTCACTTTATCTGAATTTCTAAGACCCATCCCCAAGCTATGTTATTTCCTCCAAACTGCTCTTTCCATCCTTATCATTTTACTAATATAGGCTGTCGCTAGTTCTTTGGTCAAAGTGTTTTGATCCAAATCATTTGGCTTCTTAGAGGGACCAGCAACTGAGAAGGCTTACTTCCATTTAATTGTGCTTTTGAAAGATGAATGCAGAATTGAGTTTTAAAATCATTAAGCTTAAATTCTTTCACAAAATATAAATGAGATGAGATAGAGCTTTCCTTCCTATTAAAATTTAAAAAAAAGCTAATGAGTGAGCATACTGACTCCCACTGTCACTGAAACAAATGCAGCAAAGCCAACCTACTGACACTCATGGTGAAGTACAGCATTCAGTACAAGGCACCAAGGAAAGGAGAATGGGAAATTTATGCTCAAAATGCCTGAACTCCCTGATGCTTTCAGGGAAGGGGTTTTGAAGGCAAGGTGAAGGGTGTTGGTTGCCAGGTTCTTGATCAATTCATACACAATTCTAGGTGGTCGATGGTGAGGTGACAAGGTGGTGTTTCAGGGGTCAGTTTATTCAATCTTTAGGACTGAGGTAATCTGAGGGCTACAGTGCTCATGATTGTAATGCAGTTAGCATCTTCCATTATAACCTGGTGGAGGTTTTAATATTTGCAAAACAATGTAAGGACATAGCTCAGGTTATTATCTATAGCCTTTGAGGAGGAACTTAAGTCCCCTACCTTGTTTTGTGACTAAACTATTATTATTTTGTCTTGCTTGATTGATTTTTTTCTTTAATTTTTTTAATTTTTTCTTGCTATCATTTTATTTTTATTGTTTCTTCTTTTCTTTTTTCACTTCTCTGATTAAATTTGCCCCTTGGAAGTCCTGTGAGACTGAAGCTCTTTTACAAGTAGGAGGTGGAGAATGTGGTGGAATCTGTCCCTGGAAAGATCTGAGAGTCCTGCTCAGTTTCACCACTTTGTCCCTACCAGCATTCCCTTCCTTCTCCAGATGCACCCGTCCCATATTTTGAGATGCTTCAGTGCCACCTGTAGGCTTAGTTATTACCTTACTTCAGTCTCCTTCCTAAGCTGAGAAAACATAAGAAGAGATGGAGCTCTGGTTTGACGTTAATAATCAAGTCAGGCTGGCTGCTGGACTTATTCTGACCAAGAATCCTGAACCAGAAAGAAAGTCTTTGTTCACCTTGTAACCACATCTTTATCTTGTATTCAAGTTTCATTTACCAGATTAAAATCAAGCCCCATCATGCATTCCGTCAAAGAATTACTTTATTTTTAACACTGCCAGAAAATCAGCCTTTTTCTACCAAATATAAGATTTCCTAAGATTCTAAATGAATATGCCCTTGCTTCCATGTGAGAAAGTAAGATGGCATACTGAAAATTGTAGAAAAAATGAAAGACACAGAGTGGGAGACAAGGTGCCAAATATGAGGGAAACTGGATTATAAACATGAAGGCAAAATGGAAAATGACATTGAGTTGAAATGGAGAGAGAAAAATGCAAGATAAAAATGGAAAAACAAGCCCCTCTTTCCGAAAAATAAAGAAAGGAGAATTCAGGGAAAACTGTGAGCACATAAGACAAAGCAGTAAGAGCTAGGCAAAGAAAAACCTTTTCATATTTGAAGTTTCTGAGTTGTATTTAGCTGTAATGGGGAGTCAAAGATGCTACACATTAATAAGTAACATCAAATGACCCTTTCAGAGATTTATTCTTTGTTCACAAGTTAAATCATGATATACTCTGAAAAATTCAGATGAAGGCAACAAAAATTATGATAATAAAATAATATTAAATATTTTAATACTGTGTGTAAACATTGTTCTAAATATTTTAACTAACAACACTAGCAGTGATCCTCTGAAATTCTTACTCTTATTATTCCTATTTTAAAGATGACAGAATTGAGGAACTGGGAACTGAAGTAATCGGAAGAAGGGAAACATGGGGACAAAGAACAGAGAGGAGGCCAACATGGCAGGGACATAGGAAGCAAGTAGAGATGATGGAAGATAAGTATGAGGGATAAGATTCCTGAGGCTTTTTCAGGCCTTGTGACTTTTATGTTGAGTGAATTGGTGAACAATTGTCAGGTTTTGAAAAGAAAACTAATACATTTTGACTTACACTTAAAATTCATACTTTTGGTTGCTAGGCTGAAAATAAACTTTAAGTAAGGGTGGGAACTGGAATGGGTAATGTGAGCCTAAGATCCTGTTGAAACGTCAGGCTGGCTGCTGGACTTATTCTGACCAAGAATCCTGAACCAGAAAGAAAGTCTTTGTTCACCTTGTAACCACATCTTTATCTTGTATTCAAGTTTCATTTACCAGATTAAAATCAAGCCCCATCATGCATTCCGTCAAAGAATTACTTTATTTTTAACACTGCCAGAAAATCAGCCTTTTTCTACCAAATATAAGATTTCCTAAGATTCTAAATGAATATGCCCTTGCTTCCATGTGAGAAAGTAAGATGGCATACTGAAAATTGTAGAAAAAATGAAAGACACAGAGTGGGAGACAAGGTGCCAAATATGAGGGAAACTGGATTATAAACATGAAGGCAAAATGGAAAATGACATTGAGTTGAAATGGAGAGAGAAAAATGCAAGATAAAAATGGAAAAACAAGCCCCTCTTTCCGAAAAATAAAGAAAGGAGAATTCAGGGAAAACTGTGAGCACATAAGACAAAGCAGTAAGAGCTAGGCAAAGAAAAACCTTTTCATATTTGAAGTTTCTGAGTTGTATTTAGCTGTAATGGGGAGTCAAAGATGCTACACATTAATAAGTAACATCAAATGACCCTTTCAGAGATTTATTCTTTGTTCACAAGTTAAATCATGATATACTCTGAAAAATTCAGATGAAGGCAACAAAAATTATGATAATAAAATAATATTAAATATTTTAATACTGTGTGTAAACATTGTTCTAAATATTTTAACTAACAACACTAGCAGTGATCCTCTGAAATTCTTACTCTTATTATTCCTATTTTAAAGATGACAGAATTGAGGAACTGGGAACTGAAGTAATCGGAAGAAGGGAAACATGGGGACAAAGAACAGAGAGGAGGCCAACATGGCAGGGACATAGGAAGCAAGTAGAGATGATGGAAGATAAGTATGAGGGATAAGATTCCTGAGGCTTTTTCAGGCCTTGTGACTTTTATGTTGAGTGAATTGGTGAACAATTGTCAGGTTTTGAAAAGAAAACTAATACATTTTGACTTACACTTAAAATTCATACTTTTGGTTGCTAGGCTGAAAATAAACTTTAAGTAAGGGTGGGAACTGGGGTAAGGGACAATGAGGTATGTATGTCAAGATTGAAGGCAATATGATCAATCTGAGAACATACATATCTGTAAACAACAAACTCTGTAAAAGTTAAAAGCAAAATAAAAGTTAAAAAAAAAAAAGGGAGGGGGGGCTTCCCTGGTGGTCCAGTGGGTAAGGACACTGCCTTGCAGTGCAAGGGGCGCCGGTTCGATCCCTGGCCTGAGAAGATCCCACGTGCTGCGGAGCGGCTGGACTGATGTGTCCAATTACCAAGCCGGAGCTCTGGAGCGCATGTGCCCAGAGCCGGCGCTATGCGACAACAGAGGCCACTGCGATCAGAGGCCCACAAGAGCCAAAGAACAAAGATGGATGAAAATAGAGAAATGAAAGACCAAAAGAAGTCGCCCGCCCACCCCCTCCCTCCCCAACCCATCCCCCTCAAAATAAATAAATGTTTAAAAAAAAAAAAGATTGAAGGCAGGTGGACAAGGTAGGAGGCCATTGCATAATCCATTTATGGGTAGCAGGGTGGAGGTGGTTTGGTCACTGAACTGATTTGGGATAGACTGATAGTACTTGATTGGACACATTTGTATCTTTACTGACTAAATAGAGACACACTATATGTGTTCCTTAATTACAACTTTCTACATATGGATAAATCTGTGTGAGTGTTTTCTATGCACAACTTAGTGACTTCACGGTCATTCCATGACAATAAGGCAATATATAATTTATAAAGCAACTTCATGTAAACTGCTTTGGAAACAACCTGATAAGGTATGTATGTCAGAAACATATTACTCCTGTCTCTTAACACAAGAGAAAACAGACACAGTGAACTTAGAGTTTAACTTGCCAAGTATCACATGGACTGTGAGTCAGAAGTCTGTGGTTTTTCCACCAAAGCCAGCTTGCTAATTAAGTCTATGTCAAGGAGTATCTTGAGATGAAAATGAAAAAGGAAGCCACAACTTACAGGAGGAAGTCTTCAGTTTGAAAGTTAACTCATAGCAGTCTTATTACATGGAATTTGGGAGGAATAGTTACCACCACCTTACTAGGTCCTAAGCTTCTTTTTTTTTTTTTTTTTAAACCTTTATTTTACTTTTAACTTTTACAGAGTTTTGTTGTTCGCAGACATGCATGTTCTCAGATTAGTCACATGTATATCCCCCCCTTCCCTCCCCTCCCGACCATCACACAGCACCCCTGAAGGATCCCCTTTTCTCACAGAGCAATGACTAGAGCTATTTTCTTCACTTATGATAGTACAAGCCTTCATGCTACTTCCTTTACGCCTCTCACCCACTGTTCCTTCCCCACAATGTCCATATGTCTAAGCTTCTAAATCATGCACATTAAAAGTCATTGATAAAAGTTGTGAACTACTATATAGAAGACCTACTAAAAGAAAGAAAACCCAGACAAATTAATAAAGTCAAAGTGGAACAAAAACTTTTCTTTTACAAGATTATTTCTTAATTTTTTTATTTACATTCTTTTTAAAATTATTTTTATTTGTTTTTTTATTTTTTAAAGTTTTTTTTCTTTATTGACCCACATCAGCCTGAACCTACCATAGGAGGCCATTGCATAATCCATTTATGGGTAGCAGGGTGGAGGTGGTTTGGTCACTGAACTGATTTGGGATAGACTGATAGTACTTGATTGGACACATTTGTATCTTTACTGACTAAATAGAGACACACTATATGTGTTCCTTAATTACAACTTTCTACATATGGATAAATCTGTGTGAGTGTTTTCTATGCACAACTTAGTGACTTCACGGTCATTCCATGACAATAAGGCAATATATAATTTATAAAGCAACTTCATGTAAACTGCTTTGGAAACAACCTGATAAGGTATGTATGTCAGAAACATATTACTCCTGTCTCTTAACACAAGAGAAAACAGACACAGTGAACTTAGAGTTTAACTTGCCAAGTATCACATGGACTGTGAGTCAGAAGTCTGTGGTTTTTCCACCAAAGCCAGCTTGCTAATTAAGTCTATGTCAAGGAGTATCTTGAGATGAAAATGAAAAAGGAAGCCACAACTTACAGGAGGAAGTCTTCAGTTTGAAAGTTAACTCATAGCAGTCTTATTACATGGAATTTGGGAGGAATAGTTACCACCACCTTACTAGGTCCTAAGCTTCTTTTTTTTTTTTTTTTTTAAACCTTTATTTTACTTTTAACTTTTACAGAGTTTTGTTGTTCGCAGACATGCATGTTCTCAGATTAGTCACATGTATATCCCCCCCTTCCCTCCCCTCCCGACCATCACACAGCACCCCTGAAGGATCCCCTTTTCTCACAGAGCAATGACTAGAGCTATTTTCTTCACTTATGATAGTACAAGCCTTCATGCTACTTCCTTTACGCCTCTCACCCACTGTTCCTTCCCCACAATGTCCATATGTCTAAGCTTCTAAATCATGCACATTAAAAGTCATTGATAAAAGTTGTGAACTACTATATAGAAGACCTACTAAAAGAAAGAAAACCCAGACAAATTAATAAAGTCAAAGTGGAACAAAAACTTTTCTTTTACAAGATTATTTCTTAATTTTTTTATTTACATTCTTTTTAAAATTATTTTTATTTGTTTTTTTATTTTTTAAAGTTTTTTTTCTTTATTGACCCACATCAGCCTGAACCTACCATAGGTATACATACGTCCCCTCACTCTTGAATTTCCCTCCCATCTCCATCCCCATTCCACCCCTCTAGGTTATTACAAAGTCCCTATTTGAGTTCACTTAGTCTTACAACATATTCCCCTCTCCCCCATCCAATGTCCATAAATCCGTTCTCTATGTCTGTTTCTCCATTGCTGCCCTACATATACATTTATCAGTCCCATATTTTTAGATTCCATATATATGTATCAGTATAAAATATTTATTTTTATCTGTCTGACTTACATCACTCTGTATAAAAGGCTTTAGGTTCATCCACCACATTAGAACTGACTAAAATGCATTTCTTTTTATAGCTGAGTAATATTCCATTGTATATATATACCACAACTTCTTTATTCATTCATCTGTCGATAGATATCTAGGTTGCTTCCCTGTTCTAGCTATTGTAAATAGTGCTGCAATAAAAATGGGGTATTTTTCAATTTTGTTTTCCTCAGGGTATATGCCTAATAGTGGGATTGCTGGGTCATATTGTGGTTCTATTTTTAATTTTTTTTGAAAAGCACTTGTTAACATTTAATGAATTTCCCAGCATGTGGCTTCAATCCACCAGTACACAAGCACCACCTACACCCTTAATCTTCTCCTCAGCTTTTCTGCTGAAGAATTTGGCCTTCACAATGACAGGCTGCTTTGGGAGCTTTCCCTTCCCCAGGGTTTTGTAGTAACCTGATCACACCACATCAATGATGGGAGCAGTCCGTATTGTCCTTGGTAGCATTTATCCACATCTGTTCACTGACCAAGGTCCACAATTTATCCAGGTTGACAGTTGGGCAGAAGCTATGTTTCCTCTTTAAGTGGAAATGCCTCATACCAGTCTTTCCAAAGTATCCTGGGTGATATTTGTCAAAGTTGATCCTGTGGTGATGCATGCCACCAGCATCGCCTTGGCCTCCCAAGTGTTTCCGGTGTTTGTCCATGTGACCATGGCTGTGGCTCACATGGTCTCTAAGTTTCCGGGTCTTCCTTAGTCTGGATGGCATGTCGATGCCCTAGATGAAAGATCTATTTTTAATTTTTGAGGAATGTCCATACTCTCTTCCATAGTGGCTGTTTCAAAACTGGACATGTAAAAGAATGAAGTTGGAACACTTCCTAACACCATGCACAAAGATAAATTCAAAATTGATTAAAGACCTAACCATAAGACCAGAAACTATAAAACTCTTGGAGGAAAATATAGGCAGAACACTCAATGATATAAATGAAAACAGGATCTTCTATGACCCACGTCCTAGAGTAATAGATATAAAGACAAAAATAGACAAGTGGAACCTAATTAAGCTTATAAGCTTTTGAACAGCAAAAGAGACCATAAACAAGGTGAAAAGACAACCTTCTGATGGGAGAAAATAATAGTAAATGAAACGACTGACAAAGAATTAATTTCCAAGATATAGAAGCAGCTCTGAAAACTCAACACCAAAACAAACAAAAAAAAACACCCCAATCAAAAAATGGCAAAAAGACCTAAACAGATATCTCTGCAAACAAGACATACACATGGCCAACAAACATGAAAAAATGCTCAATATCGCTCATGGTTAGAGAAATGCAAATCAAAACTACAATGATATATTGTAAGAATCGCAAAGACACCGCAGACAGCAAACTGTTAGGGAAAGAGCCCATTTGGGAAGAGTTCCCGGGTGAGATCCACAGGTACAAGAGGTGGGCCAGTGAAGTTGCACCCCAGAGATGGGACAAGGAGGTTTTATTTGGGAGGAGAAGGGGAAAGAAAGAAAGGGGAGGGGTTTTCTTAGAGCAGGCACAGAAACGAAGTCTTTGTCTAAACTGAGCGGGAAATTAGTGATGAGTCTGCTGTCCTTGAGTTGTCTGTGGGCATGGGGGTGTGCAGTTCTTGTTACTTTCCACACCTGGTGGACAATCTTTATGGCCAAGGAGAGCTCCCTATCACCAGCCTTGAGAGACTCCTAGGCACCAGCAGATCAGCAACAGGCCCTATGATGCTGATCCTTTAGGGCCGGGGAGTTTGCGACTGCCGTATTAACCCTTTAATAGCCCATAAACCTAACATGTATCACCTCACACCAGTCAGAATGGCCATCATCAAAAAGTCTACAAACAATAAATGCTGGAAAGGGTGTAGAAAACAGGGAACCGTCTTGTGCTGTTAGTGGGAACATAAATTGATACAAGATGGCTTTAAGTTAAGACAGAGAAGAGCTTTGGGAAACCTCACAGCATTTCTTCTCCTCCTCCCATGCAGCTTCAAGAATCAGCTCAATATCCACACTCTATTAACTTTGATTTCCAATTAATGAAAATCCTACCCCTCATTTTTATTTCCTTTTTCTCAATATGCAGTGACATCAACTCAGCCTTTTCTTTATAAGTGGTCTTCTTTTCTTAGCTGTTAAATAGATTATTATCTCTCTAATGACAGAGCCAAGATTAGGGTAAGATTCCAGTCTTCAGCACAGAATTTAATGGGGTGTTAAAAAGCTAGTAATCAAGATAAATAATATTTAATATGATATATTTTAAAATTAATATACAGACATGTACAAAAGGGAACAAAATACCAACATTTTAAATAGAGAGAGTATCAGTATTATTGCCTTCTTCTGACTTGGGGTTCTCTGTGGCTTAACACAACATTGGTTAACAATACTGCTTTCTGATGTTTTATGCTTCAATATTCTTTTTTTTTTATGTCGTATTCACTATAAGTCAGAGGTTATTTCTCTCACGTGAGGCTAAAATATAGGAAAAATAAGAACAAAGACAAGGCAAGTATTGTCTTTTAGAATATATTGAATACCTCATGATTTCCCTTTAATTTGTTACATTTCCCTAAAGCCTCACAGAATGTAACCTGTCATCATCTTAATCTTCATCAGACGTAATACCAAGAGGCAAAATCTCCTGCATTAAGGGCCGCAGTGTGGCATTTTAAACAAGATTGTTGGCCAGTATGGCCGCCGAGCTTGTGCTCTGAATCCTGGAAGTAAATGCTGATTATCTGAAGATGATAATAACATTTTTTTTGAATAAACAAAGCACAAACAGCAATCATACAGTTAACACAAACTATGATTGTCAGGCATTTGTTATACTTATCCCAAGCTTTGTGCCATTAATTAACATTTAGCATTTCCTTTTGAGATAATGCTGATTAAAATGTATATACACACTGCTGGAAAATAACTTCAGGGCTGATGTGAAAATAGCAAAGAGAGATTTCAACTAAGTACCTTTGAAAGAAAGGGCATTTTTGTGAGGAGGAGAATACTGCTCTCCTTGTCCTGCTGGGACCTGTGTCTCCCAGAGCTGTTTTGTGGTTGGTTGGGCAAGTTTTTCCAAAAGAAAGAGAAAAAGAATGAAGTGAGTCAGCTAAATTCTTGGTAGCTAACAGAAAAAATTTTCTTTGGAGATAACTTTCATCATAATCCTTTGTGATCACAGATACAGATTTCAATGTGCTTTCAAAAAATATGCATGTCATTTTCCCTGTAAACAGGAATAAGGGCAGACATCATCAATTAACAAAGTCCATATACTCACTGCTTTAACACAGTGTCCATCTGGAAACCCCTGCAGCATAAGTTGGCCTGTGCCTGTTGTAGGGAGAAAACCAATTTTGGCTCCGTGTTGCAAACTGTTTCTTTGACTTGCTTTCCGTTGCCTTTATTATAATCATACTTAATGGCTTGTCACAAGGACCCTGCACCTCTACCTGACTGTTAAAGTTAAATGCTTTTGTTCAGAACCCTGCCCACCTGGGAGGGAGAAAATAACACATCCCCTGCCCGAGACTTGCCATTTTAGGAGATGTTTGCAAGATTAATGGCCTTTTTACATTGTACCCTCACCTTCTCCCACCTCACTTCTATAAAAGAACCTGACATCCAACTCCCAATATAATGTTTGTTTCTGAGGCTCTAACCTACCATCTTCTCTTCTCGGTCAGCTGCTTTCGGAATAAAGTCATTTTCCATGCCTCAGTAACTCGTCTCTCAGATTCATTGGCTTGACATGTGGAGAGCTTGGAGTGGGTAACATGCATTTTTTTACTTAAACCTAGGCCCTTAACACAGACTATGCAGTATGACTAGGAAGGACTCTGGGAAGGTGATGGTGGGGCTTTACTGAGCTGCTCACAGATGATCTAAAATTCAAGAAGTGAAGCAGTAGCCAATGAGCCAGAAACATGGCTCACTGTAGTCTACAGCCTCACTCTTCAACGCGTGCTCTGCAAACCTGCAGCTTCAGCGGTTTGGTTGCTTGTTAGATTATAGACTCTAAGGTCCCACAATGTACGTGTTTAACTGGAGCCCATGTAACTCCTATACACACTGGGAAGATTGACAAGTACTGGTCTAAGAGTACCCAAAAGTCTGGGCTTTCGAGGCAATCTTTGTGACCAGGGAAAAATATCAAGAGAGTACCATAATGACCTGTAATTGAAAGCAAATGCAAAGCACAAAATGGGTCATCAAGCCTTTCACATTTCTTCTCAGCAAGGAGTTCACAGGGGTTATATAGCTTGAAAGGGAGGTAAATTTAGTAAGAAGGAAAACGTATTTGTAGATAAAACTATTCTTAGGCTTTTGGAAATTTAAAGACATATCTACCACTGAGATAGGGCAGACATCATCAATTAACAAAGTCCATATACTCACTGCTTTAACACAGTGTCCATCTGGAAACCCCTGCAGCATAAGTTGGCCTGTGCCTGTTGTAGGGAGAAAACCAATTTTGGCTCCGTGTTGCAAACTGTTTCTTTGACTTGCTTTCCGTTGCCTTTATTATAATCATACTTAATGGCTTGTCACAAGGACCCTGCACCTCTACCTGACTGTTAAAGTTAAATGCTTTTGTTCAGAACCCTGCCCACCTGGGAGGGAGAAAATAACACATCCCCTGCCCGAGACTTGCCATTTTAGGAGATGTTTGCAAGATTAATGGCCTTTTTACATTGTACCCTCACCTTCTCCCACCTCACTTCTATAAAAGAACCTGACATCCAACTCCCAATATAATGTTTGTTTCTGAGGCTCTAACCTACCATCTTCTCTTCTCGGTCAGCTGCTTTCGGAATAAAGTCATTTTCCATGCCTCAGTAACTCGTCTCTCAGATTCATTGGCTTGACATGTGGAGAGCTTGGAGTGGGTAACATGCATTTTTTTACTTAAACCTAGGCCCTTAACACAGACTATGCAGTATGACTAGGAAGGACTCTGGGAAGGTGATGGTGGGGCTTTACTGAGCTGCTCACAGATGATCTAAAATTCAAGAAGTGAAGCAGTAGCCAATGAGCCAGAAACATGGCTCACTGTAGTCTACAGCCTCACTCTTCAACGCGTGCTCTGCAAACCTGCAGCTTCAGCGGTTTGGTTGCTTGTTAGATTATAGACTCTAAGGTCCCACAATGTACGTGTTTAACTGGAGCCCATGTAACTCCTATACACACTGGGAAGATTGACAAGTACTGGTCTAAGAGTACCCAAAAGTCTGGGCTTTCGAGGCAATCTTTGTGACCAGGGAAAAATATCAAGAGAGTACCATAATGACCTGTAATTGAAAGCAAATGCAAAGCACAAAATGGGTCATCAAGCCTTTCACATTTCTTCTCAGCAAGGAGTTCACAGGGGTTATATAGCTTGAAAGGGAGGTAAATTTAGTAAGAAGGAAAACGTATTTGTAGATAAAACTATTCTTAGGCTTTTGGAAATTTAAAGACATATCTACCACTGAGATACAGTGGAGGTGATTGCTGGAAGCTACTTGAAGACTGAGCAACTGAAAAGAAAAAAGGAAGAAAATATCTTCTGGTTAGTTGTGGCAACAGATTGGGCCATACCAGACTTGGCAAGTGAATAGACCTCTGGCATCAGATTTTACAGAGCCCTTCTGTTGGCATATAGCTGATACCTTATTGACGACTTTCACACGTTTTCTACGTGCATCTCTAAACCCTTGGGTTTATTTTACCACATAGAAGTCAACAGGTTTCATACAAGTAAATATCAATGATAATAACAGTAGTTTCCATTTACAGAGCATATGCTTAATACAAGACATTATCCCAGATGATTTATATTATCACTTTAAACCACATGGCCATAAGGTTTATTATTATTCCATCCTACAAATGAGGAAGTTGAGACATGGGCACCATGAATTCATACTCTACCCCAAACTCTTATCATTTGCCTTGAATAATTTGAACAAATTTGCACTTTTCCTTGCTGGTTCTTATCTTTCAGTAAGTCAATTTTGTCCATTAGTTCATCATCTTGGCTCAACTCTGACATTTCTTACCTGACTCTCACCAATGGTACATCTCATCTTACCATTCCCTGCCATGCAAGTACACTGTGTTCCTCAAAAAATACAGAGTTTTCTTTCCTCCACTCTGCTGAGGCCAATCACCCCTCTCTCTACATAGAATGTGTCACTGACTGCTTTCCCTTGCCTGAAAGACCTTCTAGCTCTCTACCCTCTACTATGTCTTAGCTCATTTCCTAAAAAGAGATCTCATGACTTGACCTAAATTTAAAAAAAAAAAAAAGTCTTCCTTCTCTCTTTGCCTTCTGTTGAAATAAAAATTTTGTCTTACTTCCTGCTAATTATTCATCAGCCCAGGTGTACAGAATTTTGGAAGTATAATGATTCCTAATGCACACAAAAATGAAAAAGTGATTTTACAATAGTAAGTCAATTTCTAACTTCCAAGGATCAATACTTTGGAGTACTTTGGCTGGTCCCTCTACACACTAATACAGATTATTCCTTTAAAAATATCTAGTTTTGTCTAATCCTGGAATAATTTAAGGTATTTCGTGTCTCAAACTTTTTCCATCAAAGCAGAGGAAAGTACATGTATAACCACAAGAGATTGTTAAGGGAGTCTGGGAACATAATACTCAGAGAGTTGATAAAAGTGGGAAAATTTTTGAAGCCAGAAGCGTTATCTTTAAAAAAGGATGCCAATTGTGACTACTCTCCCATAACATGTCTTCCTCTGTTTCCCTGTAAAAATGATTTGAATTTCATACTAGATTAAATTGCCTAAAGTTTCACCTCTAAGTTTTTGTGTTTGTGTATGCCAAGCCACTTCAATCAGTTCAGTTCATCTCAGTTGCTCAGTCATGAATAACTCTTTGTGACCCCCATGGACTGCAGCATGTCAGGTTCCTGTCCTTCGCCATCTCACAGAGTTTGCTTAAATTCATGTCCATTGAGTCAGTGATGCCATCCAACAATCTCATCCTCAGTCATCCCCTTCTCCTTGTACCTTCTATTTTTCCCAGCATCTGGGTCATTTCCAAGTCACTTCAGTCATGTCCAACTCTGTGCAGCCCTATAAACTGTACCCCACCAGGCTCCTCTCTCTATGGAATCCTCCAGGCATGAATACTAGAGTGGGGTGCCATGCCCTTCTTCAGTTATCTTCCTGATCCAGGAAAAATTTTAACCCAGAGGTCTAGTCCCTGACATTTCTTACCTGACCTAAATGTTCTCAAAGAATACATGAAAATGTTTTCTTTCCTCCACTCTGCTGAGGCCAATCACCCTCTCTCTACATAGAATGTGTCACTGACTGCTTTCCCTTGCCTGAAAGACCTTCTAGCTCTCTACCCTCTACTATGTCTTAGCTCATTTCCTAAAAAGAGATCTCATGACTTGACCTAAATTTAAAAAAAAAAAAAAGTCTTCCTTCTCTCTTTGCCTTCTGTTGAAATAAAAATTTTGTCTTACTTCCTGCTAATTATTCATCAGCCCAGGTGTACAGAATTTTGGAAGTATAATGATTCCTAATGCACACAAAAATGAAAAAGTGATTTTACAATAGTAAGTCAATTTCTAACTTCCAAGGATCAATACTTTGGAGTACTTTGGCTGGTCCCTCTACACACTAATACAGATTATTCCTTTAAAAATATCTAGTTTTGTCTAATCCTGGAATAATTTAAGGTATTTCGTGTCTCAAACTTTTTCCATCAAAGCAGAGGAAAGTACATGTATAACCACAAGAGATTGTTAAGGGAGTCTGGGAACATAATACTCAGAGAGTTGATAAAAGTGGGAAAATTTTTGAAGCCAGAAGCGTTATCTTTAAAAAAGGATGCCAATTGTGACTACTCTCCCATAACATGTCTTCCTCTGTTTCCCTGTAAAAATGATTTGAATTTCATACTAGATTAAATTGCCTAAAGTTTCACCTCTAAGTTTTTGTGTTTGTGTATGCCAAGCCACTTCAATCAGTTCAGTTCATCTCAGTTGCTCAGTCATGAATAACTCTTTGTGACCCCCATGGACTGCAGCATGTCAGGTTCCTGTCCTTCGCCATCTCACAGAGTTTGCTTAAATTCATGTCCATTGAGTCAGTGATGCCATCCAACAATCTCATCCTCAGTCATCCCCTTCTCCTTGTACCTTCTATTTTTCCCAGCATCTGGGTCATTTCCAAGTCACTTCAGTCATGTCCAACTCTGTGCAGCCCTATAAACTGTACCCCACCAGGCTCCTCTCTCTATGGAATCCTCCAGGCATGAATACTAGAGTGGGGTGCCATGCCCTTCTTCAGTTATCTTCCTGATCCAGGAATTAAACCCAGATCTCTTATGTCCCCTGTATTGGCAGGGGTTTCTTTACCAGTAGGGGTCAAACACAGCTCTCCCCTATTTCAAGAAGTTTATTTATTGTCTGAGCCACCAGGAAAGCCCTGCAAGTTTCTGGGATAAGTTAAATGAAGCATGATGTGCTGTGTTTATTCTGCGGTTTTTGTATCCTGGCACACTGCAATTTATGTCCCTGAAAAGCCAAACATGAGGATGTTATGGTTCTCTGATGATTTCTTTAAATAACTCTCATGAAAAACAGGATAGTCATTCAGAGAAGCACAGGTTACTCTCTCTCTGAAAACTCAAGAGTAGTAATGAATGTATCTTCTGTTGGACTCCTGCAGTCTTAGCCTCTGTCTCCCAATTGGAGAGCCAGTGGGTAACTTGAATAAGTGTCCCTGAAGCAAGTGAGCTGCAGAGGGTCCCAGTGACCAGTCTTAAGAATAGGCCTCTTATAATAACTTCCTTCCCCTGATCCTCTGAGAAATCTCATGTGAATATCACATTAAGAACCATTTTTCCTGCCTTATGCAGCAGTGAAGGCAAGTCACCAAAGTCACTAGACATGTCTATATTTTCAATGATCTTAAAGTAAAAGTATAAATGCATCTATGTGACTTCAACATTTCAGCAAGATTGCCAAAGGACTGGATTCTGTTGTGGAAGACAAGTTTGGAAATAGTGCTAAGAGACCACCCATGTCTCATTGTCAAGTGCCTTGTCACTTGGAAGGACATGTAGTGATATCCAAAAACTTACTTTATCTTCGAGCCATGGAACCTTTGTAACTCTTCTTGATGAAATTATCTTTAGTTGTGAAAAATTTTGCCAAATAAATGTGTTTTGCTTAAGGAACTTAACTCTAGCTTCAAAAATAATAATAATAATAATAATAAAAGATTACTGAAAATGTCCCTAGAGCAATTTGGAAGACATTGTATTCATATATTTATATTTGGAAAAATAGTAATTTTAAAGTTAAATACATCATACTCTAAAATTAAAGCTGTCAGAATATAAAAGAATTAGGTGGTTCATTTGAGAAAGAAAAAAAATTACAACAAAATCTTAAAAAATATGTAATATCTGAATGGTATAAAATAAATGAGACAATAGAAACGTAGATAGAAAATTTCCTAATTCATGATGTATTTCTTTGTTCTAGGTATTTGTTCATTATTGAGAAAATCAATAACATTTAACTTATTTTTTTCTTTTTTTTCTCTCAATTTTTTAATTTTTTTTTTTGTATTTTTACAGACTTTTGTTGTTCACATACATGTATCATGTATGTTCCCAGATCAGTCATATGCATATCCCTGTCCTCCTCCCTCCTCCTACACCATTCCAGTCCCTCCCCATCCCACCTCTCCAGGCACTCACACCACAACCCTGCAGGATACCCCATTCCCACAGCACAATGACAATAGCTATCTTTTTCATATATGATAGTATAGGTTCCCAGGTTATTCCCTCTATGCCTCCCACCCAGTGTTCATTCCCCTCAATATCACCATGTCTGTTCTCTTTGTCTGTTTTTCCATTGTTTCATTGTGTGTGTTATCATTACCATCTTACTAGATCCTGTACATGTGTGTTAGTATACTGTATTTGTCTTTCTCTTTTTGACTTACTTCACTTTTTATGATAGGTTCTAGATCCAGTCACCTCATTAGGACTAAGTCTCCTGCATTGATCTTGTATCCCGCGACTCTGCTGATTTCATTGATTAGCTCTAGTAGTTTTGTAATCCTGTCTTTGGGGTTTTCTATTGCAATGGAAACTTTTAAACTTTGAATAGTCTAGACCCTGTCTCATTGTCAAGTGCCTTGTCACTTGGAAGGACATGTAGTGATATCCAAAACTTACTTTATCTTCGAGCCATGGAACCTTTGTAACTCTTCTTGATGAAATTATCTTTAGTTGTGAAAAATTTTGCCAAATAAATGTGTTTTGCTTAAGGAACTTAACTCTAGCTTCAAAAATAATAATAATAATAATAATAAAAGATTACTGAAAATGTCCCTAGAGCAATTTGGAAGACATTGTATTCATATATTTATATTTGGAAAAATAGTAATTTTAAAGTTAAATACATCATACTCTAAAATTAAAGCTGTCAGAATATAAAAGAATTAGGTGGTTCATTTGAGAAAGAAAAAAAATTACAACAAAATCTTAAAAAATATGTAATATCTGAATGGTATAAAATAAATGAGACAATAGAAACGTAGATAGAAAATTTCCTAATTCATGATGTATTTCTTTGTTCTAGGTATTTGTTCATTATTGAGAAAATCAATAACATTTAACTTATTTTTTTCTTTTTTTTCTCTCAATTTTTTAATTTTTTTTTTTGTATTTTTACAGACTTTTGTTGTTCACATACATGTATCATGTATGTTCCGAGATCAGTCATATGCATATCCCTGTCCTCCTCCCTCCTCCTACACCATTCCAGTCCCTCCCCATCCCACCTCTCCAGGCACTCACACCACAACCCTGCAGGATACCCCATTCCCACAGCACAATGACAATAGCTATCTTTTTCATATATGATAGTATAGGTTCCCAGGTTATTCCCTCTATGCCTCCCACCCAGTGTTCATTCCCCTCAATATCACCATGTCTGTTCTCTTTGTCTGTTTTTCCATTGTTTCATTGTGTGTGTTATCATTACCATCTTACTAGATCCTGTACATGTGTGTTAGTATACTGTATTTGTCTTTCTCTTTTTGACTTACTTCACTTTTTATGATAGGTTCTAGATCCAGTCACCTCATTAGGACTAAGTCTCCTGCATTGATCTTGTATCCCGCGACTCTGCTGATTTCATTGATTAGCTCTAGTAGTTTTGTAATCCTGTCTTTGGGGTTTTCTATGCATAATATCATGTCATCCGTAAATAGAATTTTGCTTCTTCTTTTCCAATCTGGATTCTTTTTATTTATTTATTTATTTTTTCTTCTCTTATTGCTATTGCTAGAACTTCCAGGACTATGTTAAATAATAGTGATAAAAGTGGACAACCCTGTCTTGTTCCTGATCTTAGAGGGAATTCTTTCAGTTTTTCACCGTTGAGGATAATGTTCACTGTGGGCTTCTCATATATGGCTTTTATTATGTTGAGATAGGTTCCTTCTATGCCCATTTTTTGAAGAGTTTTTATCATAAATGGATGCTGTACTTTGTCAAAGGTTTTTCTGCACTTATTGAGATTATCATCTGGTTTTTGTTTCTCGATTTGTTGATATGGTGTATCACACTGATTGATTTGTGGATATTGTAGAATCCTTGCATGCCTGGGATGAAACCAATTTGGTCATGATGTATGAGTTTTTTGATGTGTTGTTCAATTCTGTTTGTTAGGATTTTGTTGATGGTCTTGGCATCTAAGTTCATCAGTGAAATTGGCCTATAATTTTCTTTTTTTGTGTTGTCTTTGCCTGGCTTTGCTATCAGGGTGATGGTGGCCTCGTAGAATGTGTTTGGAAGTGTTTCTTCCTGTGCAATTTTTTCAAAGAGTTTTAGAAGGACAGGCATTAACTCTTCTTTAAGTGTTTGGTAGAATTCACCTGTGAAGCCATCTGACCCTGGGCTTTTATTTTTGGGTAGATTTTTTATTACAAATTCAATTTCTGAACGTGTGATTGGGTTGTTCATAGTTTCTACTTCTTCCTGGATCAGTCGTGGGAGATTCCATATATGTGTGTTAGTATACTGTATTTGTCTTTCTCTTTTTGACTTACTTCACTTTTTATGATAGGTTCTAGATCCAGTCACCTCATTAGGACTAAGTCTCCTGCATTGATCTTGTATCCCGCGACTCTGCTGATTTCATTGATTAGCTCTAGTAGTTTTGTAATCCTGTCTTTGGGGTTTTCTATGCATAATATCATGTCATCCGTAAATAGAATTTTGCTTCTTCTTTTCCAATCTGGATTCTTTTTATTTATTTATTTATTTTTTCTTCTCTTATTGCTATTGCTAGAACTTCCAGGACTATGTTAAATAATAGTGATAAAAGTGGACAACCCTGTCTTGTTCCTGATCTTAGAGGGAATTCTTTCAGTTTTTCACCGTTGAGGATAATGTTCACTGTGGGCTTCTCATATATGGCTTTTATTATGTTGAGATAGGTTCCTTCTATGCCCATTTTTTGAAGAGTTTTTATCATAAATGGATGCTGTACTTTGTCAAAGGTTTTTTCTGCACTTATTGAGATTATCATCTGGTTTTTGTTTCTCGATTTGTTGATATGGTGTATCACACTGATTGATTTGTGGATATTGTAGAATCCTTGCATGCCTGGGATGAAACCAATTTGGTCATGATGTATGAGTTTTTTGATGTGTTGTTCAATTCTGTTTGTTAGGATTTTGTTGATGGTCTTGGCATCTAAGTTCATCAGTGAAATTGGCCTATAATTTTCTTTTTTTGTGTTGTCTTTGCCTGGCTTTGCTATCAGGGTGATGGTGGCCTCGTAGAATGTGTTTGGAAGTGTTTCTTCCTGTGCAATTTTTTCAAAGAGTTTTAGAAGGACAGGCATTAACTCTTCTTTAAGTGTTTGGTAGAATTCACCTGTGAAGCCATCTGACCCTGGGCTTTTATTTTTGGGTAGATTTTTTATTACAAATTCAATTTCTGAACGTGTGATTGGGTTGTTCATAGTTTCTACTTCTTCCTGGATCAGTCGTGGGAGATTAATCTTCTCCAAGAAACCATCCATTTCTTCCAGGTTGTCCAGTTTGTTGCCATATAGTTGTTCAGAATAATCTCTTATAATCCTTTGGATTTCTGCAGTATCTGTTGTAATCTGTCCTTTTTCATTTTTGATTTTGTTGATCTGGTTCTTTGTTTTTTTCTTGATGAGTCTGGCCAGTGGCTTGTCAATTTTGCTTATCTTTTTGATGAACCAGCTTCTCATTTTATTTATCCTTACTATTGTTTCTTTCATTTCTTTTTCATTTGTTTCTGGTCTGATCTTTATTATTTCTCTTCTTCTGCTAACTTTGGGGTTTTGTTGCTCTTATTTCTCTAGTTATTTTAAGTGTAGGGTTAGGTCATCTGTTTGATGTTTCTCTTGTTTCTTGAGGTAGGATTGTATTGCTATAAATTTCCCTCTTAGAACTGCTTTTGCTGTATCCCATAGGTTTTGCACTGTCGTGTGTTCATTGTCATTTTCTTCTAGGATTTTAAAAAATTTCTCCTTTGATTTGCTCAGTAATCAGTTTGTTTCTTATGTGTGTGTTGTTTAATATCCATGTGCTTGTATTTTTAGCAGTTTTTTTCCTATAGTTGGTCTCTAGTCTCATTGCATTGTGGTCAGAGAAAATGGTTGGTATAATTTAAATTTTCTTGAATTCACTGAGGTTTGATTTGTGACCCAAGATGTGTTCTATCCTGGAGAATATTCCCTGAACAATTGAGAAGAAAGTGTATTCTGCTTTTGGATGGAAGGTCCTAAAGAAATCCATCAGGTCCATCTCTTCTGGTGTGGCATTTAAGGCTTGTGTTTCTTTATTAATTTTCTGCTTTGATGATGTGTCCATTGGTGTGAGAGGACTTTTAAGGTCTCCTACTATTATTGTGTTATTGTTCATTTCTTCTTTATGTCTGAAAGTACTTGTCTTATGTATTATGGTGCACCTGTGTTGGATGCATAGATATTTATGATTGTTATGTCTTCCTCTTGGATCGATCCTTTGATCATTATGTAGTGTCCTGTCTTATCTCTTATAATCTTCTTTATTTTAAAGTCTGTTTTGTCTAATATGAGGATTGCTCCTCCAACTTTCTTTTGATTTCCATTTGCGTGGAATATCTTTTTTCCATCCTTTCACTTTCAATCTATAATTGTCTTCAGGACTGAGGTGGGTTTCTTGTAGGCAGCATAATATGGGTCTAGCTTCTGTATCCATTCAGCCAGCCTGTGTCTTTTGGTTGGGGCATTTAGTCCATTTACATTTAGGGTAATTATTGATGCAAATGATCCTATTGTCATCTTCTTAAATGGTATGGTTGGTTAGTTTTGTAAATCTTTTTCTTCTCCTGTATTTGTTGTCTATAAATCCCTTTGACACTTGTTGTAATGCTGGTTTGGTGATACAGAATTCTTTTAGTTTTTGCTTATCTGTAAATCTTTGATTTCTCCATCAATTTTAAATGAGATCCTTGCTGGGTAGAGTATTCTCGATTGTAGATTATTCCTTTTCAGCAGTTTAAATGTGTCTTGCCATTCTCTTCTGGTTTGCAGGGTTTCTATTAAGCAGTCATCAGTTAGTCATATAGGATTTCCCTTGTGTTTTTCATGTTGTTTGTCCCTTGTAGCTCTAAGTATTCAGTCTTTGTGTGCTTAGTCTGTGCTAGCTTCATTAATATGTGTTTTGGTGTGTTTCTTCTAGGATTTATCCTGCATGTAACTCTTTGTGTTTCTTGGACTTGGTTGACTATTTCTTTTCCCATGTTGGGGAAATTTTCAACTATAATCTCCAAAAATTTTCTCATATCCTTTCATTTTCTCTTCTTCTTCTGGGATCCCTATTATTCAGATATTGTTGAGTTTGATATTATCCCAGCGGACTCTGAGGCTGTCCTCAGTCCTTTTCATTCTTTGTTCTTTTTTCTGTTCCTCAGCCGTTATTTCCACTATTCCATCTTCCAGCTCGCTTATCTGTTCTTCTGCCTTGGATAGTCTACTATTGAGTCCTTCCATAGTATTTTTAAGCTCAGCAATTGAGTTGTTTGTCTATTTTTTTTTCCACAGAGTGTAATTCTGGTTTTATTGCTTGTTACATCATTCCAAACACTTTTACATAAACAGACTTAGAGAAAATATACTGGGAGTGTTAAACAGATAGCGGCAACCTTGAGGAGGATGTTCAATTGTTTTATGTAAGGTAGTCAGAGGCACCAAGCCACCACTGTCCCCCGGGATTTGTACATTTCATATAAAAAGAGTAAAGATAGTTCATTGGCATTTAACTAGCATTATTCTTTGTTGTCTATGAACCACTTTGCACCTGAATAATTCAGAATCTTCAGGACTGAGGTGGGTTTCTTGTAGGCAGCATAATATGGGTCTAGCTTCTGTATTCATCCAGTTTGTGTCTTTTGATTGGGGCATTTAGTCCATTTACATTTAGGGTAATTATTGATAAAATGATCCTTTTGTCATCTTCTTAAATGGTATAGTTGGTTAGTTTTGTAAATCTTTTTCTTCTCCTGTATTTGTTGTCTATAAATCCCTTTGACACTTGTTGTAATGCTGGTTTGGTGATACAGAATTCTTTTAGTTTTTGCTTATCTGTAAATCTTTGATTTCTCCATCAATTTTAAATGAGATCCTTGCTGGGTAGAGTATTCTCGATTGTAGATTATTCCTTTTCAGCAGTTTAAATGTGTCTTGCCATTCTCTTCTGGTTTGCAGGGTTTCTATTAAGCAGTCATCAGTTAGTCATATAGGATTTCCCTTGTGTTTTTCATGTTGTTTGTCCCTTGTAGCTCTAAGTATTCAGTCTTTGTGTGCTTAGTCTGTGCTAGCTTCATTAATATGTGTTTTGGTGTGTTTCTTCTAGGATTTATCCTGCATGTAACTCTTTGTGTTTCTTGGACTTGGTTGACTATTTCTTTTCCCATGTTGGGGAAATTTTCAACTATAATCTCCAAAAATTTTCTCATATCCTTTCATTTTCTCTTCTTCTTCTGGGATCCCTATTATTCAGATATTGTTGAGTTTGATATTATCCCAGCGGACTCTGAGGCTGTCCTCAGTCCTTTTCATTCTTTGTTCTTTTTTCTGTTCCTCAGCCGTTATTTCCACTATTCCATCTTCCAGCTCGCTTATCTGTTCTTCTGCCTTGGATAGTCTACTATTGAGTCCTTCCATAGTATTTTTAAGCTCAGCAATTGAGTTGTTTGTCTATTTTTTTCCACAGAGTGTAATTCTGGTTTTATTGCTTGTTACATCATTCCAAACACTTTTACATAAACAGACTTAGAGAAAATATACTGGGAGTGTTAAACAGATAGCGGCAACCTTGAGGAGGATGTTCAATTGTTTTATGTAAGGTAGTCAGAGGCACCAAGCCACCACTGTCCCCCGGGATTTGTACATTTCATATAAAAAGAGTAAAGATAGTTCATTGGCATTTAACTAGCATTATTCTTTGTTGTCTATGAACCACTTTGCACCTGAATAATTCAGAATCTTCAGCGCAAAACAAAGTGTCTTCTTCCACTAGCAGATATAGCCATTTCAGGTTCTTTAAAAAACAAGCAAACAGACAGGAACAACAGGAACTACATACACACACACACACGCAAAAAAGTATATAAACCCTAAAACAAAGTCAGCATTTTCCAGTGTTCCTGAATTTTGATGTTTCTAGTGTATTAATTCCAATAATAAAATGTGACCCAGAATTTTAAAATGAGATTGAACTTCTTCACTGTAGTTATGCTTACTTTAGAATTCAGGCAATCTAACTGAAACCAATGTGAGCCCAGCAAAGTCCTTGGCTACAAATCACTCTGCTCTTCTGCTAAGGAAAGGTCTTTAAAACTTTATCATTCTTTAAAAACTCAGGCCCAAGCTGCACAGGTGTCACTTGAGGGACCAACAACCAACCCTTTCTGAAAATGCGGCAGTACTCTAAGTGGTTTTGAAAGTGGGGATGACATACAGTATCACTGTCAATCTCACACTCACGCCAGTAACTTCTTGCTCCAACTGCACTACTAGTCTCCTCTGTGAAGGACTTCAAAAGATAATCAAGCAGGTACTGCAGTTCGGCACATGAAAGACTATGTCTGTTTGCACAAATATGCTTGGACTGAGACACATGTTTGGGAACTTGGAAATAAACAAGGCTTAAAATGTAGTTTCATGTGAAATCACTTAGAAGAACTCAGTTGCCAAACAACTAAAAATACACAACAATGGATAAATAGGAATATATTAAAACCACTCTCTTTAACATTATAAAAATTAAATATTAAGACATCTTTTACTCCGTCTTGGTACATGCAGCAAAGAGAAATGGTTAGACAACTACTATTGAGTCCTTCCATAGTATTTTTAAGCTCAGCAATTGAGTTGTTTGTCTATTTTTTTTTCCACAGAGTGTAATTCTGGTTTTATTGCTTGTTACATCATTCCAAACACTTTTACATAAACAGACTTAGAGAAAATATACTGGGAGTGTTAAACAGATAGCGGCAACCTTGAGGAGGATGTTCAATTGTTTTATGTAAGGTAGTCAGAGGCACCAAGCCACCACTGTCCCCCGGGATTTGTACATTTCATATAAAAAGAGTAAAGATAGTTCATTGGCATTTAACTAGCATTATTCTTTGTTGTCTATGAACCACTTTGCACCTGAATAATTCAGAATCTTCAGCGCAAAACAAAGTGTCTTCTTCCACTAGCAGATATAGCCATTTCAGGTTCTTTAAAAAACAAGCAAACAGACAGGAACAACAGGAACTACATACACACACACACACGCAAAAAAGTATATAAACCCTAAAACAAAGTCAGCATTTTCCAGTGTTCCTGAATTTTGATGTTTCTAGTGTATTAATTCCAATAATAAAAATGTGACCCAGAATTTTAAAATGAGATTGAACTTCTTCACTGTAGTTATGCTTACTTTAGAATTCAGGCAATCTAACTGAAACCAATGTGAGCCCAGCAAAGTCCTTGGCTACAAATCACTCTGCTCTTCTGCTAAGGAAAGGTCTTTAAAACTTTATCATTCTTTAAAAACTCAGGCCCAAGCTGCACAGGTGTCACTTGAGGGACCAACAACCAACCCTTTCTGAAAATGCGGCAGTACTCTAAGTGGTTTTGAAAGTGGGGATGACATACAGTATCACTGTCAATCTCACACTCACGCCAGTAACTTCTTGCTCCAACTGCACTACTAGTCTCCTCTGTGAAGGACTTCAAAAGATAATCAAGCAGGTACTGCAGTTCGGCACATGAAAGACTATGTCTGTTTGCACAAATATGCTTGGACTGAGACACATGTTTGGGAACTTGGAAATAAACAAGGCTTAAAATGTAGTTTCATGTGAAATCACTTAGAAGAACTCAGTTGCCAAACAACTAAAAATACACAACAATGGATAAATAGGAATATATTAAAACCACTCTCTTTAACATTATAAAAATTAAATATTAAGACATCTTTTACTCCCGTCTTGGTACATGCAGCAAAGAGAAATGGTTTAAATAGGAACCAGCACTTTTATTCAAAGGTTTTCTAATGTGTTTGGCAGATTTGTTTATTTTCCCCCTTTTCCAATTCCATATACCACTGAAAGCTCTCATGACCAAACATCACGACCCAAACCAAAGGTATTAACAGATATTCATTTCCTAAAAAGCAGTTCACTAAAAAAAAAAAAAAGAGCAGTTCACCCTTGAAAAATAAAAAGGAACAAAGAATATGAAACATAAAGTTCAAATACTAGTATTAAAATTTCTCTGAAGCAATTCACGCTTCAGTAATTAACAGAAAGAAAGGACAAAGACTTAAATAAGAAGAAATAATATGGATCATGCTGTGAACACATTGTTCACTCCCTATTCTGCTCCACTGGGATGAGAATTTGAAAAGGGCTTCAAACGCCTTTAAAAAAAAAAAATCACCAGAATAAGATCACATAAATTGGCATTAATTATTTATAATAAATAATAAATAAGATCACATGAATTGACATTTATAAGTCTCCATATTTGTCCATTTACAACTGGCTTCATAACGTATACTAAACAGTAACATTTTCACCTTTAACTAAGGCAAGTTTGTGAAAATAACTTAATACGACCAGATCCTTTTGTGAACTTGCAGCGTAAAACTTTTTTTTTTTTTTTTAATGTAAGGAACATACAAAAAAAAATGTTTTAAAAAAGGCCACATTAACACCAGAAAAGAGTAAGGAAAGATTTTGAACCCAGCTTACTTGTTAGAGGGTGCTCTTCCCTTATCTCAAATTCCAAGGGCTATTCATCATCTTTAGAGTCAGTTTTGTTCAAATGCTTCACCACATTAACCCAGTTCCATCCCCGAGGGAGTTCTCCTTTGTAATCTGTTTTATCTGCCAACTTACATTTCTGGGCTTTTGAGAGTTGTCCCTTTTTATCTGTTTTCTTACTTGATGGGGCTGTGTTAGGAGTTTCAATGGAGATTATATTGCTTAGAGAGATAGCAGAATGAACGGGATGATGGTTTTCCATGAACTGCTCTTTATGGTGCTTGAGTATTCGAACAACGTGTAGGTAAGGCTGTATCAAGATGGACTTCCACCGTTTCTTGTAACTTGACTAATATACTCTGTTTTACATCTGACGATATGGTGTTGTTAAAAAAGGCATTTATGGGTATGATGTAAGGTGTCTGCAGATAGGTCTCTGTCCAGGAAATCTCTATGAGGAAGGCTATGGTATTCCCATTTTCACCTATCCTGTATTGAAATAAAACTGGACTTAACTCCCAGAAATTTTCATCTCCTTCATAAATAGAATGTAGTGCCTCCAGTTCCATCTCCTGGTCCTCTTTAGCACTCATCCCACTGGTCACGGGGCATCTCCTGGGCAGACAGCACTTACAACAGGGAAAAGAAAGCGAGGGCTGTGGCCCCGAGACTGAGATGTCCCCCTTCCGTGCCCTTGGCTGCGGCAGAAGACCCCCGGGTTAGCACAAAGCCATCGACCACTGCAGTTGGGGTACCAGGGCATCAGAGGAGCGGCAGCCAGACCGTAATGGCTACTTGATAAATTGGCACCTTAATTAAAAATTTATAATAAATAATAAATAAGATCACATGAATTGACATTTATAAGTCTCCATATTTGTCCATTTACAACTGGCTTCATAACGTATACTAAACAGTAACATTTTCACCTTTAACTAAGGCAAGTTTGTGAAAATAACTTAATACGACCAGATCCTTTTGTGAACTTGCAGCGTAAAACTTTTTTTTTTTTTTTTAATGTAAGGAACATACAAAAAAAATGTTTTAAAAAAGGCCACATTAACACCAGAAAAGAGTAAGGAAAGATTTTGAACCCAGCTTACTTGTTAGAGGGTGCTCTTCCCTTATCTCAAATTCCAAGGGCTATTCATCATCTTTAGAGTCAGTTTTGTTCAAATGCTTCACCACATTAACCCAGTTCCATCCCCGAGGGAGTTCTCCTTTGTAATCTGTTTTATCTGCCAACTTACATTTCTGGGCTTTTGAGAGTTGTCCCTTTTTATCTGTTTTCTTACTTGATGGGGCTGTGTTAGGAGTTTCAATGGAGATTATATTGCTTAGAGAGATAGCAGAATGAACGGGATGATGGTTTTCCATGAACTGCTCTTTATGGTGCTTGAGTATTCGAACAACGTGTAGGTAAGGCTGTATCAAGATGGACTTCCACCGTTTCTTGTAACTTGACTAATATACTCTGTTTTACATCTGACGATATGGTGTTGTTAAAAAAGGCATTTATGGGTATGATGTAAGGTGTCTGCAGATAGGTCTCTGTCCAGGAAATCTCTATGAGGAAGGCTATGGTATTCCCATTTTCACCTATCCTGTATTGAAATAAAACTGGACTTAACTCCCAGAAATTTTCATCTCCTTCATAAATAGAATGTAGTGCCTCCAGTTCCATCTCCTGGTCCTCTTTAGCACTCATCCCACTGGTCACGGGGCATCTCCTGGGCAGACAGCACTTACAACAGGGAAAAGAAAGCGAGGGCTGTGGCCCCGAGACTGAGATGTCCCCCTTCCGTGCCCTTGGCTGCGGCAGAAGACCCCCGGGTTAGCACAAAGCCATCGACCACTGCAGTTGGGGTACCAGGGCATCAGAGGAGCGGCAGCCAGACCGTAATGGCAAAAATCCCACCTTCTTCCTGTTTGTCTCTATTTGTCGTTTTTTAAGTTCATCAATTGAGCCATTTGTCTTTTATTTGTTTTTTAAGTTCCTGGATGTCTTTCTCCAATGTGTCAATTCTCTCTATTATTCAATTTTCAGAGTTTTGAATCATCTTTACTATCACTCTTCTGAATTCTATTCCTGATAGATTTTCTATTTCTTCTTCAGTCATTTGGGTCTATATGTTTATAGTTTGTTCCTTCATCTGTGCAGTGTTTCTCTGACTGTTCATTTTTACGTGTTTTTTGATGTTTTATGTTTGAGTTTTGGCGTTGGTGTTTTCTCTCAGGGAATAGATAGTTTTGATCTTTGGCTAGTGTGTGGAGAGTCCACCTCTGATTTGTTATGGCATTCAGTGATATTAGTCCAAATATAAACGTGTGAGAGACAACAGGCATATCCCTGATAACTTGCAATTATAAAATCGTGCTACTATAATCAAACACAATGAAAGACATATATACACATGCATCTATAACTAAATCCAGATGGTCTAAAAGGGATAACGTACAGAAGATTATCCTGGCAAACAATGCAATGAAAGTTAATACCCAATTGTTAAGATCTAATCTAACTGAAGTACTTCCCGGATATTAGACCAATATCCCCACAGGAGAAGTGTTAATTAAAGCAGTTATTCACTAGCTAATATTGTGGGGAAAGGAAGGAGGAGAATGGATAGGTATTGAGGAGACATCAGGTAGTATTACTGGGTTATGAAGGGAAAGATAGTAAAGATTTGTATATAAGAAGTTTATTATGTCAGGGAGAAAGCAATAGAGAGATCAAGGAGAGGAATAGTTATGAAGAGATTAGCAGTAGATACTATAATTTGTAAGAGTTAATGTGAAGAGAAAGAATTGTGGTTAATGAAAAAACTAAAAAAGCAAAAAGAATAAGTAGGAAACAGGACAGAGGCAACAACAATATCAAAAAAAAGAAAAAAGAAAAAGAAAAGAAAAGAAAAAACAAATCAAACATTTCAAGATAAAGCGAAAAAAAGAAAGTCTATTCCTGGTTCTCTGTTGTGACCTTATCTTTTGTGATCCTTTGTGAGGATCTCCACCAGAGTTCACGCCTCTCTCGCTCCACCTCCGGGGCCCTGCACAGGTCTCTCGCCCAGCACTTCCCACTGCCAGGGGTGCTGGGCAGGTCTCTTGCTCCACGCTCCCCAGATGGGGCCCCCATCCTGGTGAGAAAGTCTTGTCACGGCTTCTCCTTTTCTCTTGGATGTAGCATATCTTTTTTTTTTTTTTTTTTTTTTGGAGTTGAATCTGACTCCTGTTGTCAATAATTTTTAAACAATCTGTTTCAATTCTGACCGTTTTGCAGGAGTAAATGAGTTGCACGTCCTTCTACACTGCCATCTTAGCTCTGCTTCCATATATAATCTTTTTAATGGCTGTTATGAGACTACTTTTCTTCATTCATTTTGAAATATAACCTGCAAAAATAAGTATATATAAACACGTGTACATTTGGAAAATAACAATAAAACCAACTTATGTACTTACCAACTGCCAAAAAGAAAAGAACATAAGCTCTTATTTTGCTACCTTATGTCAGATGTTTCTACTCCCTCCCCTGGCTAATGATTTTCCAAAATTTCGTGTGTACATCAATTCTTTCCTTTAAAATATCTTTAACCATTTGTGCATTTATGACTAAACAATATGCAGATTTGTTTTGCTTGCTTTAAGCTTTATATCTGTTTACAGTCTTCAGGGATTTTTTTTTTTTAAACTGAAAATTAGCCTTATATAAATTAGCCATGTGGGTGGGTTTAGCTGTATAACATTCTATTGTGTGCTATAGCAAATAAGAAATCCATTTATATATCTACTTTATATCTACTTTTTTTGCTGTTATTTGGTTTGATTCTATTTTTTGCTATAAATATTATGAACAGTATAGCAACAAAGATTCTTGTAAATGATTCCTAAACCCATACACAAGAATTTTCTCTAGGCTAAATAACTAATAGTGGAATAGAGTATATAAAAGTTCAATGGCACTTGTTATTGTGAGACTGTTCTCCAAATGGCTACTTACCACTCCACCAAAACTACAGTCCAATTGATCTGTATCTTCTTAGGAACTTAACACTTTGGCCACCTGATGCAAGGATAGGACTCACTAGAAAATACCCTGCTGTTGGGAAAAATAGAAGGCAGAATAAGAAGGGGACTACAGAGGAAGAGATGGTTGGATAGTGTCACTGAGTTAATGGATATGAGTTTCAGCAAATTCTGGGAGATGGTGATGGACAGGGAAGGCAGGTGTGCTGCAGCACATGTGATCACAGAGTCAGTCACGACTGAGCAAGTGAACTGAGCAAGTGAGCTGATTAGGTGTGAGATAGTTTTGATTTGCATTTCCCTGATAATAAGTTTTGTTGAATATCTTTTCATGTAATGTTGGCCATTTGTATATGTCTATGGAAAAATGTTTATTCAGGTTCTTTGCTTGTTTTTTAACTGTGTTATCTTTTCAAATGAGTTGTATTAGTACCTTGTATAATTTGAGTAGCCACCTCATGGGATATGTGGTATGCAAATATTTCTTCCCATTCCACAGGTTGCCTTTTCATTTTGTTAATATATTCCTTTGCTCTAATATGGATTTTTAGTTTGATGCACTTCCTCTGTTGATTGTTATTTTTCTTATGCTACTAATGTCAAATCCAAAACACTACTGCTAAGACCATTGTCAAGAAGATTATCTCCTACACTTTTTCCAAGACTTTTATGGTTGCAAGTCCTACACTATAGTTATTTATACATTTTGAGTTGATTGTTATGTATGTTGTAAGAAGAGTATCCAGTTTTATTCTTTTGCCGTGAAGTTTTGATAGATATTGCATCGAGTGTGCAGATTTCTTTGAGTAGTATGCACAATTTTGATTCTTTCAATACATGAAGATGGATGATATTTCATTTATTTGTATATTTTTCATTTTCTATTGACAATTTTTTTATAGTTTTCAGTTACAGTTACTTTACCTCATTCATCAAATTTATTTCTGAATATATTATTGTTTTGATACTATTATAAATAGGGTTTTCTTAATTTCTGTAATAATTTATTATTAGTGTATAGAAATGCAACTGGTATTCTATTCTGCAAAATTATTGAAGTTATTTATTAGTCCTAATAGTTTTTTAATCGATTCTTTAAGAATGTCTATGTTTAAGATTGTAATCTACAAACAGAACCAATTTTGCTTCTTTCTGTCTGATTTGGATGTCTTTATTTCTTTTTCTTGCAAAATTGCTCTTACTAGAATTTCCAGAACTATGATCAAAAAATGGCAATAATGGGCAACTTTGTTTTGTCTCAGTTATAGAGGAAAAAGATTTTAGCTTTTTACCATTGAGTGCGATGTTTACAGTGAGCTTATGAAGTTAAAACTTGCTTAGTTTTTCAAAATATCAGCTCTTAGCTTTATTGATCTTTTATAATATCTTTCTAGTCTCTATTTCATTTATTTATGCTCTGATCTTTGTTACTTTCTTCCTTCAGCTAACTTTGATCTTAGTTTCTTCTTCAGTTTCTAGTTCCTTGAGATGCTCCTCAAAGAGAAGCTAGATGTTGGGAGTTCCTTCCCAATTGTAAGGTTCCATGCTGCGTGTAGGTTTATGGCAAGAATGTTTATAGGAAATACGTACCCGTGTCAATGTGGGTATTTCTCAGTTGCCTAATGCGCAGAAATAACACAAGTAGTTGCTAGATTTCTCTTAGAAAAAAACTGATCCGGTTATATCTGTATATTCAATACATCTGTGAGAGGAGGGAAAGTCTCCTATGTTACCATCTTGGTACAGTCCTCTTGTTATTAATTTCTTTTTTAGTTGTATATCATCTAGACTCTAGTCCTTTCTTGTAAGAAGAGTATCCAGTTTTATTCTTTTGCCGTGAAGTTTTGATAGATATTGCATCGAGTGTGCAGATTTCTTTGAGTAGTATGCACAATTTTGATTCTTTCAATACATGAAGATGGATGATATTTCATTTATTTGTATATTTTTCATTTTCTATTGACAATTTTTTTATAGTTTTCAGTTACAGTTACTTTACCTCATTCATCAAATTTATTTCTGAATATATTATTGTTTTGATACTATTATAAATAGGGTTTTCTTAATTTCTGTAATAATTTATTATTAGTGTATAGAAATGCAACTGGTATTCTATTCTGCAAAATTATTGAAGTTATTTATTAGTCCTAATAGTTTTTTAATCGATTCTTTAAGAATGTCTATGTTTAAGATTGTAATCTACAAACAGAACCAATTTTGCTTCTTTCTGTCTGATTTGGATGTCTTTATTTCTTTTTCTTGCAAAATTGCTCTTACTAGAATTTCCAGAACTATGATCAAAAAATGGCAATAATGGGCAACTTTGTTTTGTCTCAGTTATAGAGGAAAAAGATTTTAGCTTTTTACCATTGAGTGCGATGTTTACAGTGAGCTTATGAAGTTAAAACTTGCTTAGTTTTTCAAAATATCAGCTCTTAGCTTTATTGATCTTTTATAATATCTTTCTAGTCTCTATTTCATTTATTTATGCTCTGATCTTTGTTACTTTCTTCCTTCAGCTAACTTTGATCTTAGTTTCTTCTTCAGTTTCTAGTTCCTTGAGATGCTCCTCAAAGAGAAGCTAGATGTTGGGAGTTCCTTCCCAATTGTAAGGTTCCATGCTGCGTGTAGGTTTATGGCAAGAATGTTTATAGGAAATACGTACCCGTGTCAATGTGGGTATTTCTCAGTTGCCTAATGCGCAGAAATAACACAAGTAGTTGCTAGATTTCTCTTAGAAAAAAACTGATCCGGTTATATCTGTATATTCAATACATCTGTGAGAGGAGGGAAAGTCTCCTATGTTACCATCTTGGTACAGTCCTCTTGTTATTAATTTCTAATAGTTCTAGTAGTTGTATATCCATTCTAGACTCTAGTCCTTTCTTGATTATACGCTTAGCAACATTTTCACTTCCTGTACAATTTTCTGATAAACACTTCATTATCATGAAGTAGTATTGTCAATATTCTCTTTTATGAATTGTGCTTTTTGAAATTTTTTTCTTAGAAACCCTTTCATAAAAAGCCTAAAATTATTTCCTGATGTTTTTGTCTAAACATTTGGAAGTTTTGACATATACCCTTGAATAATTAATCAGATGAGAATTAACAGCTTCACATGTGAGTTTCTTAGTCTCACTCCTTTGGTCCATTTACTTACCCTTGAGTCAACGTCTTCTTGTCCTAATTGATATAAATTTATAACTCAATTATGGTATGCCAAATTTGCCAGTATATTCTTCCTTTGAATATTCTCAATGTTTTGTTCTTACACATAAAACTCTGAATCAATTATCAATTTTGTTTAAAAATCTGTTGAAGTTTAGATTAAAATTTCACTGTGACTATAGATAACTCTTTGAAATGTGACATCTTTATGAATGAACTTTCTTACTTATGAATGTGAAACCTCTTTAAACTTAATAAACATCAAACAGTGTTTTTCTTTAAGCTTTTATAATTGTGTGAAGATATTGAACATCTTAGATTTCTTCTTTAATTTGTTAGATTTGTCGCTGTGTTAATGGTATCTATATTGAGGGTCTTCAAGACCTGCCTCATGCTTAAAGAACTATACAGATCAAAACCAGCAAAGAGAAAAGGCATATGGAGCAAGGTCAAGACTTGCAGTAAATATATTCCTAGCGTTTTCCCTCCTAGTAGAATATATTCACTCAAAGTACAAATTAAAAAATGTACAAACAAAGCATTAAAGACATGTAGCAAAATATAGTGAAAACATATAACGTGTGATTGGTGATGCAGAAGGAACAGGGGCAAAAATGGGGAAGAAGTAGCACTTGAAAAGATTAGCAACCAAAAATTTTCCAAAACAAATTTACAAAAGTTGCTTATGAAATCAAACTGCTCTAAAGATGCTAAGCAACATAAATACAAAGTATCTCCATTTTGACTCATTATTGGAAAAGTACAGAACTCCAATAACAAGTACAAAATCTTAAACCATCTAGAGGGGGATAAATGACATACTTTCAAATTAACAAGGAAAGACTAAGAGTTTACTTCTTCACAAAAACATGATGGAAGACAGAATACATCAGGAACTTAAATTCAGTCTCTGAGTCACGTCCAACTCTCTGTGACCCCATGGACTCTTTTATGAATTGTGCTTTTTGAAATTTTTTTCTTAGAAACCCTTTCATAAAAAGCCTAAAATTATTTCCTGATGTTTTTGTCTAAACATTTGGAAGTTTTGACATATACCCTTGAATAATTAATCAGATGAGAATTAACAGCTTCACATGTGAGTTTCTTAGTCTCACTCCTTTGGTCCATTTACTTACCCTTGAGTCAACGTCTTCTTGTCCTAATTGATATAAATTTATAACTCAATTATGGTATGCCAAATTTGCCAGTATATTCTTCCTTTGAATATTCTCAATGTTTTGTTCTTACACATAAAACTCTGAATCAATTATCAATTTTGTTTAAAAATCTGTTGAAGTTTAGATTAAAATTTCACTGTGACTATAGATAACTCTTTGAAATGTGACATCTTTATGAATGAACTTTCTTACTTATGAATGTGAAACCTCTTTAAACTTAATAAACATCAAACAGTGTTTTTCTTTAAGCTTTTATAATTGTGTGAAGATATTGAACATCTTAGATTTCTTCTTTAATTTGTTAGATTTGTCGCTGTGTTAATGGTATCTATATTGAGGGTCTTCAAGACCTGCCTCATGCTTAAAGAACTATACAGATCAAAACCAGCAAAGAGAAAAGGCATATGGAGCAAGGTCAAGACTTGCAGTAAATATATTCTTAGCGTTTTCTCTCCTAGTAGAATATATTCACTCAAAGTACAAATTAAAAAATGTACAAACAAAGCATTAAAGACATGTAGCAAAATATAGTGAAAACATATAACGTGTGATTGGTGATGCAGAAGGAACAGGGGCAAAAATGGGGAAGAAGTAGCACTTGAAAAGATTAGCAACCAAAAATTTTCCAAAACAAATTTACAAAAGTTGCTTATGAAATCAAACTGCTCTAAAGATGCTAAGCAACATAAATACAAAGTATCTCCATTTTGACTCATTATTGGAAAAGTACAGAACTCCAATAACAAGTACAAAATCTTAAACCATCTAGAGGGGGATAAATGACATACTTTCAAATTAACAAGGAAAGACTAAGAGTTTACTTCTTCACAAAAACATGATGGAAGACAGAATACATCAGGAACTTAAATTCAGTCTCTGAGTCACGTCCAACTCTCTGTGACCCCATGGACTAGAGCCTGCCAGACTACTTTATCCATTGGATTTCCCAGGAAAGAATGCTGGAGTGGGTTCTCATTTCCTTCTCAAGATAATGAAGAATACATTCTATTACTGGAATTAATGCATAGTAATAATAATGCCATTTTTTAAATAAAAGCATGAAATCAGTCTCTAAATATTTTTAAAAGTATGCTGTTGAATGTTATTGGTCCACAATTGCTTATTTTTGATATGTTTCTTTCTGCTATAGCTCTTAAGATTAGAAATAGCTTTTTTAGAAGAATTGATTTTTTTTTTTCCCTGTTTACTGAAAAGGGCTTCCCTGGTGGCTCTGACGATAAAGAATATGCCTGCAATATGCAAGATGTGGGTTTGATCCCTGGGCTGGGAACATCTTCTGGAGGAGGGCATGGTAACTCAGTTTCGTATTCTTGCCTGAAGAACCCCGTGAACAGAGGAACCTGGCCGGCTGCAGGCCGGCAGAGTCAGAAGCGACTGAATAAGTAAGCACAACACGTTTACTGAAAAAGTTTCTATACAATTTATATTAGTTGTTTTACAGATAACTGATAGAATTTTTTTTATATATAACTGTTTTCTTTTGTTCTATTTATAGGAGGCTTTTAAACTATGATTACATGTCTTTAGTAATCATAAAACATTATAGTCACTGACATTTTCTGTTACTCTAACTATAGTCCACATAGCTTATATTTTGTTCCCATAATCATTTGGTTCTAAGTATTTTCTATTCTCTATTAATTCTTTGATTTGGAGATTTTTAGGAGTTTTTCTTTTTAAACTTTCAAGTATATGGAATTTTCTCAGTTTTATTTTTATTACTGCTAGCTAAATTAATTTTCTTATAGATGAGAATGTATTATGTGATATTGATTAGAATATTTAAAAACTGGTTTTGGTGTAATATGTGATAAATTTGAGAAAAAGTTCTTGTGTACCAGAAAGAATTGTGCAACTAGATATTTTATATTTCTATTAGATCACTTGTGTTAATCATGTATTTTATATTTTCTGCTGAATTTTGATCTAATTCATGTATTGATAACTGAGATATATAGGATGAACTTTTTTGCCATAATAGTGAATTTACCAAATTTTTATTGTAGTCTGTCAGTTTTGCTTTATATACTTTATATATTTAAAAGAAAAAAATATTACTTATCCATAGGCTCCAACAATGAAATGGTTTAATTTTCTTGGAAAATTCTACTTTTTATCAATATATGCCCAGTCTCTTTTTTCACAACAATTATGTTTGCCTTAATAAAGTTTAAGTCTACCAACTTTTTTTTTTTTTCCATTTTTTCCTTTTGCCAGGTCCCAGGGATATAGGTTCCCTGAGTAGGGATTGAACCTATGCCCTCTTCTTTAGGAATGTGGAGTCTTGAGGAAGTGGAGCTAAGATGGTGACATAGAAGGACTTGAACTCATCTCTCCTGCAATATCGCCTGAATTACAATAAGCTCCTGAAAAACCATCAACAGGAGGAGGTTGGATCCCATCACAAAAAAGAAAAAAGATATCCCTCATCGATGAACAAAGGGGAAGCCACAACTAGATGGTAGGAGGGGCGCAATCACACTTTCAAAAGTCAAACCTCATACCTGCCAGAGAGTCTGAGTGGGCCAAATACACAAAGCCTGTTACAAATCAAGACCTGGGAAAGCAGCAGTGACCCCCACAAGGTACTGAGCCAGACCTGCTTTAGAGGGTCCAAGCATTCCTTTAAACTAAAGTGCCCTTGAGCATTCCTCAGAAGGATGGCACTCAATTCCCTTTGAAGGAGGTTATCATTAACCCAATCATAGAGCCGCAGAGTAGGACTGGAGACTCTATACGCACCAAGATCAGGAGATAGGAATAGCGATCCTGCGTGAGCCTGAGCCAGACTCACCTCTGAGTAATCCGAAGTCTCCCACAGTGGCAGGGGTCGATGGTGGCCTGCAGTAGGGTTGGGGACACTGTAGAAGTTCTTCTCATAGAGCATATGGAAATAAATCCTTTGTGACAGAGACGCCATTATTCCTACTGTAGTTTGGCTGAAGGTCAAACTACAGGGAGAGAATTTAGCTCCACCCAGCAAAAAAGGGTTCTGGATTAAAGATTAAGAAACTACCAGGGCCAATCTGGGAGGGCCTTTTAGTTCTGAAACAGGCAGAAATAAACTAGCAGTGAAAGAGGCCTTCAGATCCAACCACTGCCATAGGCAAGAAAAAGACTGATAGTTCCTGAATAGTCAGCAAGAGACAGAAGAGCATAAACATTCACTATTTTAAGATTTTGAACGGAGCTGGATTTACAGCTGGATTTTCTTTTATTTCATTTTATTTTTTATTCTTTTTTGTTGGTTTTTATTCTTTTCTTTTTTGCACTCTTTTTTTCCCTCTTTTTTACAACCCCCCCACAGCCACAAACTCCACTTTTTTGTTTGTTTGCTTCCTCCGTTGAACACTAATGAAGTAATCTTATCAGTAAAACTTAATATATTCAAGTTTACAAAATCTTTTTTTTTTAAACCACACATTTTATTTTGGTATATACTTCTGGTTCCACATTGGCCTTTTATGGTTCTGTGGGGACTTTGTTTTTATTGTTTCTGCTTTGTTTTTCTACATTTTTCTATATACTTATCTCTGTTTTAATGTTTGTATTTTTTATATGTATTATTATTTTGACTGCAACTATTTCTTGGCTTTCTCTGATGCTCTTTTCTTACTGCACTAAACTCTAATACGTACAAATCTTTATCTCTCTATATTTAACTTTTCAGTATTATTCTATATTTCTCTTCTATTCTCTCTTTCTCTTTTTCTATTTACCCACCATATTTCTTAGTCTGCTTTGTCCTCATGACGTTATCCCCAACTGGGACCCCACTCTAGCATTATTCTCCAAGTGGAACTCTATTTAGTTTGGTTATTAACTGGTGGATATCATTCTTGGTTTTCTCTATTCGCTGTGCTAAGCTATTGTACTGTATTTTTTGTTGGAATGTTCGGGTTATGTTATGGCTATATATGTTTATGTGTATAATTCAGTATGCTAGATAGTATTTGCATAATATTTTAATTGCTATTTGTCAAAGGTATGCCTTCTGTTTCTCATTCACGTATATATGTTTTAATGTCATTTAATGCCATAACAAACCAGCCATGAGATTAACAAGCCCAGGGGCTTTATGGAGGTAGCATTGACTCCAAAACTCTAAAATACCAGAGAACACCTAACACTTAACACTAGAGAGCATTAAACAGTGAGAATTTCAACAAGGGAAGTACTTGTATGCAACCCCTGACATCACCCAACCACCAGCATCACCCAGAATAAGATGCCTCATCCAAACAACATACACCAACAGATGCAACTCAAAGTCTGGGTAAAGGAAACTCCAAACATAGTTAGTTAAAACTTTAATAATAACAACGAAATGGTGGAGAAATACCACACAAGTGAAGGAACACTCTATAGACACACAAGTTCAAATAAACAAAGAGGAATTAAACAAACTTTATGACGGCGAATTCAGAAGAATGATAGTAATGATGATCCAAAACACTGAAAACAGAATTGTAGAAAAATTGCAAGAAACATTTGATTCTCGCAATTTCTGTGAAACACACAGAATAAAGAAATATAAGAACTTAAAAAACCACAAACAGAGATAAACAACTCAATTGCTGAACTTAAAAACACTGTAGAAGGAATCAAGAGCAGAGTACCTGAGACAGAAGACCGAATAAGTGAGCTAAGATAAGAATGGTGGAAGTAACAATTGAAGAACAGAATCAAGCTCAAAAAATGAAAAGGACAGAGGATAGCCCCAGAGACCTCTAGGATAATACCAAATGCAACAATATTAGAATTATAGGGGTTCTAGAAGAAGAAGAAAAAAAAAGAAAAGACATGAGAAAATTTTTGAAGAGATTATAGTTGAAAATTTCCCCAACATGGGAAAAGAAATAGTCAATCAAGTCCAAGAAGCACAAAGAGTACCATACAGAATCAATCCAAGAAGAAACACATGAAGACACATATTAATGAAGCTAACACAAATTAAACGCAAAAACAGAATTCTAAAAGCAGCAAAGGAAAAGCAACTAGTGACATACAAGGGAAACACCATATATTTAACAGCTGATCTTTCAACAGAAATTCTGCAGGCCGAAGGAACTATTTGTCAAATGTATGCCTTCTGTTTCTCATTCACGTATATATGTTTTAATGTCATTTAATGCCATAACAAACCAGCCATGAGATTAACAAGCCCAGGGGCTTTATGGAGGTAGCATTGACTCCAAAACTCTAAAATACCAGAGAACACCTAACACTTAACACTAGAGAGCATTAAACAGTGAGAATTTCAACAAGGGAAGTACTTGTATGCAACCCCTGACATCACCCAACCACCAGCATCACCCAGAATAAGATGCCTCATCCAAACAACATACACCAACAGATGCAACTCAAAGTCTGGGTAAAGGAAACTCCAAACATAGTTAGTTAAAACTTTAATAATAACAACGAAATGGTGGAGAAATACCACACAAGTGAAGGAACACTCTATAGACACACAAGTTCAAATAAACAAAGAGGAATTAAACAAACTTTATGACGGCGAATTCAGAAGAATGATAGTAATGATGATCCAAAACACTGAAAACAGAATTGTAGAAAAATTGCAAGAAACATTTGATTCTCGCAATTTCTGTGAAACACACAGAATAAAGAAATATAAGAACTTAAAAAACCACAAACAGAGATAAACAACTCAATTGCTGAACTTAAAAACACTGTAGAAGGAATCAAGAGCAGAGTACCTGAGACAGAAGACCGAATAAGTGAGCTAAGATAAGAATGGTGGAAGTAACAATTGAAGAACAGAATCAAGCTCAAAAAATGAAAAGGACAGAGGATAGCCCCAGAGACCTCTAGGATAATACCAAATGCAACAATATTAGAATTATAGGGGTTCTAGAAGAAGAAGAAAAAAAAAGAAAAGACATGAGAAAATTTTTGAAGAGATTATAGTTGAAAATTTCCCCAACATGGGAAAAGAAATAGTCAATCAAGTCCAAGAAGCACAAAGAGTACCATACAGAATCAATCCAAGAAGAAACACATGAAGACACATATTAATGAAGCTAACACAAATTAAACGCAAAAACAGAATTCTAAAAGCAGCAAAGGAAAAGCAACTAGTGACATACAAGGGAAACACCATATATTTAACAGCTGATCTTTCAACAGAAATTCTGCAGGCCAGAAGGGAATGGCAAAACACATTTAAATCGCTGAAACAGAATAATCTGCAACCAAGAATCCTCTACTCTGCAAGGATCTCCTTCAAAATTGATGGAGAAATCAAAAGCTTTACATATAAGCAAAAACTAAGAGAATTTAGTAACACCAAACCAGCCTTACAACAAGTGTTAAAAGGACGTATATAGATAACAAGTATAAGAGAAGAAGAAGATCCACAAAACAAAGCCATCATAACATCTAAGAAGGCGACAATGGGATCATTTGTATCAATAATTACTTTGAGCATGAATGGACTAAATGCCCCAACCAAAAGACATAGAAGGCTAAATGGATTAAAAAACACGATCTATACATATGCTGCCTCCAGGAAACTCACTTCAGACCTAGAGACACTGATAGACTGAAAGTGAGAGGCTGGAAAAAGAGATTCCACACAAATGGAAATCAAAAGAAAGCTGGCGTAGCAATCCTCATATCAGACAAAATAGACCACAAAATAAACAAGATTAGAATAGACAAGGCAGGTCATTACATCATGATCAAGGGATCGATCCAGGAGGAAGACATAACAATCACAAATATCTATGCATCCAACACAGAAGCACCCCAATACATAAGAAAAACACTTTCAGACATAAAAGAGGAAATCAGCAATAACACAATAATAGTGGGAAACCTTACCAGTCCTCTCACACCAATGGACACAACATCAAAACAGAAAATTAATAAAGAAACACAAGCCTTAAATGACACATTAGAAGTGATGGACCTTGTGGATTTCTTTAGGACCTTCCATCCAAAAGCAGAAGAATTTTCATCTCAAGTGCTCATGGAATATTCTTCAGGAGGCCCACATCTTGGGCCGCAAATCAAACCTCAGTCAATTCAAGAAAACTGAAATTATATCAACCATTTCTCGGACCACAATGCAATGAGACTAGAGATAAACTACAGGGGGAAAAATCTGCTAAAAACACAAGCACATGGAGATTAAACAACACATACCTAAAAAGCAAACTGATTACTGAGCAAATCAAAAGAGAAATTAAAAAATTCCTAGAAGAAAATGACAATGAACACACGACAGTACAAAACCTATGAGATACTGCAAAAGCAGTGCGAAGAGGGAAGTTTATAGAAATACAATTCTACCTCAAGAAACACGAAAAATATCAAACAGAGGACCTAACCCTACACTTAAAACAATTGGTGAAAGAAAAACAAACACACCCCAAAGTTAGCAGAAGAAGAGAAATAATAAAGATAAGAGAAGAAGAAGATCCACAAAACAAAGCCATCATAACATCTAAGAAGGCGACAATGGGATCATTTGTATCAATAATTACTTTGAGCATGAATGGACTAAATGCCCCAACCAAAAGACATAGAAGGCTAAATGGATTAAAAAACACGATCTATACATATGCTGCCTCCAGGAAACTCACTTCAGACCTAGAGACACTGATAGACTGAAAGTGAGAGGCTGGAAAAAGAGATTCCACACAAATGGAAATCAAAAGAAAGCTGGCGTAGCAATCCTCATATCAGACAAAATAGACCACAAAATAAACAAGATTAGAATAGACAAGGCAGGTCATTACATCATGATCAAGGGATCGATCCAGGAGGAAGACATAACAATCACAAATATCTATGCATCCAACACAGAAGCACCCCAATACATAAGAAAAACACTTTCAGACATAAAAGAGGAAATCAGCAATAACACAATAATAGTGGGAAACCTTACCAGTCCTCTCACACCAATGGACACAACATCAAAACAGAAAATTAATAAAGAAACACAAGCCTTAAATGACACATTAGAAGTGATGGACCTTGTGGATTTCTTTAGGACCTTCCATCCAAAAGCAGAAGAATTTTCATCTCAAGTGCTCATGGAATATTCTTCAGGAGGCCCACATCTTGGGCCGCAAATCAAACCTCAGTCAATTCAAGAAAACTGAAATTATATCAACCATTTCTCGGACCACAATGCAATGAGACTAGAGATAAACTACAGGGGGAAAAATCTGCTAAAAACACAAGCACATGGAGATTAAACAACACATACCTAAAAAGCAAACTGATTACTGAGCAAATCAAAAGAGAAATTAAAAAATTCCTAGAAGAAAATGACAATGAACACACGACAGTACAAAACCTATGAGATACTGCAAAAGCAGTGCGAAGAGGGAAGTTTATAGAAATACAATTCTACCTCAAGAAACACGAAAAATATCAAACAGAGGACCTAACCCTACACTTAAAACAATTGGTGAAAGAAAAACAAACACACCCCAAAGTTAGCAGAAGAAGAGAAATAATAAAGATCAGAGCAGAAATAAATGAAAAAGAAATGAAAGAAACAATAGTGAAGATAAACAAAACAAAAAGCTGGTATTTCAACAAGGTAAATAAAATTGACACATCACTGGACAGATTCATCAAGAAACAATGAGAGAAAAGCCAGATCAATAAAATCAAGAATGGAAAAGAAGAGCATAACAAATAATGCAGAAAAGCAAAGGATTATACGAGACTATCATGAGCAGCTATATGGCAACAAACTGGACAATCTGGAAGAAATGGATAGTTTCTTAGAGATGATTAATCTGCCAAGACTGAGCCAGGAAGAAATAGAAACTATGAACAACCCAATCACAAGCTCAGAAATCGAATTTGTGATCAAAAATCTACCCAAAAATAAACGCCCAGGACCAGATGGCTTCACAGGGGAATTCTACCAAACATTTAAAGAAGAGTTAATGACTGTCCTTCTAAAACTCTTTGAAAAAATTGCACAGGAAGGAACACTTCCAAACACATTCTATGAGGCCGCCATCACCGTGAAACCAAAACCAGGCAAAGACAACACAAAAAGAGAAAATTATAGACCAATTTCACTGATGAATTTGGATGCCAAAATCCTGAACAAAATCCTAGAAAACAGAATTGAACAACACATCAAAAAACTCATACATCATGATCAAGTCGGGTTCATTCCAGGCATGCAAGAATTTTTCAATATCTACAAATCAATCAATGTGATATACCATATCAACAAATTGAGAGACAAAAACCAGATGATAATCTCAATAGATGCAGAAAAAGCCTTCAACAAAATCAAACACCCATTTATGATAATTAAAAAAAAAAAAACTCTTCAAAAAATGTGCATAGTAGGACCGTATGTCAACATAGTGAAAGCCATATGTGAGAAGTCCACAGCGAACATTATCCTCAATGGTGAGAAACTCAAAGCATTTCCTCTAAGATCAGGGAACAAGGTAGGGGTGTCCACTTTAAGCACTATTATTCAGTATAGTCCTGAAAATTCTAGCAACAGCAGTAAGAGAAAAAGTAAATAAATAAAAAGAATCCAGATTGGAAAAGAAGAAGTAAAACTCTATTTGCAGACAACATGATATTATACATAGAAAACCCCAAAGACACAATTGCAAAACTAATAGAGCTAATCAACGAATTCAGCCAAGTCACGGGCTACACAATACACAGAAATAACTGGCATTCCTATACACAAACAATGAAAAATCAGAAAAGAAAATCAAAGAGGCAATCCCCTTCACCATTGCAACCAAAAGAATTAAATATCTAGGAATAAACCTACCCAAAGAAACAAAAGAATTATACGCAGAAAATTCCAAGACACTCATGAAAGAAATTAAAGAAGACTTAAACAGATGGAGAGATAGTCCGTGGAACAAGACAGAGGACCCGGAGATAAACCCAAACACATATTTTTGACAAAGGAGGCAAAACTATAAAATGGGACAAAGACAGCCTCTTCAACAAGTGCTGGGAAAATTAGACAGCTACATTCAAAAAAAATGAAGTTGGAACATTCCCTGACACCATGCACAAAGATCAGCTCAAAATGGGTTAGAGACCTAAATGTAAGACCAAAAATCCTAAAACTTTTACAGAAAAATATAGGCAAAACACTCAAGAACATAAATCAAAGCAAGATCTTCCATGACCCGCTTACTAGAATAGTGGAACTAAAAAGAAAAATGAACACGTGGGACCTCATGAAACTTAAAAGCCTTCGTCCAGCAAAAGAAATTACAAAAAAGCTGAACAGACAGCCCACAGACTGGGAGAAAATCATAGCAAATGAAACAACAGACAAAGAATTAATCTCCAAAATCTACAAGCAGCTCAGACAACTCAACATGGGAGAAATGAAGAACCCAATAAAAAATGGAAAAAGGATCTACACAGACACCTCTCCAAAGAGGACATACAGATGGCCAAAAAACACATGAAATGATGCTCAACCTCGCTTATTATTAGAGAAATGCAAATCAAAACTACAATGAGATATCACCTCACACCCGTCAGAATGGCCACCATCAAGAAATCTACAGACAATACACGCTGAAGAGGGTGTGGATAATAGGGAACACTCTTACACTGCTGGTGGGAATTTAAATTGATACAGCCCTATGGAAGACAGTCTGGAGATTTCTAAATGCAGACAAATAAAAAATAAAACTCTATTTGCAGACAACATGATATTATACATAGAAAACCCCAAAGACACAATTGCAAAACTAATAGAGCTAATCAACGAATTCAGCCAAGTCACGGGCTACACAATACACAGAAATAACTGGCATTCCTATACACAAACAATGAAAAATCAGAAAAGAAAATCAAAGAGGCAATCCCCTTCACCATTGCAACCAAAAGAATTAAATATCTAGGAATAAACCTACCCAAAGAAACAAAAGAATTATACGCAGAAAATTCCAAGACACTCATGAAAGAAATTAAAGAAGACTTAAACAGATGGAGAGATAGTCCGTGGAACAAGACAGAGGACCCGGAGATAAACCCAAACACATATTTTTGACAAAGGAGGCAAAACTATAAAATGGGACAAAGACAGCCTCTTCAACAAGTGCTGGGAAAATTAGACAGCTACATTCAAAAAAAATGAAGTTGGAACATTCCCTGACACCATGCACAAAGATCAGCTCAAAATGGATTAGAGACCTAAATGTAAGACCAAAAATCCTAAAACTTTTACAGAAAAATATAGGCAAAACACTCAAGAACATAAATCAAAGCAAGATCTTCCATGACCCGCTTACTAGAATAGTGGAACTAAAAAGAAAAATGAACACGTGGGACCTCATGAAACTTAAAAGCCTTCGTCCAGCAAAAGAAATTACAAAAAAGCTGAACAGACAGCCCACAGACTGGGAGAAAATCATAGCAAATGAAACAACAGACAAAGAATTAATCTCCAAAATCTACAAGCAGCTCAGACAACTCAACATGGGAGAAATGAAGAACCCAATAAAAAATGGAAAAAGGATCTACACAGACACCTCTCCAAAGAGGACATACAGATGGCCAAAAAACACATGAAATGATGCTCAACCTCGCTTATTATTAGAGAAATGCAAATCAAAACTACAATGAGATATCACCTCACACCCGTCAGAATGGCCACCATCAAGAAATCTACAGACAATACACGCTGAAGAGGGTGTGGATAATAGGGAACACTCTTACACTGCTGGTGGGAATTTAAATTGATACAGCCCTATGGAAGACAGTCTGGAGATTTCTTAAGAAACTAAATATAGAAGCACCATACAACCCAGCAATTCCACTGTTAGGCTTATACCTTGATAAAATCAATACTGAACCAGGCACCTGTACCCCAATGTTCATCGCAGCTCTCTATACAATAGCTAGAACATGGAAGCAACCTATATGCCCATTAATGAATGAATGGATAAAGAAGCTCTGGTACATATATACAATGGAATACTACTTAGCTGTAAAAAGAAATGCAGAAGAATTAGCCCTAACGAGGTGACTGGATCTAGAACCTATCATAAAAAATGAAGTAAATCAAAAAGAAAAGGACAAGTACAATGTACTAACACATGTATATGGAATCTAGTAGAATGGTAATGATAACACAAGCAGTAAAGTGATGGAAAAACAGACATGGACAGTAGACATATGGCCATTGTGGGGAATGAACAGTGGGTGGCAGGCGTAAAGGAAGTAGCATGAAGGTCTGTACTATCATATGTGAAAAAAATAGCTATTGTCATTGCACTGAGAAAAGTGGATCCTGCAGGGCTGTTGTGCAATGGCCTGGAGGGGTGGGATTGGGGAAGATATACATATGACTATTCTGGGAACATACATATCTGTAACCAACAAAACTCTGTAAAAGTTACAAGTAAAATAAATATTAAAAAAAAAAGACTGTGCAGTCTTAATCACTGAACCACCAGGGAAGTCCCTTGAACAACCTTCTTTAATATTTTTATTATGTATTTTCTTTTCATTCTTTCAACATTTCTTTGCTTTTTATCTGGAAAGAGCACATAGTGAGAACTCGAATTCTTTTTTTTTTGCCTAGATTGACATTTTATGGGAGAAATGAAGAACCCAATAAAAAATGGAAAAAGGATCTACACAGACACCTCTCCAAAGAGGACATACAGATGGCCAAAAAACACATGAAATGATGCTCAACCTCGCTTATTATTAGAGAAATGCAAATCAAAACTACAATGAGATATCACCTCACACCCGTCAGAATGGCCACCATCAAGAAATCTACAGACAATACACGCTGAAGAGGGTGTGGATAATAGGGAACACTCTTACACTGCTGGTGGGAATTTAAATTGATACAGCCCTATGGAAGACAGTCTGGAGATTTCTTAAGAAACTAAATATAGAAGCACCATACAACCCAGCAATTCCACTGTTAGGCTTATACCTTGATAAAATCAATACTGAACCAGGCACCTGTACCCCAATGTTCATCGCAGCTCTCTATACAATAGCTAGAACATGGAAGCAACCTATATGCCCATTAATGAATGAATGGATAAAGAAGCTCTGGTACATATATACAATGGAATACTACTTAGCTGTAAAAAGAAATGCAGAAGAATTAGCCCTAACGAGGTGACTGGATCTAGAACCTATCATAAAAAATGAAGTAAATCAAAAAGAAAAGGACAAGTACAATGTACTAACACATGTATATGGAATCTAGTAGAATGGTAATGATAACACAAGCAGTAAAGTGATGGAAAAACAGACATGGACAGTAGACATATGGCCATTGTGGGGAATGAACAGTGGGTGGCAGGCGTAAAGGAAGTAGCATGAAGGTCTGTACTATCATATGTGAAAAAAATAGCTATTGTCATTGCACTGAGAAAAGTGGATCCTGCAGGGCTGTTGTGCAATGGCCTGGAGGGGTGGGATTGGGGAAGATATACATATGACTATTCTGGGAACATACATATCTGTAACCAACAAAACTCTGTAAAAGTTAAAAGTAAAATAAATATTAAAAAAAAAAAAAAAGACTGTGCAGTCTTAATCACTGAACCACCAGGGAAGTCCCTTGAACAACCTTCTTTAATATTTTTATTATGTATTTTCTTTTCATTCTTTCAACATTTCTTTGTTCTGATTTTATTTACTGCTTGGAAAGAGCACATAGTGAGAACTCGAATTCTTTTTTTTTTTTTTGCCTAGATTGACAAGTCTTGCCTTTCAGCAAGAGAGTTGTTCCATTTTACTTATTGTTATTTTTGAATTCACTGATGTAAACTTATGTGTCTATTAAACTACTTTTTATAATTTTATTTTTCTTTTTCCTTTCTTGCTTGTTTTGAATGTTTTGTTTTTATCCTCAATTCCTTAACAATTTGAATATTAAACTCTCTATATCTTCTCTTTTACCATTTATCCTATGGCATTCTGGTGTTCATTTAACTTTACAAAATCTAAAATTAATTGTTTTGTCCTCTTTCAGAAAACTAAAAGGACTTGAGATTGCTTTGGTTCCTATCTTCTCTCATCTTCCATATTATTGGTATCCAATAATTTAATTGTTTTTGTTTTTCTCTGTAAATGGAAAATTGCTTTTGCCCAGTTCATATTTGTTTTGATTTACCACAAGATTATATTTTTATATTCTGTATTCCTTCATTTATTTCAGACCTTTCCTGTGTATTCTCTTCACTACCTACCCAAAAGTGCAGGTCTGAACAAATCACACAATTTTCCTTTCAATTCAGTGGACTGCTGAATCCTTTCAAAGTCAATATATGGACCCTAGGTTAACAGTTCTTGAGAAAACTAATAAGTACTTTATGGTATCTAAATTCAATAAAAGGCTTTTCTTGTTTATTTGTCCTCAAAACTGCTATTGGCAGAATCAGCCAATTGAAAATTCAATGGATGGATTAGGTTGCTGCTCCCATAGTACTACTCTCTTGAAAGGATGACCCATCCAAGAAACACTGGACCCTGACATGGTGTGGGGAGATTCTTGAGGATTCCTCTGCACTGCCTAGAGTTGTTGTTTTCCATTCCTGCTATTTGCTATTGGCAGTACTTGAATATAATCATGAGACAAAAGTAATGGTTTCTGAATTCCTGCTATACAAGTTAAACAGAGTCTTGTAATTCCAGACTTGTGGGACTAAGGAAGTAGCATGTGGCAAACAGTAGACTCTTGTTTTTGCTTATTAGGTCATTCAACCTATCCTATGTCTTTCTAGGATGTGAGAGTTCACAGTCCATGCCAACTCTTGATCAGCAGAGGCTATATCTATCCAGATACTGTATAAATATTGTCAATGGGACAGTTTAGTATTCTGAGAGAACTATCATATCCACCATCCAATATGCACCAAATAGCTGAGTATATTTTTTTAAGGCAAGGAACAATCTGGTAGCTGATTTTATGATTGAAACAAGAAACAGAATGTGAAAAGGAAAAAACTCCAAGGAGAAATGAACGTAAGCCATCAGTGTTGTATAGGAAAGCCAAAGGGGATGTCTGTGTATTCAGTTATTATTTATTGTTCAGTAAAGTGTTGACCTAAATATCAAGACTTTGATTTTAGTGGCATTTCTAATACTATCAGGGTGGTAGACTGGTGACAGCTGTGAAAGGTACTGAAAAAATGGGGGCTCTGAACTCACATGAGCTTAGGTTCAAATACTGGCTCTAGTTATTTGTTGGCTTTGAGATTGCTAATAATTGCTATAGAATCTCATGATCTTAGTTTTCCACTCTGTAAAAGGGACACAAGTATGTCTACCATTGCAGTGTTATAAGAATTAACTATTTAATTATAATGAAAACAAAGGACTTTCAACATCTACACTATGAAACACCCTCAGTAATAGTAATTATCACTGTGTGACATTAGACTCATTACTAAATCTCTATCTCTCTACAGTCTTTTAATGTATAAAATGGAAATCAAACACCCAAAAAGCCCTCATCTATTTTACAAAAAGCCTGTGGATGTATAAATGAGCTTGCGCACTTTGCTTACATTTTAGACAGTTTCATTTACCAGAGAATTTAAAGAATCCTGCCCCCAAACCCCAACCTCCCCTCCAGAAAATCAAGGTAGATATAGACAAATAAACTGGTCTTCTTTAATAATCATTCATTTCACCCAAGCTTTAAAATACTTCCAAATTTTAACTGTTTCTTTGTTATTTCTTAAATTTTTTTGTGTTTATAATATACACATTTTTTCATAGTATTTCCAGTTCAAATCAGAAAATATCAAAATGAAACATTTGGGGAAAGAATCTTCCTGTGTAACAGTTGACATTCTTGTACCTTTTGAAAATCTGTGTATGTTTGAATGTATCAGGGAATTACCTGCACCCCATGATTTGCCTCATTACTTCTTACAGTCATTCTAAATTACCCAGTCTGGAGTGAATTTCCCTGTGTAGAACTGTCCATTTACTTCATGTTTTGTGTTTGCATTTCTTCTCAACTGAGTGTTCCAGTTTCTTCCCTTAAGCTGCTATGGGCAGACTTACCTTCAGAAATAAAATTAAAGGATATTATAGTCAAATAAATTCTATCCTGAGGAGGGTTTATCTCCCAGTCACTTTCTCCTCTTCACCCTGGTGAACAGAGCTAGAAAATGCAGCAGCCCCATAGTCCCTGTCATCCTCCCCCTTGAGGATGAGAACACAAACAATTTTAAGCAGTCAGCTTGCAGCCTTTTGTTCTGTTAGACTGTGCCTGGCTGGTCTTTCTTCTCTTCTTAAGAAGAGACAAAAGCACTTCCTAAAGAAGGCACACTCAACTCCAAACCATACTACCCCCAATACTGCTTCCAAAGTATTATAACTATTTAAAAAAAGAAGAAAAGAAATGAGATAAAAATAGCCCAAGTTTCTTTCTCTGCCTTATTATCTTGTTCATTTTTTGAACCAAGAGATGGTGTCTATAACATAATAGCCATTCAATAACTATAGCCTAATAAATAGACTATGTAAAGTAGAGGATGACATACTGGGTTTTCTAAACCCAGTTATGGTGGCTTTTGTATACTGGTTGTTTGGTATCCATTCTAATTTCTTTCTTCTGTGTCTTCGTAAAATTTGTCTCCTGGTATGCTAAAAACTGTATCTCCAAGATTACTTGCAACTGAAGTTATAGATGTAAATTTTGTTCCACTGACCTGGTGAAATCATCTTTGGCTTTGAATTTGAAACTCTGTTAAGTGGGTAGTTAAGAGATATTCATTTGGCTGGTGTAAATGGTGAGAGGCAGGGTAAAACTGTGGTTAGCAGATTCCTAATTTGATGGTTTGTTACAGTTCAGGTGGAAGCTTCACCATCACTGGTAGAAGTTCCTGAAAGCTTAGGCAAGAGCTTGTGCAAGTAATTTTGCAAGTCAGCCAGTGCATTGTAATAAACCTATTTTTGTATAAACTAGTGTCTGCAGCTTAACTCTGTTGTAGCATCCCCAGTAGAATGCATGTCCTCGTCATAACCTTACACACATTTTTAATTTTTCCTTGTGTAATACCTTATTTGATGACTAGTATGAAGCATATTTTATTTTACTGGGCTTAGAAAAATAAGCAATTGAATCTCTCCATTAAGTCAACATTTGTAATCAACATTTCCCTGGAGCCCAATACCTTCTCGGTACAGCTAATACTTGAACATGAATATGTACATTTCACTACTATTGTTTCAACCTGTTTAATGTAGGACCCTACACCCCTGACCTCACACCCCCTTTTAAAGTTTCCCTTAGTGTGTTTCTTTGTATTTTTAATCCTTGGGTTTTTTTCCTACCTGATTATGAGCAGTTCTTTTATGTTCTCCCAATATGTGTTCTTATAGGCACCTACCTTCCATGCTACCTGAGGATAGCACCTTCCCTATGACCACTGCTGTCTGCATGTGAACATTGATTGCTGCCAAGTCTGGGGTTCCAATGGGCTTCCAAAGTAACCAGTTCTCAAAGTGTTATAATCCCTTTAATTATGACAATGTTGGAACAATAATTGCTCCAAGAATAAAGGAGAGAATGTCTTTCTCCCTTAACCTGTGACATGATGTGTGGCCAAATCAAAATGATTTAAGACCCCTGTCTCACCATCAGCTCAGTTCTGTCACTCAGTTGTATCTGAATCTTTGTGACCCAGTGGCTGAAAACAGTCCCCTTCTCTGTGAGAAACTGAAATTTATGCATGGAGTTTGATGAGGAAATACATAGCAGCTATTCCTGGGTACCTCTGTCTTCTCTCCCTCTGAACTTGGGCCACAATCTTCTCCTTCAGCCCTACAATAAAGCCCCTGAGACAAAAGCAAATATCATCTCAAACCCATGTCTCATTTTTAAACTCCAACAAAGGACAGGCCAAAAACTTAAATCAGCACCACTCACTTATTTGAGTACCTACACTGTACTAGACACCATTGATCTGTAGGTGAATTAAACATGGTCTTTACCTTTAAGGAATTTGTCACCTAGTGAGTACCAGTTACAGAACCACCTTTAAGATGTGCTATATTGCATGTTATATCAGAAAAACCCTGCCTCCTGGAAGTACCTATCAGATTTGAACCCCCAAACAAAGTCAAAGTTATTTAAGTTTCATATATCTGCTTATTACTTTCAAAGTAAACATAGCCAGCAGAGAAAAAAAAGGTTTTAGACACAAAACTTGAGAAAATAGATTTAATGCAATCCTACCTTTTAATGCAAGGGGCTTAGAAAAATAAGCAATTGAATCTCTCCATTAAGTCAACATTTGTAATCAACATTTCCCTGGAGCCCAATACCTTCTCGGTACAGCTAATACTTGAACATGAATATGTACATTTCACTACTATTGTTTCAACCTGTTTAATGTAGGACCCTACACCCCTGACCTCACACCCCCTTTTAAAGTTTCCCTTAGTGTGTTTCTTTGTATTTTTAATCCTTGGGTTTTTTTCCTACCTGATTATGAGCAGTTCTTTTATGTTCTCCCAATATGTGTTCTTATAGGCACCTACCTTCCATGCTACCTGAGGATAGCACCTTCCCTATGACCACTGCTGTCTGCATGTGAACATTGATTGCTGCCAAGTCTGGGGTTCCAATGGGCTTCCAAAGTAACCAGTTCTCAAAGTGTTATAATCCCTTTAATTATGACAATGTTGGAACAATAATTGCTCCAAGAATAAAGGAGAGAATGTCTTTCTCCCTTAACCTGTGACATGATGTGTGGCCAAATCAAAATGATTTAAGACCCCTGTCTCACCATCAGCTCAGTTCTGTCACTCAGTTGTATCTGAATCTTTGTGACCCAGTGGCTGAAAACAGTCCCCTTCTCTGTGAGAAACTGAAATTTATGCATGGAGTTTGATGAGGAAATACATAGCAGCTATTCCTGGGTACCTCTGTCTTCTCTCCCTCTGAACTTGGGCCACAATCTTCTCCTTCAGCCCTACAATAAAGCCCCTGAGACAAAAGCAAATATCATCTCAAACCCATGTCTCATTTTTAAACTCCAACAAAGGACAGGCCAAAAACTTAAATCAGCACCACTCACTTATTTGAGTACCTACACTGTACTAGACACCATTGATCTGTAGGTGAATTAAACATGGTCTTTACCTTTAAGGAATTTGTCACCTAGTGGGTACCAGTTACAGAACCACCTTTAAGATGTGCTATATTGCATGTTATATCAGAAAAACCCTGCCTCCTGGAAGTACCTATCAGATTTGAACCCCCAAACAAAGTCAAAGTTATTTAAGTTTCATATATCTGCTTATTACTTTCAAAGTAAACATAGCCAGCAGAGAAAAAAAAGGTTTTAGACACAAAACTTGAGAAAATAGATTTAATGCAATCCTACCTTTTAATGCAAGGGGCTAGGTTGTTGGAGATAACATATATGATTGCTGGTCAGGTCAGACTGTCATGAATTTGAGACCTCTTGCGGATTCAAACGTTAATAATAATCTTAAGGATTCAAGTAACCACACTTTAGAGTCAAAACAGAGAGAGGTCCAGGACCACCATTGCAGGCCCCCAGGCCCTTTCTTCTCACTTAAACACAGACTTCAGTACAGATTACATTAGAAGATCTCTGAGTTGTGTATGCAGATATATTATTTACATAAAAAGGTATTGTTTCAGTCATGAAACATTTCCATTTTATATTCATAAACGTTTAGACCAATGCTAAAGCTGAAGCTCTGAAACTCTGGCCACCTAATACAAAGAGCCAATCCATTGAAAATGGCATAGATGCTGGGAAAGACTGAAGTAAAAAGAAGAAGGGGCAGCAGAAAATGAGATGGTTAGATAGCATCACTCAATCAATGGACAAGAATTTGAGCAAACTCCAGGAGACAGTGAAGAACATGGGAGCCTAGTGTGATGCAGCCCATGGGGTCTCAGAGACTCATATAGGAGCTGACAGAGAACTTTAGGTACAAGATCTTCAATGACCACAGTCCTAAAAGTCCACTTAAGGGTTAGTATTTGGAACCCTACCGTGTACAGAGGGCTCCAGAGTCAAATACACACTACTCCAGTGAGATACAATTCTCTACAATTCCTTTCTTCCTCAAGAGGAAGCTGGCCTATGGACAGGGAGTGGTGAAGAGCAGGTCTGAAGAGAGAAAGGCTGCCACATCCTCCTTCACCAGGTTTAGGAATAAGCTTCAGGGAGTTTAAAATACATGAGACTTTGGTGATAGATACTAGGATGAGTGATCTTTTTATTATTCTTTCTTTTATTTGTATGATTAGTTAATAGTGAGTACCAGTTACAGAACCACCTTTAAGATGTGCTATATTGCATGTTATATCAGAAAAACCCTGCCTCCTGGAAGTACCTATCAGATTTGAACCCCCAAACAAAGTCAAAGTTATTTAAGTTTCATATATCTGCTTATTACTTTCAAAGTAAACATAGCCAGCAGAGAAAAAAAAGGTTTTAGACACAAAACTTGAGAAAATAGATTTAATGCAATCCTACCTTTTAATGCAAGGGGCTAGGTTGTTGGAGATAACATATATGATTGCTGGTCAGGTCAGACTGTCATGAATTTGAGACCTCTTGCGGATTCAAACGTTAATAATAATCTTAAGGATTCAAGTAACCACACTTTAGAGTCAAAACAGAGAGAGGTCCAGGACCACCATTGCAGGCCCCCAGGCCCTTTCTTCTCACTTAAACACAGACTTCAGTACAGATTACATTAGAAGATCTCTGAGTTGTGTATGCAGATATATTATTTACATAAAAAGGTATTGTTTCAGTCATGAAACATTTCCATTTTATATTCATAAACGTTTAGACCAATGCTAAAGCTGAAGCTCTGAAACTCTGGCCACCTAATACAAAGAGCCAATCCATTGAAAATGGCATAGATGCTGGGAAAGACTGAAGTAAAAAGAAGAAGGGGCAGCAGAAAATGAGATGGTTAGATAGCATCACTCAATCAATGGACAAGAATTTGAGCAAACTCCAGGAGACAGTGAAGAACATGGGAGCCTAGTGTGATGCAGCCCATGGGGTCTCAGAGACTCATATAGGAGCTGACAGAGAACTTTAGGTACAAGATCTTCAATGACCACAGTCCTAAAAGTCCACTTAAGGGTTAGTATTTGGAACCCTACCGTGTACAGAGGGCTCCAGAGTCAAATACACACTACTCCAGTGAGATACAATTCTCTACCAATTCCTTTCTTCCTCAAGAGGAAGCTGGCCTATGGACAGGGAGTGGTGAAGAGCAGGTCTGAAGAGAGAAAGGCTGCCACATCCTCCTTCACCAGGTTTAGGAATAAGCTTCAGGGAGTTTAAAATACATGAGACTTTGGTGATAGATACTAGGATGAGTGATCTTTTTATTATTCTTTCTTTTATTTGTATGATTAGTTAATATCCAAATAGGACTGAAAGTGCTGTGGGAACTAAGATTCTATCCAGATAAAGAATGGGAAAAACCTGCTGAGTAGGTTAAAAGCAAAAGCTTTGGAAATATGGTAAAGCTCACTGCTTACATCTGAGTAAGTTTTATTATACAATAAATGGGTTATATGGGTACACTACTATTTGTGTTCAAGGTGTGTGTGTGTATGTGTGCATATAATCTGTGTGTGTACATAAATTTTCCTTTTTTTTTTTCCCCCATTGGTGGTAGTGGGAATTAATCAATCATTCTCACCATTCTTGAGAGACTATACAGTTCCTTAAATAAGGAGGCATTTGGGAAAGAAGCAATATGTATTAGTGCTATTTACAATTTGTTCTCTACTTCTGAGAAAATGATTCTTTAAGTGAGAAAATAAAATAATCATTAGTTGAAAGTAAGTGCTGGACAATTTAACCTTTAGTTGAAAAAACTTTATAGAGCTCAATAAGCATTAAGAGCCTTTCTGATGTGCAAGCATTATCTGTTTTCACAGATAGGAAAAAGATGCATTTCCCTAAATCCTCAGTCATCTTCACAAGAAATAAAATCTATAGTCTCTTTGATTCTAAAAGTTGTGTTTCAAATAGATATACAAATACTTTTCTTCAATGCAAGCTTGATAAAGCATTTATGTTTAGGTGTGCTTCACAATTGTCAGTTTCCCTTGTGCTCCTTCTGTTAAAGAGCTTTGACTCCATGTCCACATCAGAGTTAACCATCTGCATACAGGTATCTCTCACTGGAGCAGGCTCCTGTCACTTCCACTCTGCTCTCACACTTCTATAAATGCTCAGAGAATTTCAACAGAAAATGATTCCACTGTTTTCCAAGAAGGAACTTGAAAAATGTATGCAGGGAGTGACAAAAGTTTGAATTATTTTGAGAAATTGGACCAAAGAAGCAAGCCAGGCAGTAGGGAGAAAGGAAAAAAAAAAAAAAAAAAACCTGATTTGCTAAATCCCAAAATTGATGATTGATAAAAGGCTGATGAATACTGATATACTAATAAAAGGCTGTCATTTGAGTTTATCTGTGAGACTCCAATGATATCAATTTTGACTAGTAAGCAAGGATGAAATTTCATAGATTAAGATATTGACAATCTACTTTTCTCAAAACAACATGGCATAAAACTCAAAGTATATACATTTAAAGAAAATGCTTTCAATCTAAGAAAAAAGTCAAAAGAGATGAAAAAAGGGTGTGTTCTACTTATTTTTATCCAGTAGTCCTTATCTCATAACTTAGAACTTTATTTTTAATATTTGAACAAGCAAGTGGGAAAGAATAATTGCATAACTGACTATCAACTTCTAGTTTCTCTAATTTTTCAGATTATTTTTGGTAATAGTGAAACCTTTTAATCCATGATATAGACATTCTACAACAGAAACTTTCACAATGACTTATAATCTAGTAATTATTTAAGTACACTTTTTCAGACTCAAACTATGAAATCACTGTAAAAAATAATGTGCCATGCAGAATTTTTGTTTTTTGATTAATGAGGAAACAAATGTGATTGAAGTAGATTATAACATGTAATCACATATTGGTTGAACAGATGCTTAAGAATGTAGCATCTGAAGCTCCCTGCTTACCATTCACAATGCAAATTTAACAATATAAAAAGTCTCAAGAGAAAAATGCAATTTTATAATGTTATAATCTCTATATCTATCATACCTACTGAAGGTTCCTTAAAAAGTGGAAAATGTTTAAATGACCTGTGAAATAAGAAGTGATGCTTTAATAAACTAGAGCATTGGTTAGCTGAAGATGACATCTAGCTTAGTTTGAAAGCCACTTTTGCATCTGTTGCTGCGTGGATCCTTTTACTTGCTAATATCATCACCCTGCCTCTTCAACAAAAAGGGCATCTCATCCATTTAAAATTCTGTTGACTCATGGTGAAGCACCCTAGACTTTTTTCTCACCACCATATATGCTATAATACTAGTTGGTTCTCCTCCAAAAATAATGTTTCACAAATGTTGAATTTTGAGAATAGATTGAAGTTCTTATGTTTGAAAAAGTGAAGAAACAAAGATAGGTAAAAAGAAGAACAAGCCTGAAACTATTTTGCCTTCCCTAGAGCACTGCGTGTGAACTGGATTACAATCTATGACTCTTTGCTACGTGGAGGAGAGGTCATAATAAGAATGAATGTCACACTGTCCTAGTCCTCCACTTAAATGAGCTATGAAGTGCATTCACTGGACATGCTTGCATATGTTCACTAAGACCCCATGCTTGTATGTCTATTTGTGCATTTACAATCCATGTGTCTCTATATGTGCCTCACAGAATGAATGAATGAATGAATGTGTTTTATTCAATGGTTGTTGTAGACTTCTTTGTTAAAGTTTCCTGGGGCGGCAGCCATCAGGCCCTGTCCATTTCTACAATGCTCAGAAAACCTTAGGCTAGTGGTTATGGAAGTCCTGTGTGTGGTTTGTAGAGTTAATGTTCCGAAGGAAAGAAAATTCATTTACTCTTTCAGTATTATTTCTTGAGTGTTCCCCTCATGCCAAATACTGATTGAGGCCCAATATAAGTAAGGGGATATGCACAGCTGCAGAGGTGGCACAGAATTCTGATTGAAAGTGTAATAACTAAGCCGTGTGTTACTAGAGGAAGTCAACCCACACAGGAAAACATTAAATAAAGGTTACAGCAAATCAGAATTGCAGGAAAGAAGTTATTTTCTGATCACTCGATTACAAAATATGAAATGATCTATACACCACGTGTGATCAGTGGTTAAAATTAAATTTGTTATCTTACATTCATAATTAGTTGCAATGTTTTATTTAACTATTTGGTAAAAGAGTTGGGCACAACGTTGCCACTAAAGAATGACAGCAAATTCAGTTCATATGTCAGTGTGATGAAGTAATCTCCATCAAACTCTTTGCCTTGAGCATTGAAGAAAAACTGTGAAGCAAGTTTAGGTTTAAATCCATGTGGCTTTAATAATCACTGCTACTAGTCTAACTTTGGGCAAACACTGGATCTATATTTACTCTGACTGTTGGTAGAAAGGAAAGAAAAGTTAACCTTTGGCTTCCTAAAAAAGGATGGTCATAAACAGAATCAGTGCCTAACAGAAGAGATCAATAAAGTGCTCATGTGGATGGTGATAATAACAGTTTACAGATACTTAGAAGTCCATAAATCATCATCATTAATTTAGCTCCACTTGCATGTAGGCAGAATAATAGGATTCAGACAGGCCTCCGAGGGGACGATCTATCACATTGACTGAGAGCAGCAAGCACAAAGATAGGCTTTTGGATCTCATGTTTGACCATGTTATGATGCAGTGAAAGGCAATTGATAGAGTCCTCCTATCTAACTGGACTGCCTGCTGCTTTGAACACAGCCTCACATTATGACCTACTCACTCTCTGGTCCACTTTTAACCTGAAACTCAGTATCAACCTCTGCCCTAAGAATGGCCTTCTTCCTGAAAAGTAATAATCTTCTTTTGTCCTTTATGCTAATTCCTGGAACCCTACTGTTTTTTTCTGATTTGGTTTCTCAAATTTATAAGCAAATTAAATGTTCATTTCTTCTAGAAATGTGGGTTTGACTTTGGGGTCTGTCATTTTTATTTCCCACAGGGGCTTGAAAGCTGGCCTCTGAACCCCAGGTGACTGCTTAAAGACTGTCTTGCCTGCCTGCCTCTGTGTCCCAGTGTCACTTGGTGCTAATTCTGCATCACTAAACTCTGCCACTGGTTTGCTTTAGGCTGAAATATAGATGCTAATTGTTTACTGAGTATCACGAATTGAAATTAAAACTAAGTGGTTAAAATTAAATTTGTTATCTGATCACTCGATTACAAAATATGAAATGATCTATACACCACGTGTGATCAGTGGTTAAAATTAAATTTGTTATCTTACATTCATAATTAGTTGCAATGTTTTATTTAACTATTTGGTAAAAGAGTTGGGCACAACGTTGCCACTAAAGAATGACAGCAAATTCAGTTCATATGTCAGTGTGATGAAGTAATCTCCATCAAACTCTTTGCCTTGAGCATTGAAGAAAAACTGTGAAGCAAGTTTAGGTTTAAATCCATGTGGCTTTAATAATCACTGCTACTAGTCTAACTTTGGGCAAACACTGGATCTATATTTACTCTGACTGTTGGTAGAAAGGAAAGAAAAAGTTAACCTTTTGGCTTCCTAAAAAAGGATGGTCATAAACAGAATCAGTGCCTAACAGAAGAGATCAATAAAGTGCTCATGTGGATGGTGATAATAACAGTTTACAGATACTTAGAAGTCCATAAATCATCATCATTAATTTAGCTCCACTTGCATGTAGGCAGAATAATAGGATTCAGACAGGCCTCCGAGGGGACGATCTATCACATTGACTGAGAGCAGCAAGCACAAAGATAGGCTTTTGGATCTCATGTTTGACCATGTTATGATGCAGTGAAAGGCAATTGATAGAGTCCTCCTATCTAACTGGACTGCCTGCTGCTTTGAACACAGCCTCACATTATGACCTACTCACTCTCTGGTCCACTTTTAACCTGAAACTCAGTATCAACCTCTGCCCTAAGAATGGCCTTCTTCCTGAAAAGTAATAATCTTCTTTTGTCCTTTATGCTAATTCCTGGAACCCTACTGTTTTTTTCTGATTTGGTTTCTCAAATTTATAAGCAAATTAAATGTTCATTTCTTCTAGAAATGTGGGTTTGACTTTGGGGTCTGTCATTTTTATTTCCCACAGGGGCTTGAAAGCTGGCCTCTGAACCCCAGGTGACTGCTTAAAGACTGTCTTGCCTGCCTGCCTCTGTGTCCCAGTGTCACTTGGTGCTAATTCTGCATCACTAAACTCTGCCACTGGTTTGCTTTAGGCTGAAATATAGATGCTAATTGTTTACTGAGTATCACTTATGATTTGGAGCTGCTCTTACCAGATGCTGAATTGTGCAGTGTTCCAGGTGGCTGCTTAACTTCCACAAACAGGTTGTTTTTTCTTTTTGCATCTTTCAGTCTACCTAGTGCATTTAATTAGGCCAAACCCAGTTCTGTTGTAGAACGTAAGAGAGGTAGGAGATGTAAGTTGTTCTTGAACTTAAGAAGGACCATTAACAACAGAAACTAGAATTCAATACATTCATTTATTTAGTAATTATCTTTTCTTGGCAACTACATATTAAATGTTGGAATCAGAGAAACAACAACAGAAAAGACAGGACTCCCATTCTCACAGAACTTATATTTTTAGGCAAACTTGCATACATCCATCTGTATGTTGTTGAAAAGAGAGACAATAAAAACCAGTATCAGGTTGTAAATAACACAATGTAGAGAGCTTAAAGAGCTACTTCAAACTGGATGGTTAGGAAGCCTTTCTGTGGAGGTGCCATTTGAAGTGGACATTTGAAGTGACATAAAGGAGCCAACCATTGGATGATCAAAGAGAACATATTTCCAGAAGGGGAAAAACTGGACAAAGGTTCAAAACAAGAATGAGCCTGAGGATCTACAATTCAGATCAAAGTGGCTGGAGATAGTGGACAGGAAAGCAGTGATTAGGATGAGACTGGCAGCTTGGTTAGAAGCTGGATCTTGAGTGGCTTTATAAATCAGGTTAGAATTAGAGCTTAAATAGGCATTTGAGGATGTTAAGGAGGGGAGTAACTTGGTTGCATTATATTTTTAAATGGGCACAGTGCCTCTGAGCCAATCATGGAGGTGTATGAATATCCTGAGAATAGTGGAGGCTCCTTAGAAAACTATTGGGTAGTCAAGCAAGTGGGATGGTGCTTTGGACAAGGATATGTAAGCATAAATATAGAAAATTGGTAGTGTGCAAAGTGGAGAAAAGTAGACAATCTGCAGGACCTACAGCAGTATTTGATGTGGGATCATAAATCTTAGATTTTTATATGGAACAAAAAGACCAATGATGGTGTCATCTTCTGAGAATGGGAAAAAAGTCAAACGTGTTTTTCTGGGTCGATAGGTTTGAGTTGCCTGTTAAACATGATGGAACTAGTAAGAGCAGGCAATGGGGTATATGAACCTAAAGGGTTGGCACATATAAGGCTTGGAAATGAAGCACTGGAAGCTGTGAACTAAGGGAGAAAAATATACATTAGGCTTTCACCCTTGTTCCTGATATAGAACTCCTAAATCCTTGGAATTTCCTGGATGATAGAAGTGTCCTTTGTTCTAGTGAGGTGACTGACCCCTGGTAACCTCGTGGATTGTGTCTGGATGGGACTTTATTATTTTAAATGCCAAGCTATGTTTTGCTGTTGATGTTGTTTAATCACCAAGTTGTGTCTGATTCTTTGATGACTTTATGGACTAGACCCTACCTTGCTCCTCTGTCCATGAGGTTTTCCAGGCAAGAATACTGGAAAGGGTTGCCATTTCTTCCTCCATTGGATCTTCCTTCCTGCACTGGTATGCTGATATTTTTTACCACTGAGCCACCAGAGAACCCCAAACTGTGATTACAGGTTGGGAATTGTCAGCCCCATTGACCATTCTTCTGGAAAGTGAGAGGACTAGAAACTGAGTTAATGATCAGTTATGGAGATGATGAAGTTCCATAAAAATCCCAGAGTTATGGGATCATGAGACTTTATGGGCTGAATATATCTACATTCCAGGAGGGTGGTTCTCCCAATCTCCATGGGTAAGAAGTTCCTACGCACAGGACCTTTCCCAGTCTCACCCTATGCATCTGTTCATCAGGATCTTCATCTGTATCCTTTATTATAGTCTTCATTATGAAAAGGACTGATAAGTATAAGTAAGTGCTTTTCTGAGTTCTGTGAGCTGCTCTAGCAAATGATCAAACCCAAGGATGAGGTCATGGAAATCCCGGTTTATATACTCTGAGTAGAAGTACAGGTGACAATCTGGAACTTGGTTGCATTATATTTTTAAATGGGCACAGTGCCTCTGAGCCAATCATGGAGGTGTATGAATATCCTGAGAATAGTGGAGGCTCCTTAGAAAACTATTGGGTAGTCAAGCAAGTGGGATGGTGCTTTGGACAAGGATATGTAAGCATAAATATAGAAAATTGGTAGTGTGCAAAGTGGAGAAAAGTAGACAATCTGCAGGACCTACAGCAGTATTTGATGTGGGATCATAAATCTTAGATTTTTATATGGAACAAAAAGTCCAATGATGGTGTCATCTTCTGAGAATGGGAAAAAAGTCAAACGTGTTTTTCTGGGTCGATAGGTTTGAGTTGCCTGTTAAACATGATGGAACTAGTAAGAGCAGGCAATGGGGTATATGAACCTAAAGGGTTGGCACATATAAGGCTTGGAAATGAAGCACTGGAAGCTGTGAACTAAGGGAAAAAAATATACATTAGGCTTTCACCCTTGTTCCTGATATAGAACTCCTAAATCCTTGGAATTTCCTGGATGATAGAAGTGTCCTTTGTTCTAGTGAGGTGACTGACCCCTGGTAACCTCGTGGATTGTGTCTGGATGGGACTTTATTATTTTAAATGCCAAGCTATGTTTTGCTGTTGATGTTGTTTAATCACCAAGTTGTGTCTGATTCTTTGATGACTTTATGGACTAGACCCTACCTTGCTCCTCTGTCCATGAGGTTTTCCAGGCAAGAATACTGGAAAGGGTTGCCATTTCTTCCTCCATTGGATCTTCCTTCCTGCACTGGTATGCTGATATTTTTTACCACTGAGCCACCAGAGAACCCCAAACTGTGATTACAGGTTGGGAATTGTCAGCCCCATTGACCATTCTTCTGGAAAGTGAGAGGACTAGAAACTGAGTTAATGATCAGTTATGGAGATGATGAAGTTCCATAAAAATCCCAGAGTTATGGGATCATGAGACTTTATGGGCTGAATATATCTACATTCCAGGAGGGTGGTTCTCCCAATCTCCATGGGTAAGAAGTTCCTACGCACAGGACCTTTCCCAGTCTCACCCTATGCATCTGTTCATCAGGATCTTCATCTGTATCCTTTATTATAGTCTTCATTATGAAAAGGACTGATAAGTATAAGTAAGTGCTTTTCTGAGTTCTGTGAGCTGCTCTAGCAAATGATCAAACCCAAGGATGAGGTCATGGAAATCCCGGTTTATATACTCTGAGTCAGAAGTACAGGTGACAATCTGGAACTTGATACTGGCATCTGAAGAAGGGGTGGGGGACAGGGGATAGGCAGTCTTGTGAGACTGAGCCCTTAACCTGAGCCATTATCCACAGTAATGATGCTTACTCCAGCATCAGATAGTGCCAGAATTGAGTTAAATTGTAGGATGTCCAACTGGTGTCAGAGAACCCCTTGTTGAGTGGAAAATCCGCTCTTCTGGTATAAGCCCACTCATTGGTATCAGAAGTACTGTGAGGGGGAGGAGCCAAGATGGCGGAGGAATGAGGGGAAGATTTCACCAGCTCCCCAACAGAATCACCAGAACTAATCAAGAAAAGAACCACCACCAACAAACCAGCCGCTAGACGACAGAAGAATTCCATAGGTCTGCGAGAGTAGAAGAGTGAATAGCCAGAAATTTCCCGGAGCTAGGGTTCTAAGAATCCTCTATCCTAACCCCCACACTGGAATGCACTGACGGAGAGCACGCCAGCAAGTGCCTCGGGGGAGAAAGGGCAGCACTCAGCGTGAAAACTCCAAGAATCCGCCCGGATCCCTGGCAGAAATTAAGACACTGCGAAGATAGGATACCGGAGCAGGACCGAGCAGAACGCGCTTGCTACCTAGTGACCTCAGGCCAGACGGAACAAGACGGGAGAGCGCCCAGTGTGAGGATCGCAATGCTTGGCCACCGGGCGAAAATCACGACTTTCCGCCTGGCACCGGGTGAGTTCAAACGCTCCTAGTGGGGGACTGGCTGAAGGGGAAGTCGCCCACAGATTGCTGACCAGGGACCGGGCTCGAGCCAGACGGGGAAACTTGTGCCTGCCTTTGGGACTTGGAGGCGCAACTGGCAGTGCGCGCCCGCCAGTGGCAGAGGAGCCCCTGAACCCCCATAGCTGCATCTCCATAGCTACACCCGCAGTGGAGGAAGTCGGGAGAAGGGCAGGTATCAGAGGCTACCTGCAGGTGCGCTGCAGAGCCAGGACACTCCCGACCAACACGGGATAGCGCACGCGCCACGGCCCGCCGCCCGACAGACTGGGATCAGCCCGAGCCCCAGCCTAACCTGGGACCGCGCTTGCCGCGCCCCACGCCCGACACACTGGGATCAGCCCACGCCCCGCCCAACCCGGGATGGCACTTGCCGCACCCCGCGTCCGACACTGGGATCAGCCCGCGCTCCCGCCCAACCCGGGACAGCGAGTGCACCGCGGTCCCCTGCCCAACGGATAGAGATCAGCCCGCCGTCCCCGTCAGCATCTGAGCTTGCAGACCGGTGCCATAAGGAAAACGCTGCATCATCAAGACAACACCATCGAGAGCAGACTGGCTTCCAGACAGATGAGAGGATAAAAACCAGGGACAGTATTTAGCTTTTTTGTTTATCTGTTGTGGACGGTTCTGCTTATTCGTTTGGTTGGTCAGGTTTGGGTTTTTTTTTTTTTTCTCTCTCTCTCTCTTTGATCTCTTCTTATTAAGTTTCTCCTCCCTTTTTTTTTTAATTTTTAATTTTTTTGATTTTTAATTATTAATTTTTTATTATTAATTTTTTTTTAAAATTTTAATTCTTGAACTTCCAATTTTCTTTCCTCTTTCCCACTCCTTCCTCCCTCTATGTTCTAAATCTAAAACTTTCTCCTATATACCACTACCCCCTAGATAAATATCTCCTACCTTCCTGTCTCCACTATTCTCTCCCAGCTGCACCAAACAAAACAACACACTAATCTTGGCTACATAACCCTATAAAATCCTTCCAAGTTGAATCTATTCCTTCTCATTATCCATACATTTTCCACCTTCTCACTCCCAACACATGTCTTAGTTAAAAATTGCTTTCAATGATGAAATAGTCCAAGCCAGGACCCTACCCAAGATCTATTTTTCCAGGCACTATTCTAATTAACTCAGAGCTTAATGGGCAAGTACCATCTTTGATTGTGTCATTTGCCAGGAAAATTTCCTATGCTTTATCACCGTAAAACTGGTTAGATGTGGTTATTGCTGTGTATGTATATATATCTTATGACTAGGTTAGAAAACATCTGCATGCTTTTATGACTGTCACCCATTAGGGACACACCTCTTGCTCCTCAGATGCTAGTATTTGAACTAATATCATGGAACACCATAGCAAACCAGGCATAGAGCCTACATCCCCTGACCAATCATCAAACCAAGGATCCTTGAACTAGAAGCCCTGATTCCAAGACCCCACACTATCAAAGAACATATAACACTAGAGATGAAACGACAGAGAAACACTGCACAAATGAAGGACCAAGCTAGAGAATCACAGCCTCAAATGACAGAGGAGGAGATAGACAAATTATCTGAAAGAGAATTCAGAAAAACTATTCTAATGAGGATGCAAAACACAGAAAACAGAATATTAGAGGAAATTAGTACATTGAGAAAAGACATGCAGGAAATGAAAAATAAGCAAATAGAGACCACCAACTCAATTGCTGAACTCAAAAATACGATAGAAGGCCTCAACAGTAGACTATCTGAGGCTGAAGAACGGATAAGTGTGCTGGAAGATAGACTGGTGGAAATAACTGGTGAGGAACAGAACAAAGCCAAAAGAATGAAAAGAACTGAGGAAAGCCTCAGGGACCTATGGGACAATATCAAACGCACCAACATTAGAATTATAGGAGTCCCAGAAGAAGAAGAAGGGAAGAAAGGTTACGAAAAAATTCTTGAAGAGGTTATTGTAGAAAACTTCCCCAGCATGGGAAAGGAAATAGTCAGCCATGTCCAAGAAGCACAAAGAGTTCCATACAGGATAAACCCTAGAAGAAACACACCAAGGCACATTCTAATCAAACTAACACAGACTAAATATAAAGACAGATTACTAAAAGCAGCTAGAAGCAAACAACAAATAACATATAAAGAAAACCCCATACGTCTAACTGCGGATCTCTCAACAGAAACCCTGCAGGCCAGAAGAGAATGGCAGGACACATTTAAACAGCTAAAAGAGAATAACCTCCAACCACGAATTCTCTACCCAGCAAAAATCTCATTCAGAATCGATGGAGAAGTCAAAAGCTTTTCAGACAAACAAAAACTAAAAGAATTCTGTACCACAAAACCAGCCCTACAACCAGTGTTAAAGGGCCTGATATAATCAATAAATACAAGAGTAGAAGAAGTCCTACAAATCAAACCCCAAACTTCTAAGAAGATGACAATAAGAACATTCGTATCAATAATTACTTTGAACGTAAATGGACTAAATGCTCCAACCAAACGACACAGGTTGACTGAATGGATCAAGAAACATGACCCATATATATGCTGTTTACAAGAGACCCACTTCAGACCTAGAGACACTCATAGACTGAAAGTGAAAGGCTGGAAAAAGATATTCCATGCAAATCATCAAACCAAGGATCCTTGAACTAGAAGCCCTGATTCCAAGAACACAAGAAAACAGAATGAAACGACAGAGAAACACTGCACAAATGAAGGACCAAGCTAGAGAATCACAGCCTCAAATGACAGAGGAGGAGATAGACAAATTATCTGAAAGAGAATTCAGAAAAACTATTCTAATGAGGATGCAAAACACAGAAAACAGAATATTAGAGGAAATTAGTACATTGAGAAAAGACATGCAGGAAATGAAAAATAAGCAAATAGAGACCACCAACTCAATTGCTGAACTCAAAAATACGATAGAAGGCCTCAACAGTAGACTATCTGAGGCTGAAGAACGGATAAGTGTGCTGGAAGATAGACTGGTGGAAATAACTGGTGAGGAACAGAACAAAGCCAAAAGAATGAAAAGAACTGAGGAAAGCCTCAGGGACCTATGGGACAATATCAAACGCACCAACATTAGAATTATAGGAGTCCCAGAAGAAGAAGAAGGGAAGAAAGGTTACGAAAAAATTCTTGAAGAGGTTATTGTAGAAAACTTCCCCAGCATGGGAAAGGAAATAGTCAGCCATGTCCAAGAAGCACAAAGAGTTCCATACAGGATAAACCCTAGAAGAAACACACCAAGGCACATTCTAATCAAACTAACACAGACTAAATATAAAGACAGATTACTAAAAGCAGCTAGAAGCAAACAACAAATAACATATAAAGAAAACCCCATACGTCTAACTGCGGATCTCTCAACAGAAACCCTGCAGGCCAGAAGAGAATGGCAGGACACATTTAAACAGCTAAAAGAGAATAACCTCCAACCACGAATTCTCTACCCAGCAAAAATCTCATTCAGAATCGATGGAGAAGTCAAAAGCTTTTCAGACAAACAAAAACTAAAAGAATTCTGTACCACAAAACCAGCCCTACAACCAGTGTTAAAGGGCCTGATATAATCAATAAATACAAGAGTAGAAGAAGTCCTACAAATCAAACCCCAAACTTCTAAGAAGATGACAATAAGAACATTCGTATCAATAATTACTTTGAACGTAAATGGACTAAATGCTCCAACCAAACGACACAGGTTGACTGAATGGATCAAGAAACATGACCCATATATATGCTGTTTACAAGAGACCCACTTCAGACCTAGAGACACTCATAGACTGAAAGTGAAAGGCTGGAAAAAGATATTCCATGCAAATGGAAATCAAAAGAAAGCTGGAGTGGCAATCCTCATATAAGACAAAATGGATTTTAAAGTAAAGAAGATTCTAAGAGACAAGGCAGGTCACTATATCATGATTAAAGGATCCATCCAAGAGGAAGACATAACAGTCATGAACATCTACGCACCCAACACAGGGGCACCTCAATACATAAAACAGATACTTTCAGACTTAAAAGAAGAAATCAATAATAACACAGTAATAGTAGGAGACTTTAACACTCCTCTCACACCAATGGATAGATCATCTAAACAGAAAATTAATAAAGAAACACAAGCCTTAAACGCCACACTAGAAAAGATGGACCTCATCGATATCTTTAGGACGTTCCATCCAAAAGCAGAAGAATACACTTTCTTCTCAAGTGCTCACGGAACATTCTCCAAGATAGACCACACCTTGGGCCACAAATCTAACCTCAGTCAATTCAAGAAAACTGAAATTATATCAACCATCTTCTCAGACCAAAATGCAATGAGACTAGAGATCAACCACAGGAAAAAAATCACTAAAAATACAAACACATGGCGATTAAACAACACTTACCTAAAAAACCAACTGATCACTGAGGAAATCAAAGGAGAAATTAAAAAATTCTAGAAGAAAATGACAATGGATATACGACCATGCAAAACTTATGGGACACTGCAAAAGCAGTCCTAAGGGGGAAATTTATAGCAATACAATCCCACCTCAAGAAACTAGGAAAATATGAAGCAGGTGACCTAACCCTCCGCTTAAAACAATTGGAAAAAGAAGAACAGAAACATCCCCAGAAGACATAAAATGGGCCTTTTCAGACAAACAAAAACTAAAAGAATTCTGTACCACAAAACCAGCCCTACAACCAGTGTTAAAGGGCCTGATATAATCAATAAATACAAGAGTAGAAGAAGTCCTACAAATCAAACCCCAAACTTCTAAGAAGATGACAATAAGAACATTCGTATCAATAATTACTTTGAACGTAAATGGACTAAATGCTCCAACCAAACGACACAGGTTGACTGAATGGATCAAGAAACATGACCCATATATATGCTGTTTACAAGAGACCCACTTCAGACCTAGAGACACTCATAGACTGAAAGTGAAAGGCTGGAAAAAGATATTCCATGCAAATGGAAATCAAAAGAAAGCTGGAGTGGCAATCCTCATATAAGACAAAATGGATTTTAAAGTAAAGAAGATTCTAAGAGACAAGGCAGGTCACTATATCATGATTAAAGGATCCATCCAAGAGGAAGACATAACAGTCATGAACATCTACGCACCCAACACAGGGGCACCTCAATACATAAAACAGATACTTTCAGACTTAAAAGAAGAAATCAATAATAACACAGTAATAGTAGGAGAGTTTAACACTCCTCTCACACCAATGGATAGATCATCTAAACAGAAAATTAATAAAGAAACACAAGCCTTAAACGCCACACTAGAAAAGATGGACCTCATCGATATCTTTAGGACGTTCCATCCAAAAGCAGAAGAATACACTTTCTTCTCAAGTGCTCACGGAACATTCTCCAAGATAGACCACACCTTGGGCCACAAATCTAACCTCAGTCAATTCAAGAAAACTGAAATTATATCAACCATCTTCTCAGACCAAAATGCAATGAGACTAGAGATCAACCACAGGAAAAAAATCACTAAAAATACAAACACATGGCGATTAAACAACACTTACCTAAAAAACCAACTGATCACTGAGGAAATCAAAGGAGAAATTAAAAAATTCTAGAAGAAAATGACAATGGATATACGACCATGCAAAACTTATGGGACACTGCAAAAGCAGTCCTAAGGGGGAAATTTATAGCAATACAATCCCACCTCAAGAAACTAGGAAAATATGAAGCAGGTGACCTAACCCTCCGCTTAAAACAATTGGAAAAAGAAGAACAGAAACATCCCAAAGCCAGCAGAAGACATAAAATTATAAAGACTAGAGCAGAAATAAATTAGAAAGAAATGAAAGAAACTATAGTTCAAATAAATAAAACAAAAAGCTGGTTCTTTGAAAAGGTAAAAAAAATTGGCAAGCCTCTGGCGAGACTCATCAAGAAAAAGAGGGAGAAGAACCAGATCAACAAAATCAAAAACGAAAAAGGAGAGATTGCAACAGATAATGCAGAAATCCAAAGGATTCTAAGAGACTATTATGAGCAACTCTATGGCAACACACTGGACAACCTGGAAGAAATGGACAGTTTCTTGGGGAAGATCAATCTCCCAAGACTGAGCCAGGAAGAAACAGAAACGTTGAACAACCCAATCACAAGCTCAGAAATCGAATTTGTGATAAAAAATCCACCCAAAAATAAAAGCCCAGGACCAGATGGCTTCACAGCCGAACTCTACCAAACATTTAAAGAAGAGCTAATGCCTGTCCTTCTAAAACTCTTTCAAAAAATTGCACAGGAAGGAAAACTTCCAAACACATTCTAAGAGGCCACCATCACCCTGATACCCAAACCAGGCAAAGGCAACACAAAAAAAGGAAAATTACAGACCAATTTCTCTGATGAACTTAGATGCCAAGATCCTCAACAAAATCCTAGCAAACAGAATTCAACAACACTTACCTAAAAAACCAACTGATCACTGAGGAAATCAAAGGAGAAATTAAAAAATTCTAGAAGAAAATGACAATGGATATACGACCATGCAAAACTTATGGGACACTGCAAAAGCAGTCCTAAGGGGGAAATTTATAGCAATACAATCCCACCTCAAGAAACTAGGAAAATATGAAGCAGGTGACCTAACCCTCCGCTTAAAACAATTGGAAAAAGAAGAACAGAAACATCCCAAAGCCAGCAGAAGACATAAAATTATAAAGACTAGAGCAGAAATAAATTAGAAAGAAATGAAAGAAACTATAGTTCAAATAAATAAAACAAAAAGCTGGTTCTTTGAAAAGGTAAAAAAAATTGGCAAGCCTCTGGCGAGACTCATCAAGAAAAAGAGGGAGAAGAACCAGATCAACAAAATCAAAAACGAAAAAGGAGAGATTGCAACAGATAATGCAGAAATCCAAAGGATTCTAAGAGACTATTATGAGCAACTCTATGGCAACACACTGGACAACCTGGAAGAAATGGACAGTTTCTTGGGGAAGATCAATCTCCCAAGACTGAGCCAGGAAGAAACAGAAACGTTGAACAACCCAATCACAAGCTCAGAAATCGAATTTGTGATAAAAAATCCACCCAAAAATAAAAGCCCAGGACCAGATGGCTTCACAGCCGAACTCTACCAAACATTTAAAGAAGAGCTAATGCCTGTCCTTCTAAAACTCTTTCAAAAAATTGCACAGGAAGGAAAACTTCCAAACACATTCTAAGAGGCCACCATCACCCTGATACCCAAACCAGGCAAAGGCAACACAAAAAAAGGAAAATTACAGACCAATTTCTCTGATGAACTTAGATGCCAAGATCCTCAACAAAATCCTAACAAACAGAATTCAACGACACATCAAAAAACTCATACATCATGATCAAGTCGGGTTCATCCCAGGCATGCAAGGATTCTTCAACATCCGCAAATCAATCAATGTGATACATCATATTAACAAACTGAGAGACAAAAATCACATGATCATCTCAATAGATGCAGAAAAAGCCTTCTACAAAGTACAACACCCATTCATGGTAAAAACTCTTCAGAAAATGGGCATAGAAGTAACCTATCTCAACATAGTGAAAGCCATCTATGAGAAGCCCACAGCGAACATTGTCTTCAACGGAGAAAAACTGAAAGCATTCCCTCTAAGACCAGGAACAAGACAGGGCTGTCCACTTTCACCACTACTATTCAACATAGTCCTGGAAGTTCTAGCAACAGCAATAAGAGAAGAGAAAGAAATCAAAGGAATCCAGATTGGAAAGGAAGAAGTCAAGCTCTCTCTTTGCAGATGACATGATATTATACATAGAAAATCCCAAAGACTCTATTACAAAGCTACTAGAGCTAATCAACGAATTCAGCAAAGTCGCAGGATACACAGTCAACACACAGAAATCACTGGAATTCCTATACACAAACAATGAAAAATCAGAAAATGAAATCAAAGAGGCAGTCCCCTTCACCATCGCAACCAAAAGAATCAAATATCTAGGAATAAACCTACCAAAAGAAACAAAAGAACTGTACACAGAAAATTACAAGACACTCATGAAAGAAATTAAAGAAGACTTAAACAGATGGAGAGATATTCCATGTTCCTGGGTCAGAAGAACCAATATTGTGAAAATAACCATACTACCAAATATCATCTACAGATTCAATGGAATACCTATTCAACTTTCATTGACATTTTTCAGAGAACTAGACCAAATAATAACACAGTTCATATGGAAACACAAACATTTGAGCTAAGTTCAAAAAAATTGCACAGGAAGGAAAACTTCCAAACACATTCTAAGAGGCCACCATCACCCTGATACCCAAACCAGGCAAAGGCAACACAAAAAAAGGAAAATTACAGACCAATTTCTCTGATGAACTTAGATGCCAAGATCCTCAACAAAATCCTAACAAACAGAATTCAACGACACATCAAAAAACTCATACATCATGATCAAGTCGGGTTCATCCCAGGCATGCAAGGATTCTTCAACATCCGCAAATCAATCAATGTGATACATCATATTAACAAACTGAGAGACAAAAATCACATGATCATCTCAATAGATGCAGAAAAAGCCTTCTACAAAGTACAACACCCATTCATGGTAAAACTCTTCAGAAAATGGGCATAGAAGTAACCTATCTCAACATAGTGAAAGCCATCTATGAGAAGCCCACAGCGAACATTGTCTTCAACGGAGAAAAACTGAAAGCATTCCCTCTAAGACCAGGAACAAGACAGGGCTGTCCACTTTCACCACTACTATTCAACATAGTCCTGGAAGTTCTAGCAACAGCAATAAGAGAAGAGAAAGAAATCAAAGGAATCCAGATTGGAAAGGAAGAAGTCAAGCTCTCTCTTTGCAGATGACATGATATTATACATAGAAAATCCCAAAGACTCTATTACAAAGCTACTAGAGCTAATCAACGAATTCAGCAAAGTCGCAGGATACACAGTCAACACACAGAAATCACTGGAATTCCTATACACAAACAATGAAAAATCAGAAAATGAAATCAAAGAGGCAGTCCCCTTCACCATCGCAACCAAAAGAATCAAATATCTAGGAATAAACCTACCAAAAGAAACAAAAGAACTGTACACAGAAAATTACAAGACACTCATGAAAGAAATTAAAGAAGACTTAAACAGATGGAGAGATATTCCATGTTCCTGGGTCAGAAGAACCAATATTGTGAAAATAACCATACTACCAAATATCATCTACAGATTCAATGGAATACCTATTCAACTTTCATTGACATTTTTCAGAGAACTAGACCAAATAATAACACAGTTCATATGGAAACACAAAAGACCTCGAATAGCCAAAGCAATCCTGAGAAAGAAAAACGGAGCTGGAGGGATCAGCCTCCCCAACTTCAGACTCTATTACAAAGCAACAGTCATCAAGACAGTATGGTACTGGCACAAAAACAGAACTATAGACCAATGGAACAAGATCGAGAACCCAGAGATAAACCCACGCACCTATGGGTACCTTACTTTTGATAAAGGAGGAGAAACTATAAAATGGGACAAAGACAACCTCTTCAACAAGTGGTTCTGGAAAAATTGGACAACTACATGCAAAAAAATGAAGTTGGAACATTCTCTGACACCATACACAAAGATCAACTCAAAATGGATTAAAGACCTAAATGTTAGACCAGAAACCATCAAACTCTTAGAGGAGAATATAGGCAAAACTGTCAAGGACATCAATCAAAGCAAGATCTTCTCTGACCCACCAACTAAAAAAGCAGAACTAAAAAGAAAAATGAACATATGGGACCTCATGAAACTTAAAAGCTTTTGTACAGCAAAAGAAATTACAAAAAAGCTCTACAGACACCCCACAGAGTGGGAGAAAATCATAGCAAATGAAACAACAGACAAAGAATTAATCTCCAAAATCTACAAGCAACTCAGACAACTCAGCACAGGGAAAACGAACAACCCAATCAAAAAATGGGAAAAAGACCTAAAGAGACGCCTCTCCAAAGAGGACATACAGATGGCCCAAAAGCACATGAAACGATGCTCAACCTCGCTTATTATTAGAGAAAAGCAAATTAAAACTACAATGAGATATCACCTCACACCCGTCAGAATGGCCATCATCAATAAATGGACAGACAATAAATGCTGGAGAGTGTGCAGAGAAAAGGGAACCCTCTTGCATTGCTGGTGGGAGTGTAAATTGATACAGCCTCTATGGAAGATAGTCTGGAGATTTCTTAAAAAACTAAAAATAGAAGCACCCTATGACCCAGCAATCCCACTCTTAGGCTTATATCCTGATGAAATAATAACACAGAAACCCTCGAATAGCCAAAGCAATCCTGAGAAAGCAAAACGGAGCTGGAGGGATCAGCCTCCCCAACTTCAGACTCTATTACAAAGCAACAGTCATCAAGACAGTATGGTACTGGCACAAAAACAGAACTATAGACCAATGGAACAAGATCGAGAACCCAGAGATAAACCCACGCACCTATGGGTACCTTACTTTTGATAAAGGAGGAGAAACTATAAAATGGGACAAAGACAACCTCTTCAACAAGTGGTTCTGGAAAAATTGGACAACTACATGCAAAAAAATGAAGTTGGAACATTCTCTGACACCATACACAAAGATCAACTCAAAATGGATTAAAGACCTAAATGTTAGACCAGAAACCATCAAACTCTTAGAGGAGAATATAGGCAAAACTGTCAAGGACATCAATCAAAGCAAGATCTTCTCTGACCCACCAACTAAAAAAGCAGAACTAAAAAGAAAAATGAACATATGGGACCTCATGAAACTTAAAAGCTTTTGTACAGCAAAAGAAATTACAAAAAAGCTCTACAGACACCCCACAGAGTGGGAGAAAATCATAGCAAATGAAACAACAGACAAAGAATTAATCTCCAAAATCTACAAGCAACTCAGACAACTCAGCACAGGGAAAACGAACAACCCAATCAAAAAATGGGAAAAAGACCTAAAGAGACGCCTCCCAAAGAGGACATACAGATGGCCCAAAAGCACATGAAACGATGCTCAACCTCGCTTATTATTAGAGAAAAGCAAATTAAAACTACAATGAGATATCACCTCACACCCGTCAGAATGGCCATCATCAATAAATGGACAGACAATAAATGCTGGAGAGTGTGCAGAGAAAAGGGAACCCTCTTGCATTGCTGGTGGGAGTGTAAATTGATACAGCCTCTATGGAAGATAGTCTGGAGATTTCTTAAAAAACTAAAAATAGAAGCACCCTATGACCCAGCAATCCCACTCTTAGGCTTATATCCTGATGAAATAAAAACTGAAAGAAGCACCTGTACCCCAATGTTCATTGCAGCTCTCTATACAATACCAAAACATGGAAGCAACCTAGATGTCCATCGACGAATGAATGGATCCAGAAGCTCTGGTACATATATACAATGGAATACTAGTCAGCTGTTAAAAGAAATGCAGAAGACTCAGTCCTAATGAAGTGGCTGGCTCTAGAACCTATCATCAAAAGTGAAGTAAGTCAAAAAGAGAAAGACAAATACAGTATACTAACACACATATATGGAATCTAGTAGGACGGTCTTGATATCACACACAGGGAACTCATGGAAAAATAGACAGAGCATAGACATAGGGACATCGTGGCGAAGAAATAGGGAGGGGGAAGCATGGAGGAAGTAACCAGGAAACCTATAGTGTTATGTGTGGAAAAGATAGCTAGTGTCACAGTGCTAAGGGAATAGGAGTGCTTACAATGGCTTGGGGCAAAGGTCTGGAGGGGTGGCATGGGGGGATCCGGGCGGGTGGGGACCATGGATATGCATATGACTGATCTGGGAACATACATGTCTGTGAACAACAAAACTCTGTAAAACCTTTAAAATAAAGAATAAAAAAAAATGGTAAAAAAAAGAAAAAATAAAGAAGTACTGTGAATAGAAGAAAACCAGAAGTAGTATGGTTTTTCATTATTTCTATTTATTTGTTTGGTTGTTTTTTTTATAGAAACCATCTGCACAGAGTTGGCACTTACAGTCTTGGGAATGAAGTCTGTCTAAGTCTCCCGACTGGCAAACTGCATAGCTTTAGGAAAGTCAACCAACCTCTCTGTAACTTAGTTGCCTAATCTATAAAATGGACTTAAAAAGTATTTCTCTTATAGGCTTAACGATTGTAGTAAATGGATTAATATGTATAAAGCCCTTAAAACAGTGCCTGTTATGTATTCAGCACCCAAACAATGTGACGTAGCAATTGGTAAACAACAATTATGGTAAAGAGCAACTATTATCTGCCTTTTACACTTATGTGAGGGTCAGACAAGTCTAAATCCTGGAAGATCAAGAGTGAAAAAACAGTAGAGACAAGGATGAAACCACTTTTAATACCAAAGTGTATAATACTTCTACATTCCATTCATTTAGGATCTTTAAAATAAACTGACTTATGACCTAGTTTGCCACAGTGTGAAAATTTAAAATATTTATATTTCATTTCAGATAGCATTTCTGTTTTCATTCCTCCCAACCAAACCTTTTTCTGGAATGATGAATGTTAAACAAATTCATTTTACTTTCTGTCTTGTCTACATAGTTACTAAGAATACCCTTTTCCCCCTTAACAGAAAGGCAAATCAGAGTTGGAATGAGGCAAAAATGTTCAAAAAATTAGCCAACCAATCAGTCATCATGTAAGTATGGGCTTCCCAGGTGGTTCAGTGGGTAAAGAATCTGCGGGGAGCTGCCCTGTTTCAAGGGATTTCTTTTAAGGAAACATAGCTCTGGGAGCTGCCCTGGAAACAGGGGCTGATAACAGCATAGCTCTCTGTCTAGCCACCCCAGGTATTGTGAAGACATTCCTGAGCTATCATAAAGGACACCTGGAGCCTCCGTACAGATAAAAGGGCTTGAGGGGCATTATACCCGGAACCATTGTAATCTAAAGAACTTTGAATATGTTAATGACTTACCAGAAGGTAATACCTAGTTAATGGCCTGCCTTAGGGAGAGGATGCTAGGTCTGAGAAACCTGGCCTAAAGCATGTATACACTACTGTTTGCTGTGTGTTATCTGATTTTAGAAACCATCTGCACAGAGTTGGCACTTACAGTCTTGGGAATGAAGTCTGTCTAAGTCTCCCGACTGGCAAACTGCATAGCTTTAGGAAAGTCAACCAACCTCTCTGTAACTTAGTTGCCTAATCTATAAAATGGACTTAAAAAGTATTTCTCTTATAGGCTTAACGATTGTAGTAAATGGATTAATATGTATAAAGCCCTTAAAACAGTGCCTGTTATGTATTCAGCACCCAAACAATGTGACGTAGCAATTGGTAAACAACAATTATGGTAAAGAGCAACTATTATCTGCCTTTTACACTTATGTGAGGGTCAGACAAGTCTAAATCCTGGAAGATCAAGAGTGAAAAAACAGTAGAGACAAGGATGAAACCACTTTTAATACCAAAGTGTATAATACTTCTACATTCCATTCATTTAGGATCTTTAAAATAAACTGACTTATGACCTAGTTTGCCACAGTGTGAAAATTTAAAATATTTATATTTCATTTCAGATAGCATTTCTGTTTTCATTCCTCCCAACCAAACCTTTTTCTGGAATGATGAATGTTAAACAAATTCATTTTACTTTCTGTCTTGTCTACATAGTTACTAAGAATACCCTTTTCCCCCTTAACAGAAAGGCAAATCAGAGTTGGAATGAGGCAAAAATGTTCAAAAAATTAGCCAACCAATCAGTCATCATGTAAGTATGGGCTTCCCAGGTGGTTCAGTGGGTAAAGAATCTGCGGGGAGCTGCCCTGTTTCAAGGGATTTCTTTTAAGGAAACATAGCTCTGGGAGCTGCCCTGGAAACAGGGGCTGATAACAGCATAGCTCTCTGTCTAGCCACCCCAGGTATTGTGAAGACATTCCTGAGCTATCATAAAGGACACCTGGAGCCTCCGTACAGATAAAAAGGGCTTGAGGGGCATTATACCCGGAACCATTGTAATCTAAAGAACTTTGAATATGTTAATGACTTACCAGAAGGTAATACCTAGTTAATGGCCTGCCTTAGGGAGAGGATGCTAGGTCTGAGAAACCTGGCCTAAAGCATGTATACACTACTGTTTGCTGTGTGTTATCTGATTTTGAGAAGTATAAAATGTATGAGCGAATTCAATAAACTTGTCAGCAACTTGTCAGCAACCTGTAGAGTTGTCTGCCTTCTTGCTGTCCCTCTCAACCCCATCTTTTCTGTCCTTCTTTCTTTTCTTAGCCTATCTGCCACTCTCTTCAGGATCTGTTCGACTGCCGGCTGACCCGGCAGAATCTGCTTGCAATGCAGTAGAGGAGGTCATGGCAACCCACTCCAGTATTCTTGCTCCTGGAGAATCACATACAGAGGACTGGCAGGCTACAGTCCTTATGATTGCAAAGAGTCAGACACGACTGAAGTGACTGAGCACACACACGTGCAAGTATATAATGTATTGACCACTACTGTTAACTAAAAAATAAAATAATTATTTTTAAAACATATTTGTTCATTTTAACTATGTATATTAAATAGCATCATTGACTCAATGGACATGAGTTTGAGCAAACACCAAGAAGTGAGGGACAAGAAAGTCTGGTGTGCTGCAGGCCATAGAGTCACAAAGAGTCAGACACAATTTAGCAACAATAACATATATCCAATATGGGAATCAGTCCTAATAATACAACAATTTTTATAGGAACACTTCTATTAATTTTGACTAAATAAATCAATTCAAGTTAGGATAGTTAAATATTGTCAAGAAAAGGAATTGGGAAGCTACTTCAATAAATGAGAAGAATGACTTGTATTTAAAATATTTGTTCACACATAAATTTGTGTTTTTGTTTTAAACCAATTTGTTCTCTTCAGCAAATTGAATGTTCCCCTATGCAAGTGTTAGACTATTTTATTGGTAACATTTTTATGAAACAAAGTTAACTTCTGCTTGATTCCTATCCAGATTAATGAAGGTTTCTTTCATTTATGAGATCCTAAATATTTTCAACTGATGTTAAAATTAACTTCTGTTACTAAAGTTGAGAAAGGAGGAGAATTTCTCTGTTCATAATTCCAAGATCCAATTCAATAAATTGTGTGAAAGGATTGTTTTTACTTTGAAAGAAACAGTGAGGAACATCTGCAACACTAAGAGGAGATGAATCTGACAATAATTTTGTCCAAACTATACCACAGGGCATTATCCATCACAACTTGTAAATGTCAGAAAGAAGAAAGAAATAAAAGAAAAGAAAGAAAGTGAAGGATAAAGGGAGGGAAGTTGGGAAGGAGGAAGGGAGAAAGGAGGGGAAAAAAATCTCCTACTTTGGTCTGGAAAAATTTTCCTCCTTCCAATTTAGTTTGGAAGCACTAATTTCTGAACAAGGTCAACCACCAAGAACTAGTTCAACTCTGAAAATTCTTCTAAGTTAGGCTTATGTATTTTGTTGAAATTCAATCAAGAATTACATGCCTTGTTGCTAGGAAGTCACACCAGATGTCCTGTCCAAGGACTAATAACATTTGTTCTCGTAGGCTATATCCATATGTGAAGAAGCAGAAGAAAGAATTTCAGAGCTGTTAAGTCAACTTCAAGTTATGCTTAATGCACTGTATTGGGAATACAAAAGCATTTTCCAGATGGCATCATAAAGTCAGTTCATTTTTTGCAAAGCAGCATCTCATTTTTGAGAAATAGGCCTTTGTTTTTCATTCCTCTTTGTTGTTTTAAAATTGCGTTTTTGTGTCATAAATGTAACACTTGAACTGGAGGGCCGGGTAAGATATCTGCTATATATTATGAAAAATGTCTAACAGACGGTAAGCTTTCAGATAGGAATTGACGAGGAAGATGATAAGATATTGTCTTAACCACTGGCCAGGCTATCAAGGAGACAGAGTGCCAGATGGATGCTAGAATTCTATTTTCACTGCTAATTATATAACCTTGTGTAATTCACTTACTCATTCTGTGTTTCAATGTCTACATATGTATGAGAGCTATTCTAACTCTCAGAAATTCCTTTATGAGCCATCCAAGTCTCATCTATCATATCAGTCGTTTCTCTACCTGCTTATCTACATGAACTCTGCTGTAGCCAAATTGTTCAACTCACTTTCTTCTAAATATGCCTTGTACTTTTCCAAAGTCATGTTTTTCATCAAATCTTTTCCTTGGCCTAGAATGTACTTGCTCTTCTCTGTCTGGCCAAATACTGCTCTGTCTGGCCAAATACTCCTTCTCAATGAAGGCATGCACATATTCATGTAGCTCTATAATAGAATTTACACATGTAATCTTCTTTAGTGATCAGAATCATATAAACAATTATTTTATACTTTTATACAGATGAGAATATGAGACTCTCAATTAATGCCTATCGTCCTAAGGTCCCAAAGTGTTATCAGAACCTGGATTAAATTTAGGTTTCTTAAACACCATGAGTTCTTTACACCTCTCCACAGTCTCTTGGTAATATTTTTTGTGGTAATATTTTTTGTATACTTTGTTGTAGTTATTGTTATTACTTTTATACTTCTTTTTTAATGTAAAAAAATCATGTTTCCTTAAATAAATAGTAAATGCCTTGAAGAAAGGAATGATATTTGTATATTTCTTACACTAGAATAAAAACTCCATGTGAATAGAGGATCTGACTCCTATTCACTGTTCTTATTCCAGCTGGCAGGTAATAAGCAAAAAATTAAATATTCACTGAATGAATTTCTGTATGTCTTTTAGAGCATCTGGACTTGCATATAGAGGGTCCCCATAAATATTTGTTTTTCTGGTTCAATGAGATTGTCCACCATAAAGATTTTTAGATTGAAATCTTCTTGGATATTTACAAAATGCCTCCTCTTTACCCCTTTCCATGCCCATTATTTACTTTCTGATATTGACTTTGTCTATCTGACTATTTTCAAATCATTAATTTCAAGGAATTGAGGAAGATGATAAGATATTGTCTTAACCACTGGCCAGGCTATCAAGGAGACAGAGTGCCAGATGGATGCTAGAATTCTATTTTCACTGCTAATTATATAACCTTGTGTAATTCACTTACTCATTCTGTGTTTCAATGTCTACATATGTATGAGAGCTATTCTAACTCTCAGAAATTCCTTTATGAGCCATCCAAGTCTCATCTATCATATCAGTCGTTTCTCTACCTGCTTATCTACATGAACTCTGCTGTAGCCAAATTGTTCAACTCACTTTCTTCTAAATATGCCTTGTACTTTTCCAAAGTCATGTTTTTCATCAAATCTTTTCCTTGGCCTAGAATGTACTTGCTCTTCTCTGTCTGGCCAAATACTGCTCTGTCTGGCCAAATACTCCTTCTCAATGAAGGCATGCACATATTCATGTAGCTCTATAATAGAATTTACACATGTAATCTTCTTTAGTGATCAGAATCATATAAACAATTATTTTATACTTTTATACAGATGAGAATATGAGACTCTCAATTAATGCCTATCGTCCTAAGGTCCCAAAGTGTTATCAGAACCTGGATTAAATTTAGGTTTCTTAAACACCATGAGTTCTTTACACCTCTCCACAGTCTCTTGGTAATATTTTTTGTGGTAATATTTTTTGTATACTTTGTTGTAGTTATTGTTATTACTTTTATACTTCTTTTTTAATGTAAAAAAATCATGTTTCCTTAAATAAATAGTAAATGCCTTGAAGAAAGGAATGATATTTGTATATTTCTTACACTAGAATAAAAACTCCATGTGAATAGAGGATCTGACTCCTATTCACTGTTCTTATTCCAGCTGGCAGGTAATAAGCAAAAAATTAAATATTCACTGAATGAATTTCTGTATGTCTTTTAGAGCATCTGGACTTGCATATAGAGGGTCCCCATAAATATTTGTTTTTCTGGTTCAATGAGATTGTCCACCATAAAGATTTTTAGATTGAAATCTTCTTGGATATTTACAAAATGCCTCCTCTTTACCCCTTTCCATGCCCATTATTTACTTTCTGATATTGACTTTGTCTATCTGACTATTTTCAAATCATTAATTGAATCATTTATACTACTCTTGATGTCTTATGCTAATTCCAAACACTGCCATGTTTGTTTCTAGTGATGTGAAATGAAAGTCAGATCATGAGATTATAAAATTTCTTACTAAGTATTTATTGAGTGCTAAATTACCTCCATGCTAAGCAGTTCATTTGTATTTTTTACATAATTTTCAGAGAAGAACAAAGAGTCTTTTTACAGGTTAAGAAACTAGATTTCAAGGAGATTAAGTAACTTGCTCAAGACCACAAAGCCAATAAACTGATGAGCTAGGATTAAAGCCCAAGCGCCAATCCAGAGTTCAGCACATTCATGTATCTTGGATGCTCTGAGAGAGGAGGCTGAATATTCCCATAAGCTAGAATTATCAAATTAGACAAGACTTAACAGTAAAGTCCAGTAGAGTGAATAATGGTACTGCATTTTTGGTTCTGACTATTGGGAAAATGTCCAAATCGTTGACAGCCACACACATATCAATTGCTTCTGACTTTTGTTGACATAGTCTGGGAAATTATTAAACATTGCAACTGAAGCTCCAATTCTTAGTCATGTTAGTTTAGTTGGTGAGAATTAGGTTCTATTTATTAGTAGAAGAAAATCATTAATATGTAACCTTGTTGTCTCTAACTTCAACCTATTAAAGGCCAGTTGGTACTTATTAACATTTTTAATATGGATATTTCATCAACTTTATTTATTGTAAGACTTCACCAGCTAAGTTGACTATAGTTTTGGTTTAACAGTGAGTCATATTTTTTTGCTATTTTCAGGGAATCAGAATGAGTGAATCAATAGTGTTCAGTGAATATCTGAATGTGAAAACAAAAACACAGTGTAAAACATGACTTCCAAATATTTGCAACAGCTTTTATAGTTGTAATTTTGGAGCTGGTGAGAGTTTAGTTGTTCTGTCTTCTAAAATGAACTGCATTTGGAAACTTGGCTTAGCTCATTTTTAATCCCTTCTGCTAAGTACTGCTAAAGTATTAGTCATTGTGCAACATAAATTAGACAAAAAGTGTCCTTGGTTGCAAATTTTAGATTTTCAGATGCTATTTCTTTCTCTACTACCTACCAAATGTAATACTGGATAAGTTTCTCATAAACAAATGTTAGTTTATTCAACTCTAAGTTGAAGTTAATATATGACTCAAAGAATTCAAAAGGGATCTATAAACACACAAAGTGCTTGTAATTCCTTTAAATCAAATCACAATGCAAATATTAGGTAGAAAATTGTGATGTTCTGACATTTTATCCATTTAATTTCTCATTTTGTTATCTGTGTGGTATGATAATAGATACACAGCAAACAGTAAATTTAGTTTATACCTGTTATGTATTCCTGATGATAGGGGAGGATACTAGAGTGTAAACTGGGAAACTACTGTTGTTATGACTACTGTGACATCAATAAATCAGTAGTTTCTGACAGGCTCAAGCAGCAAGTTGGGTCTTATCTTACTGTAGAAGTTTAAGGTTTTTTTTCTGACTATTGGGAAAATGTCCAAATCGTTGACAGCCACACACATATCAATTGCTTCTGACTTTTGTTGACATAGTCTGGGAAATTATTAAACATTGCAACTGAAGCTCCAATTCTTAGTCATGTTAGTTTAGTTGGTGAGAATTAGGTTCTATTTATTAGTAGAAGAAAATCATTAATATGTAACCTTGTTGTCTCTAACTTCAACCTATTAAAGGCCAGTTGGTACTTATTAACATTTTTAATATGGATATTTCATCAACTTTATTTATTGTAAGACTTCACCAGCTAAGTTGACTATAGTTTTGGTTTAACAGTGAGTCATATTTTTTTGCTATTTTCAGGGAATCAGAATGAGTGAATCAATAGTGTTCAGTGAATATCTGAATGTGAAAACAAAAACACAGTGTAAAACATGACTTCCAAATATTTGCAACAGCTTTTATAGTTGTAATTTTGGAGCTGGTGAGAGTTTAGTTGTTCTGTCTTCTAAAATGAACTGCATTTGGAAACTTGGCTTAGCTCATTTTTAATCCCTTCTGCTAAGTACTGCTAAAGTATTAGTCATTGTGCAACATAAATTAGACAAAAAGTGTCCTTGGTTGCAAATTTTAGATTTTCAGATGCTATTTCTTTCTCTACTACCTACCAAATGTAATACTGGATAAGTTTCTCATAAACAAATGTTAGTTTATTCAACTCTAAGTTGAAGTTAATATATGACTCAAAGAATTCAAAAGGGATCTATAAACACACAAAGTGCTTGTAATTCCTTTAAATCAAATCACAATGCAAATATTAGGTAGAAAATTGTGATGTTCTGACATTTTATCCATTTAATTTCTCATTTTGTTATCTGTGTGGTATGATAATAGATACACAGCAAACAGTAAATTTAGTTTATACCTGTTATGTATTCCTGATGATAGGGGAGGATACTAGAGTGTAAACTGGGAAACTACTGTTGTTATGACTACTGTGACATCAATAAATCAGTAGTTTCTGACAGGCTCAAGCAGCAAGTTGGGTCTTATCTTACTGTAGAAGTTTAAGGTCTCAATCTGCAACCTCTGAATCATTGCTTGGAAGATTAAACAATGCCTGTTTTACAGTAAATCAATAATTAGTGATAAATTATTTAAATGACTGCAGATTGTCTTTGACTTTCTCCTTAAGTATATGTACCATAAGCAGATGAGTCTTTAAGAAGGAAATTTGACATCCTTTATTAGCAACATGATGCTTTCATTACATATTAATTAAATATGTCTTGAATACCTACTACGTGTCAGGCTCTGTTAAAGCTACTGGTTCCTACCTCCAAGGCACTTACCATCTACAGGAAGAGAAAGATGCATCAACAGCTAATTTCAGTATGCATCCCAATGCCATATTCTTTGTTGGAGGTGTCATATTTAAAATAAATAATGTAAAAGACATGGTAATATAACCAAAAGTTAGGTAAGAAGGGTTACAGAATAAAAAATCTATTATATAATAATAGCACGTAGAGAACACAGAATTTATATATGATAATCTTGATGAAAAAGGAGGTAGACCAAAGAATCAGACAAAGAGTTGAGGTGTTGAGGCAAAGAGACTTGGGCGAGGAATGCACAGGTGGAGAGGAGCTATGGAGGAGGAAGTCTGGGAGGGAAATCACCCTCTGGTCCACGCAAAACAAAGCAGATTTCACGTCCCAGAGGAAGCCAGCGACAAAAGAACAAGAGATTCTCCCATCAATAGACAGCACTGGAGAGCCAGCAGAGCCTCAGTCTGTTCCCCTAGGAATCAGAGGAGAAGTGGGAAAATGTGAGAGAAACTGCAAGGAAGGCCATGGTCACCTCTAGCATAATAATATAATAACTCTGCTTCCTCACCCCATGTCACCTTCATAAGCCTTAATCAGGATCATATGATAATGCAATGCATAATGTAAATAATTCAAAAAACGTAGAATTCCTCTTACATTTGCTTTAATCCTACAACATTCTCCTCCCCCTTTCCTCCTTTTCCTTACCTGGGAGATCAGTGACTGATGATGTCCAAGGTAGAGGGAGGAGGAAAAAAAATACCATAACTTATATTCACTTTTTTAAACAATTCTTTTGGCCTCTTTTATTGATCCTTTATCCATTTATTTTCATCCATCTTTACCCCTGGCCTGTGTGAGCCTCCCATCACAGTGACCTCTCTCACTGCAGAGCACTGGCTTCCCCTGGGCGCATGCACTCCCAGAGCACTGGCTCATAAATGGACACATAGGTCCAATCGCTCCATGGCATGCAGGACCCTCCCTTGCTAGGGATCGAACCAGTGTCCCTTGCACTGCAAGGAAGACCCTCCACCCACTGGACCACCAGGAAAGCCACATACTTTATATTCTTAATTTGAAGTTTAAATGTTTAGGCTAAGTGAAAGACATAAATATTTTAGAGCAAAATATTTGGTAGCTGATTATTTCCTCTCCTCACCAATGCTGCAGTGCTTTAGTTTGAATCAAGCTTGTTTTAGTTTGGACAAGGCAGAATTCCTAAATTTGGCTGAACCTGCACTTTAAATAGTGATGAAGTCACTCAGTGACTTGAGATACCCTGGAGAAACCTATAGAAATAGGGGTAACGGTAGAACAGAGGACAATCATGAGGCTTTAGTGAGTCTCTCCTGGGTTAATATTTTTTTCATCTATAGAAAGGAAATGGGATTTAACATGAAGCGTACAATAGAATCTTCTGAGAAACTTAAAAAGCAAAACAGCAACTTGAGCCTCATAAATACATATAATTAGATACAATGCATATGCATTTGAAAAGAACTTCAGAGGTGTGTCCACCTATTGGTTAAGGACTACTGATACTTACACAAGTTCTCATCCAACTTCAAAATGCTACTTTTCCTCATATATCTATGTATACTGCTTCCAAGAGATTAAATTAGCACAATGTATATTAAAGGCCTTATGAAATCTCCTGCCTTCTAACTTAATAGTTCCCTTTATAGAAATGTATCCCTCAGAAATTAGGTCATGTATACAAACATGTATTCAAGAATAATCTATCTTGATTATAAAAGCAAACTGTTGAAACACACAAGGATGAACAACAAAATCTTAATTGTGCGATAAATTATGGTATATCCCTAAAATAAATGAATGTGTGGTCATTGGACTAAATTTTAAGAGAATAATTAGTGGTATGGTATAAAATTAAAAAAACAGATTTTAAAGTATATGAGTATAATCATATGTGATTACTAACATGGGTGAGAAATATGCTAAGGGAAAGAAGCTAGACACAAAGGTGTGCATACCATGATTCCATTTATGCAAAACCCTGGAAATGACAAATCTAGTTGACGGTGACATAAGCAGATGAGTGGCTGCCTGCTGCAGGGAGCAGAGACCGAGACAGACTGAAGAGGGAGTGGGGATAAAAAGCAAAAGCATCTTGTTAAAGTGATGGGGCTGTTTTCATTTTGGCTGTGATGGTTACACAAGTGAATGCACTTAAACACTGGAAACCAGTACATTTTATTGTATCAAAATAATACTTCAATCAAAACTGCAGAGCAAAACTTCACATAAAGTTTATATAAAATGTCTTTTCTAAGTAGCTAAAATGTTAACAAAGTTTTAAACTACTAAAACAAACCGGTGAAAAGATGATCTCATTCTTTACAAATATATGTCCCTATGCCTTGAAAACAAATTAGAAGTATATAAGTATAAATAGATGTGGCACCTATTGCATGTAGGTGGTGGATTAGAGGAGATTTTTTTCTTTATACTCCTACTTTTTCAAAATTTCTATAATGAACATTTTTATATTAAGAAAATAATTATTTAAAAATTTATGTTTGGAAGATGTTAAGCTGAACCCCCAAAGCAGTGGAAGAAGAGATGAGCTAAGAAAAATATTGTCATTCTTTTCTTAATAAAATGTGACCTTGAAAAACAAACAGTGCTAACCACAATATGGGTAAAAAAGTCATCCGCTGGCATGTGCACTTGGGTAGTGCGGACACTAAATATACAAACACAGTGTGCAGTTCTTTGTGAAGGTCTACTTCCTTTCACTGAGGTTGGCAATACCTTAGCCAGCTATAGCAGGAACTCTGGCCTATTTTTGTTCAGGAACTGAGCGCATTCTGCCTTCCTGAGCTGAGCTGGTGCCCTGCGGTTGTCATTCCGCTGTACTCCCCAGCGTCCCCAGCCCTCTGGATCACTGGCCTGCACACCCCCATATCACAGTCCCTCACAGCACCGCAGGTCATAAAAAAACAAAGGACATGCCAAAGATGAAGGAAATGACACAGGAAGTTGCTCTCGAACAAATAAGCAGAGGGGAAAAATAATATGGCTGGGAACCTAAACAAGGATGCAAGAGAGGAAGTAAACAAGCAAACAAAGCTCAAGGCTGAGATCTCCCAAAACAAAAGCCCAAAAGTCATTTCTAGGGGAAAATAGGAGAGTAGAGAAAATAGAGAACTTCCTTACTAGCACTGACTTGACAAAAGCCTTATAAACCCATTGATTGTGTAGTCCTGGTCAGCTCTCTGGTCTCTAAGCTCCAAAACAATGAGGTGGCTTAAATGCAGACAGACCTTGGCCACTTAACAGAGTGTATGTGGAATCCAAACCTAGACCTCCCATTGTGCTCTTAGAGGGTGGCACCATTCTCAATAGAATACAATGAAAGGTGTCCCTGGAGTAATGCAATAATCGCATGCTAGCTCTCATCTGTAAGATGGGACTCATTATCCTTGCTTCAGATTCTGAATGCTCAATGACGTGATTAAATACCTCAGTTTCTCTGGGGTTCTGGTCCAAATGAGATTACAATAATAGTTTTATTGCCTCTTGTTAGCCTTCTCTGTTATTCTTTCTTAGAGGGATACTCAGGGCTGCTTACATTTAAATTCTTAGAGATTTTCTACAGACTTAACCATTTAGAGTTGTATTTATTGATCTTTTTTCCAGAATGTGGATATGACTCCACCAGATAAGACTAGAAATAGCTTCAGATCAGAATTGTTTTTCTTACTTAATAAAATGTGACCTTGAAAAAAGTGCTAACCACAATATGGGTAAAAAAGTCATCCGCTGGCATGTGCACTTGGGTAGTGCGGACACTAAATATACAAACACAGTGTGCAGTTCTTTGTGAAGGTCTACTTCCTTTCACTGAGGTTGGCAATACCTTAGCCAGCTATAGCAGGAACTCTGGCCTATTTTCGTTCAGGAACTGAGCGCATTCTGCCTTCCTGAGCTGAGCTGGTGCCCTGCGGTTGTCATTCCGCTGTACTCCCCAGCGTCCCCAGCCCTCTGGATCACTGGCCTGCACACCCCCATATCACAGTCCCTCACAGCACCGCAGGTCATAAAAAAACAAAGGACATGCCAAAGATGAAGGAAATGACACAGGAAGTTGCTCTCGAACAAATAAGCAGAGGGGAAAAATAATATGGCTGGGAACCTAAACAAGGATGCAAGAGAGGAAGTAAACAAGCAAACAAAGCTCAAGGCTGAGATCTCCCAAAACAAAAGCCCAAAAGTCATTTCTAGGGGAAAATAGGAGAGTAGAGAAAATAGAGAACTTCCTTACTAGCACTGACTTGACAAAAGCCTTATAAACCCATTGATTGTGTAGTCCTGGTCAGCTCTCTGGTCTCTAAGCTCCAAAACAATGAGGTGGCTTAAATGCAGACAGACCTTGGCCACTTAACAGAGTGTATGTGGAATCCAAACCTAGACCTCCCATTGTGCTCTTAGAGGGTGGCACCATTCTCAATAGAATACAATGAAAGGTGTCCCTGGAGTAATGCAATAATCGCATGCTAGCTCTCATCTGTAAGATGGGACTCATTATCCTTGCTTCAGATTCTGAATGCTCAATGACGTGATTAAATACCTCAGTTTCTCTGGGGTTCTGGTCCAAATGAGATTACAATAATAGTTTTATTGCCTCTTGTTAGCCTTCTCTGTTATTCTTTCTTAGAGGGATACTCAGGGCTGCTTACATTTAAATTCTTAGAGATTTTTCTACAGACTTAACCATTTAGAGTTGTATTTATTGATCTTTTTTTTTTCCAGAATGTGGATATGACTCCACCAGATAAGACTAGAAATAGCTTCAGATCAGAGACTACTTATTTGTGTTTTAATTACTGTCCCCTTCAGTTCTGATACTTGGTTACCAGATCAGAACTCTTCATGTCAGACTCCATCTTCCCTTAGAATGAGTTTTGGGCTAAGAGAATCCTGTTCTTCATGTAACTGGGCATTAACCTTGACTGTAGATGCAAAGTCACAGTGCCTTCCTATGCCATCATAAGCTCTCAGGAAAAGAAAGTTGTGGATCTCATTTTCCACCTAGAAACATGGGTCATGTAAATGGAAGGCAAGGAAAAATGTCCTCTTCTGAGGGTTCTTCCGAGGTTCTTAGATGTCTGAACTTATAAAGATCCAAACAGATTGTTAAGATTGAAGGTACAAAAAGAAAGGTTGTGTTTTGTTTTTCTTTTTCAGTGCTTGGTTAATAATCATGTAGAGAAGGGCTCTAAGGCTTATTCTTAGCATATGTCAACTACTCACCACAGCATTAGCTTTCTATTTATTAAACACTGATAATATAACAGAACTAGATAGTTTAACTAAATGTTAAATCATGGCTAATAGACTAATATTCATATGATGCTGAAAGTGAAACCTCAATACTTTGGCCACCTGATGCAGAAAAAAAAAAAAAAAAAAATGACTCATTGGAAAAGACCCTGATGCTGGGAAAGACTGAAAGCAAAAGGAGAAGAGCACAGCAGACAATGAGACAGTTAGATGGCATCACTGGCTCAATGAATTTGAACATGAATTTGAGCAAACTCAAGGAGACAGTGAAGGGCAGGGAAGTCTGGCATGCTGTGGTCCTGGGGTCACAAAGAGTCAGACACAACTTAGTGACTGAACAACAATAGGCTAGTAAAGAAGCATGCATTTTAACCTTTGGGAAGGAAAAACAGGTGGCAATCTAATGTTTTCCTGACCTATAGAAAACTTCAAGAGTAATACCATATCTCACATCATCACTTAGAGCTCATAGTGCTAAGATATTCTGATGCATCCAATCCCTATGCAGAATTTGCTGGATGAGCCCTCCAACTCAAAGTCAGGAGGTGCCAGAGGGCAGGATGACATACGTTTTGACTTAACCATTTAGAGTTGTATTTATTGATCTTTTTTTCCAGAATGTGGATATGACTCCACCAGATAAGACTAGAAATAGCTTCAGATCAGAGACTACTTATTTGTGTTTTAATTACTGTCCCCTTCAGTTCTGATACTTGGTTACCAGATCAGAACTCTTCATGTCAGACTCCATCTTCCCTTAGAATGAGTTTTGGGCTAAGAGAATCCTGTTCTTCATGTAACTGGGCATTAACCTTGACTGTAGATGCAAAGTCACAGTGCCTTCCTATGCCATCATAAGCTCTCAGGAAAAGAAAGTTGTGGATCTCATTTTCCACCTAGAAACATGGGTCATGTAAATGGAAGGCAAGGAAAAATGTCCTCTTCTGAGGGTTCTTCCGAGGTTCTTAGATGTCTGAACTTATAAAGATCCAAAGAGATTGTTAAGATTGAAGGTACAAAAAGAAAGGTTGTGTTTTGTTTTTCTTTTTCAGTGCTTGGTTAATAATCATGTAGAGAAGGGCTCTAAGGCTTATTCTTAGCATATGTCAACTACTCACCACAGCATTAGCTTTCTATTTATTAAACACTGATAATATAACAGAACTAGATAGTTTAACTAAATGTTAAATCATGGCTAATAGACTAATATTCATATGATGCTGAAAGTGAAACCTCAATACTTTGGCCACCTGATGCAGAAAAAAAAAAAAAAAAAAAATGACTCATTGGAAAAGACCCTGATGCTGGGAAAGACTGAAAGCAAAAGGAGAAGAGCACAGCAGACAATGAGACAGTTAGATGGCATCACTGGCTCAATGAATTTGAACATGAATTTGAGCAAACTCAAGGAGACAGTGAAGGGCAGGGAAGTCTGGCATGCTGTGGTCCTGGGGTCACAAAGAGTCAGACACAACTTAGTGACTGAACAACAATAGGCTAGTAAAGAAGCATGCATTTTAACCTTTGGGAAGGAAAAACAGGTGGCAATCTAATGTTTTCCTGACCTATAGAAAACTTCAAGAGTAATACCATATCTCACATCATCACTTAGAGCTCATAGTGCTAAGATATTCTGATGCATCCAATCCCTATGCAGAATTTGCTGGATGAGCCCCTCCAACTCAAAGTCAGGAGGTGCCAGAGGGCAGGATGGGATGACTCATAGTTGTCCCTTGGCCTATCTCAGAGTTTGACTCAAACGGAGTACTCAATAAATGTCATTACTTAATCTTCAGCACTTCTTTCAGTGAGTGTGTGTGGTCGGCAGGGAAATAACACACAGCCTTGGCCCCTGCCTGCTTGCTTGGAGAAGCCTGGTACAAAGAGAAGTTTGCAATACTTTCAAAAGGGCTAGGACCTGTAAGATCTTTAGAAGTTCAGAGATGCAGAAAATCTAGACTATTTCTGATTATTTTAACTTAAGGCAAATAATAATAATAATAATAATAATAATAATAATAATAATTGTCAAGCAATGACAAAAAAGGAGAAATTACCAGAAATGAAAAAAAGAAAAAAAAGTTCAATTTTAATGGCAAGGGGAGGGTTTCAAAGAAATGAAACAAAATACTACTGCAACTTAAAAAAAAAATTAGCACTTACAAACATAAGATTGGCTCCATACAAGTTTACCAAAAGTCTGTGGAAAGTCTAGTGGTCTTGGAATGTCAGTCAATAACATAATGGGGCTGTTTTTGTTTTGTTCTTTTAATGTAACATGACACTTGACTATTACAGGATCAAAGATCCTAGAATAAATGCTTCCAATGTACTTGGAAAAAATTAGATATTTGTTGACAACTCTCATCCTATTTGTAATTGAACATCTAAGTGAAAAGAGAAAAGCTGGTCACTCTAAGAAAACAAAAATACACATTTAGGATAGCAAATCTGAGAGTAAAACTGATAGAACATTCCTTTTTAAAAAGGGTTAGATGGCATCACTGGCTCAATGAATTTGAACATGAATTTGAGCAAACTCAAGGAGACAGTGAAGGGCAGGGAAGTCTGGCATGCTGTGGTCCTGGGGTCACAAAGAGTCAGACACAACTTAGTGACTGAACAACAATAGGCTAGTAAAGAAGCATGCATTTTAACCTTTGGGAAGGAAAAACAGGTGGCAATCTAATGTTTTCCTGACCTATAGAAAACTTCAAGAGTAATACCATATCTCACATCATCACTTAGAGCTCATAGTGCTAAGATATTCTGATGCATCCAATCCCTATGCAGAATTTGCTGGATGAGCCCCTCCAACTCAAAGTCAGGAGGTGCCAGAGGGCAGGATGGGATGACTCATAGTTGTCCCTTGGCCTATCTCAGAGTTTGACTCAAACGGAGTACTCAATAAATGTCATTACTTAATCTTCAGCACTTCTTTCAGTGAGTGTGTGTGGTCGGCAGGGAAATAACACACAGCCTTGGCCCCTGCCTGCTTGCTTGGAGAAGCCTGGTACAAAGAGAAGTTTGCAATACTTTCAAAAGGGCTAGGACCTGTAAGATCTTTAGAAGTTCAGAGATGCAGAAAATCTAGACTATTTCTGATTATTTTAACTTAAGGCAAATAATAATAATAATAATAATAATAATAATAATAATAATAATAATAATTGTCAAGCAATGACAAAAAAGGAGAAATTACCAGAAATGAAAAAAAGAAAAAAAAGTTCAATTTTAATGGCAAGGGGAGGGTTTCAAAGAAATGAAACAAAATACTACTGCAACTTAAAAAAAAAATTAGCACTTACAAACATAAGATTGGCTCCATACAAGTTTACCAAAAGTCTGTGGAAAGTCTAGTGGTCTTGGAATGTCAGTCAATAACATAATGGGGCTGTTTTTGTTTTGTTCTTTTAATGTAACATGACACTTGACTATTACAGGATCAAAGATCCTAGAATAAATGCTTCCAATGTACTTGGAAAAAATTAGATATTTGTTGACAACTCTCATCCTATTTGTAATTGAACATCTAAGTGAAAAGAGAAAAAGCTGGTCACTCTAAGAAAACAAAAATACACATTTAGGATAGCAAATCTGAGAGTAAAACTGATAGAACATTCCTATTGTTTTAACTCAGAAAAGTGAGGGCTGAGAGGTGATTTAATATGTGTCTCCATTCTATAAAGGATCATTATCTGGTGGTTTATGACCATCTGTTCTTTACCTCCCCTAAGGATGGAAAAGAGGAAATGAGTTTAAACTACAGGAAAACAAATTTAGTTTACACCAAAGGGACTTCTAGGCTGAGGCCTGTGTAACATTGCAAGGCTGAGTGGTTATGGCATTTCCTCCCCTAACCTCATCTGGGACACAGGCAGGCATTTACCCATCTGGGATGAATTTTACATAGCCCAGAGGGGATAAGTCCTTGAGTATTTTCAGACTGTAAATATCACTGGATGTCATTTTGATGTAACTTATTCTCTTTTCCGTTAAAGCGCTGGTCTGGATAAAAATCCTTCTTACATTTTGAATGAAGAGCTGTCTGTTGATTTCACTGACTCATGAACTTTCCATTGATTCACCACTAAAATCTGGGCTTCTCCATTCATGTCCTTCTGTCCTATTACCCAAATATCATTTAAAAACTCTTTCTCCAATAAAATCTGAAGCATCCCCTTGCTTGGCATCTTCCCATATCTGAAGGCTTCATAAAATCCCAAAGTCTTGACAGTTTGTACCAGGCTGGCATCCACTGCTGCCCCCTCGTCCTCCTGTTCCAGCTAGGTAAAGCCACAGTTGCCAATAGGGTGTTACATGGCACCTTAACACCCTATTTCTGTTCACATGCATCTTCTTTTCTACGGGATATTGTTACCTCTCTTGTCTGAGTGACCAACTAAACAAAAACTTGCAACTTAAAAAAATTAGCACTTACAAACATAAGATTGGCTCCATACAAGTTTACCAAAAGTCTGTGGAAAGTCTAGTGGTCTTGGAATGTCAGTCAATAACATAATGGGGCTGTTTTTGTTTTGTTCTTTTAATGTAACATGACACTTGACTATTACAGGATCAAAGATCCTAGAATAAATGCTTCCAATGTACTTGGAAAAAATTAGATATTTGTTGACAACTCTCATCCTATTTGTAATTGAACATCTAAGTGAAAAGAAAAAAAGCTGGTCACTCTAAGAAAACAAAAATACACATTTAGGATAGCAAATCTGAGAGTAAAACTGATAGAACATTCCTATTGTTTTAACTCAGAAAAGTGAGGGCTGAGAGGTGATTTAATATGTGTCTCCATTCTATAAAGGATCATTATCTGGTGGTTTATGACCATCTGTTCTTTACCTCCCCTAAGGATGGAAAAGAGGAAATGAGTTTAAACTACAGGAAAACAAATTTAGTTTACACCAAAGGGACTTCTAGGCTGAGGCCTGTGTAACATTGCAAGGCTGAGTGGTTATGGCATTTCCTCCCCTAACCTCATCTGGGACACAGGCAGGCATTTACCCATCTGGGATGAATTTTACATAGCCCAGAGGGGATAAGTCCTTGAGTATTTTCAGACTGTAAATATCACTGGATGTCATTTTGATGTAACTTATTCTCTTTTCCGTTAAAGCGCTGGTCTGGATAAAAATCCTTCTTACATTTTGAATGAAGAGCTGTCTGTTGATTTCACTGACTCATGAACTTTCCATTGATTCACCACTAAAATCTGGGCTTCTCCATTCATGTCCTTCTGTCCTATTACCCAAATATCATTTAAAAACTCTTTCTCCAATAAAATCTGAAGCATCCCCTTGCTTGGCATCTTCCCATATCTGAAGGCTTCATAAAATCCCAAAGTCTTGACAGTTTGTACCAGGCTGGCATCCACTGCTGCCCCCTCGTCCTCCTGTTCCAGCTAGGTAAAGCCACAGTTGCCAATAGGGTGTTACATGGCACCTTAACACCCTATTTCTGTTCACATGCATCTTCTTTTCTACGGGATATTGTTACCTCTCTTGTCTGAGTGACCAACTAGAAAAATTTCAATTTCCTACAAAATTTTTCAGTATTTCTGGAAGAGTTTCCATCTTTACTACTGAAACCTACACTATCCTCCCTTCTCCCAAATTACAGTTCTTTGAACACTTATAGTCCATGGCAAATTTAACATGCATTATGACAAGCTTCAGTCTACATTTTCATCAAATTATACTAGAGACATAAGAGCAAAAATGGAGATAATTCTGATCCCTTATGCCCTTTTGAGCAATGAATATTTGTTAAATAACAGGAAGAATGAATAAGTGAATGATAGTTAAAAAAAAAAAAAAAAAAAAAACTGTGAAATTGTTCTCAAGCATTAAGGGTAGAAATCATTACCATGAATGAAAACTAAAATTATAGTAGCACAATGGAAAAAACTTGATGATTGCTTTCTTCTTATATCTACTTGTCAGTCTATTCCAAACCAGTTAATGGTTAACATTTGATACTGTTTGAGTTAATGCTGTTAACAAATGAGTATTTGCTGATGATAAGAACTAGTACTTGCATTTGTAACATTTTCCTGTCCTTTGTTGGTATTACTGATATCTGAGCTTTAGCCACCTTTTATACAAATACTCAAACGTAATAGTCTTCCATGTAAAATAAACTACCTTTTTATACCAGTTAGGCAGTACTTTATGGAACAATTTTTGAAACCTAGGTAAGTGAAAACTAACTACATAAGATAAAAGTAAAAATAAAAAGCTTCAATTTTACTTTTCATTTAAGCCTGTTTTATTAATACTTCAGTTAAATAAATATATACTGTCTACTGCATTGAATTTTTAGACATGGATGTTTGAGGAAATTTGATGATAAATTAAAGTTTCTGACCTCAAGAAGCTTATAGTATAAGACAGGAAAGACACCTGCACAAATGGCTGATATGAGGAAGGCCTTCTGTCCTATTACCCAAATATCATTTAAAACTCTTTCTCCAATAAAATCTGAAGCATCCCCTTGCTTGGCATCTTCCCATATCTGAAGGCTTCATAAAATCCCAAAGTCTTGACAGTTTGTACCAGGCTGGCATCCACTGCTGCCCTCGTCCTCCTGTTCCAGCTAGGTAAAGCCACAGTTGCCAATAGGGTGTTACATGGCACCTTAACACCCTATTTCTGTTCACATGCATCTTCTTTTCTACGGGATATTGTTACCTCTCTTGTCTGAGTGACCAACTAGAAAAATTTCAATTTCCTACAAAATTTTTCAGTATTTCTGGAAGAGTTTCCATCTTTACTACTGAAACCTACACTATCCTCCCTTCTCCCAAATTACAGTTCTTTGAACACTTATAGTCCATGGCAAATTTAACATGCATTATGACAAGCTTCAGTCTACATTTTCATCAAATTATACTAGAGACATAAGAGCAAAAATGGAGATAATTCTGATCCCTTATGCCCTTTTGAGCAATGAATATTTGTTAAATAACAGGAAGAATGAATAAGTGAATGATAGTTAAAAAAAAAAAAAAAAAAAACTGTGAAATTGTTCTCAAGCATTAAGGGTAGAAATCATTACCATGAATGAAAACTAAAATTATAGTAGCACAATGGAAAAAACTTGATGATTGCTTTCTTCTTATATCTACTTGTCAGTCTATTCCAAACCAGTTAATGGTTAACATTTGATACTGTTTGAGTTAATGCTGTTAACAAATGAGTATTTGCTGATGATAAGAACTAGTACTTGCATTTGTAACATTTTCCTGTCCTTTGTTGGTATTACTGATATCTGAGCTTTAGCCACCTTTTATACAAATACTCAAACGTAATAGTCTTCCATGTAAAAGAAACTACCTTTTTATACCAGTTAGGCAGTACTTTATGGAACAATTTTTGAAACCTAGGTAAGTGAAAACTAACTACATAAGATAAAAGTAAAAATAAAAAGCTTCAATTTTACTTTTCATTTAAGCCTGTTTTATTAATACTTCAGTTAAATAAATATATACTGTCTACTGCATTGAATTTTTAGACATGGATGTTTGAGGAAATTTGATGATAAATTAAAGTTTCTGACCTCAAGAAGCTTATAGTATAAGACAGGAAAGACACCTGCACAAATGGCTGTAATATGAGGGAAGGCACAGCTAGAGAAAATCTGACATGGTATGGCAGGGGCCAAACAGAGGGCAGGAACAGGGATTTTGGAGACTGATTACCACGACTTGGGTGAGAAAGGACAAGACCTGCTTGAGAGCAGTTAACATTGGAATGACAGTGGGGGAAAGGGAAGTCAAGAGATTTTGTAGAGAAAGAATATAATTTGCAGAATCAGTCCCCTATTAGATGAAATGTGAAAAAGAACTCATAGAGCCCAGGAATGGTCTGAGTTTCCTATCTGAGTCCTAGGGAAAAAGATGCTACAAATTAACTGAATATGAAAACTTCAGGGGAAAAGGTATTAGCTGAGGTTTAGGTGTGTGGATGAAATGCAAATGAAACGTGCAGATGAAACTATTTGAAAAGTTGGGCCTCGGGCTTCCCAGGTGGTCCAGTGGGTAAGGACACCACCTTGCAGTGCAAGGGGCACCGGTTCCATTCCTGGCCTCGGAAGATCCATGTGCCACGGAGCGTCTGGACCAATGTGTCCAACTACCGACCCAGAGCTCTGGAGCACATGCGCCCAGAAGCGGTGCTAGAGAGGCCACTGCAATAGGAGGCCCACACAGGCCAAAGAACAAAGCTTGTCAGTCTATTCCAAACCAGTTAATGGTTAACATTTGATACTGTTTGAGTTAATGCTGTTAACAAATGAGTATTTGCTGATGATAAGAACTAGTACTTGCATTTGTAACATTTTCCTGTCCTTTGTTGGTATTACTGATATCTGAGCTTTAGCCACCTTTTATACAAATACTCAAACGTAATAGTCTTCCATGTAAAAGAAACTACCTTTTTATACCAGTTAGGCAGTACTTTATGGAACAATTTTTGAAACCTAGGTAAGTGAAAACTAACTACATAAGATAAAAGTAAAAATAAAAAGCTTCAATTTTACTTTTCATTTAAGCCTGTTTTATTAATACTTCAGTTAAATAAATATATACTGTCTACTGCATTGAATTTTTAGACATGGATGTTTGAGGAAATTTGATGATAAATTAAAGTTTCTGACCTCAAGAAGCTTATAGTATAAGACAGGAAAGACACCTGCACAAATGGCTGTAATATGAGGGAAGGCACAGCTAGAGAAAATCTGACATGGTATGGCAGGGGCCAAACAGAGGGCAGGAACAGGGATTTTGGAGACTGATTACCACGACTTGGGTGAGAAAGGACAAGACCTGCTTGAGAGCAGTTAACATTGGAATGACAGTGGGGAAGGCAAGTCAAGAGATTTTGTAGAGAAAGAATATAATTTGCAGAATCAGTCCCCTATTAGATGAAATGTGAAAAAGAACTCATAGAGCCCAGGAATGGTCTGAGTTTCCTATCTGAGTCCTAGGGAAAAAGATGCTACAAATTAACTGAATATGAAAACTTCAGGGGAAAAGGTATTAGCTGAGGTTTAGGTGTGTGGATGAAATGCAAATGAAACGTGCAGATGAAACTATTTGAAAAGTTGGGCCTCGGGCTTCCCAGGTGGTCCAGTGGGTAAGGACACCACCTTGCAGTGCAAGGGGCACCGGTTCCATCCCTGGCCTCGGAAGATCCATGTGCCACGGAGCGTCTGGACCAATGTGTCCAACTACCGACCCAGAGCTCTGGAGCACATGCGCCCAGAAGCGGTGCTAGAGAGGCCACTGCAATAGGAGGCCCACACAGGCCAAAGAACAAAGATAAATAAATGAAAGATCAAAAGAAGTGGCCAAAAAAAAAAAAAAAAGACTCCTTTAGGGTAGAAACCTAAGAGTCATTTTCATAGAAACTATGGATTTTCCTCTTTAGGGGACCTTACACTTTGTGAAAGGCACAATTTACTTCATTTCTCTTTTACTGGCAGCCATGAACTAGATCATCAGCATTTTCATCTTTGTTTAAGAAGTGCCAAAAGTAAACAATAGAATATGTTAATGAAGCGTTTAAAATATATGAAATGTTCTGTAAAGTGTACAGGGATAATTATAGCTCTCTTCTGAATCATGGGCAAGTAGGAAATAGGAGACCAGAATGGTAATTAAAATTTATTCGGAATGGTATGCGTGTGTCTGTGTGTGTGTGAGAGAGAGAGAGAGAGAGAATGAGGGAGTAAGAATTTATTTTTCAGTACTCAGTATGAAAACGCATCAATTTCCCTTCATTCAGAAGGTTGGAAAAAGTTCATGTTTTGCAAAGGGTTACTTTTATATGTTATAGTTTTTGTAGTTTGGCACCTACAAGATAGTGTTCAGATATATGCAATAAACTTGCTTTACTTGAGAAGCCATTTCTTTCTTCTGATAGTTCTTCAGCTTGACATAAAACTTAATACCCAGGTGAGAAATGATAAAATACATCTTACAAACATAAACTCAAGAAAAAAGACTTTTATTCCTGCTATTTGTTCTCAGTTCTGTGTGGTTTTATTTTTTCCGATTCTGAAAGTCTCAAGGTTAGCTTTCCTCCATAAACAAAAGTGGAATCATGGTTACATTCAGTGCTGGATCTCTGTTGTTTTTCACTACAAAATTTTTATTAGCTGAGGTTTAGGTGTGTGGATGAAATGCAAATGAAACGTGCAGATGAAACTATTTGAAAAGTTGGGCCTCGGGCTTCCCAGGTGGTCCAGTGGGTAAGGACACCACCTTGCAGTGCAAGGGGCACCGGTTCCATCCTGGCCTCGGAAGATCCATGTGCCACGGAGCGTCTGGACCAATGTGTCCAACTACCGACCCAGAGCTCTGGAGCACATGCGCCCAGAAGCGGTGCTAGAGAGGCCACTGCAATAGGAGGCCCACACAGGCCAAAGAACAAAGATAAATAAATGAAAGATCAAAAGAAGTGGCCAAAAAAAAAAAAAAAAGACTCCTTTAGGGTAGAAACCTAAGAGTCATTTTCATAGAAACTATGGATTTTCCTCTTTAGGGGACCTTACACTTTGTGAAAGGCACAATTTACTTCATTTCTCTTTTACTGGCAGCCATGAACTAGATCATCAGCATTTTCATCTTTGTTTAAGAAGTGCCAAAAGTAAACAATAGAATATGTTAATGAAGCGTTTAAAATATATGAAATGTTCTGTAAAGTGTACAGGGATAATTATAGCTCTCTTCTGAATCATGGGCAAGTAGGAAATAGGAGACCAGAATGGTAATTAAAATTTATTCGGAATGGTATGCTGTGTCTGTGTGTGTGTGAGAGAGAGAGAGAGAATGAGGGAGTAAGAATTTATTTTTCAGTACTCAGTATGAAAACGCATCAATTTCCCTTCATTCAGAAGGTTGGAAAAAGTTCATGTTTTGCAAAGGGTTACTTTTATATGTTATAGTTTTTGTAGTTTGGCACCTACAAGATAGTGTTCAGATATATGCAATAAACTTGCTTTACTTGAGAAGCCATTTCTTTCTTCTGATAGTTCTTCAGCTTGACATAAAACTTAATACCCAGGTGAGAAATGATAAAATACATCTTACAAACATAAACTCAAGAAAAAAGACTTTTATTCCTGCTATTTGTTCTCAGTTCTGTGTGGTTTTATTTTTTCCGATTCTGAAAGTCTCAAGGTTAGCTTTCCTCCATAAACCAAAGTGGAATCATGGTTACATTCAGTGCTGGATCTCTGTTGTTTTTCACTACAATTATATAAAAGATGTGTAAAAAAATTATTTCCTTTCGCTACTAGTAAGATGTTACTTTTCTTACATATAAAAATGAACTTCCTCTTCTTTCATTTAATTTAATCACCATGTAATGATTATAGCTAAAAAATACTTCTTTCCAACATATAATGTATGAAAAATATCTTAGCTATGAATGATTCTGATAAGCTCAGTTAAAGGTACTTGCATTGTAGTGGAGATATCCAGCTGGCATTCTTAATAAATGCTTCTATTTCTGATTATGTCACTTTAATAAATTAAACTAGTGCTTCATAAATAAATGAAATAGTTTAACAATTCCTGATATGAACAGGGTTGCTTGGCCTTTTAAGGATTTCTGGCATTGCTGTGAAAGGCACAAAGACTGTGGACTTTTTCATATGTATTTGATGATGAAAATGACGGTAATGATGACTGGCCTGGAAAAAACATTTTAAAATGTGTTTAATGAGGATCCATCAATAACATTGAATGACCCAGAATGAGTTTCCAGTTATCACATGATTTAAGAACACTGTTCTAGCACCATCATCTGGACAATTTCACTCTTTCCAAAGATGAAACTATTAGCAAAACACCATTGTACTCATTTTCTTTAAAAGCACAGATAATACTCTGGTTTTAGTGAATATTTTTTTTAAGTATTATACCATTATCACTTATCATTTTTTCAGAATATGTGAAAATTTTCTTTTTTATATGTTATAGTTTTTGTAGTTTGGCACCTACAAGATAGTGTTCAGATATATGCAATAAACTTGCTTTACTTGAGAAGCCATTTCTTTCTTCTGATAGTTCTTCAGCTTGACATAAAACTTAATACCCAGGTGAGAAATGATAAAATACATCTTACAAACATAAACTCAAGAAAAAAGACTTTTATTCCTGCTATTTGTTCTCAGTTCTGTGTGGTTTTATTTTTTCCGATTCTGAAAGTCTCAAGGTTAGCTTTCCTCCATAAACCAAAGTGGAATCATGGTTACATTCAGTGCTGGATCTCTGTTGTTTTTCACTACAATTATATAAAAGATGTGTAAAAAAATTATTTCCTTTCGCTACTAGTAAGATGTTACTTTTCTTACATATAAAAATGAACTTCCTCTTCTTTCATTTAATTTAATCACCATGTAATGATTATAGCTAAAAAATACTTCTTTCCAACATATAATGTATGAAAAATATCTTAGCTATGAATGATTCTGATAAGCTCAGTTAAAGGTACTTGCATTGTAGTGGAGATATCCAGCTGGCATTCTTAATAAATGCTTCTATTTCTGATTATGTCACTTTAATAAATTAAACTAGTGCTTCATAAATAAATGAAATAGTTTAACAATTCCTGATATGAACAGGGTTGCTTGGCCTTTTAAGGATTTCTGGCATTGCTGTGAAAGGCACAAAGACTGTGGACTTTTTCATATGTATTTGATGATGAAAATGACGGTAATGATGACTGGCCTGGAAAAAACATTTTAAAATGTGTTTAATGAGGATCCATCAATAACATTGAATGACCCAGAATGAGTTTCCAGTTATCACATGATTTAAGAACACTGTTCTAGCACCATCATCTGGACAATTTCACTCTTTCCAAAGATGAAACTATTAGCAAAACACCATTGTACTCATTTTCTTTAAAAGCACAGATAATACTCTGGTTTTAGTGAATATTTTTTTTAAGTATTATACCATTATCACTTATCATTTTTTCAGAATATGTGAAAATTTTCTCATAGTATGATACTGAAAATGAAAAGTCAATAAAAATGAGATGAAGAATTCCTAAATAAAAATGAGTAATTGTTTCAAAATTTTCCCTCATCTTTTTGTAAAGTTATAATATTGTAATGCAAAATTTTATCTCAAAATGGCTTATGTGTCCCTCTAAGTTTAAGACAAAAAATAGTTGTAGAGAAATCACAGTAGAGAAACATGTGAAAGTAAACTGAATCTGTTGTGCATATACATTCATTTGTGTTATTTTTTAAATTTTCACATGTAAGAGAAATAATACAATGTCTCTCTTTCTTTGATTTATTTCACTAGGTATAATAATCTCTAGTTCCATCCATGTTGCTGCAAATGGTAGAATTTGATTCTTTATTGTGGCTAAATGATAGTCCATTGTGTATATGGTGATAGTTTAGACATTAAGTTGTCTCCAACTCTTGCAACCCCATGGATTGTAGCCTCACAGTAGTCCCTGTCCATAGAGTTTTTCAGGCATGGGATGGGTTGACATTTCCTCTTCCAGGGGATCTTCTTGACCCAGGGATCAAACATAAAACTCCTGAACTGGAGGCAGATTCTTTACACACTAAGCCACCAGGGAAGCCATGTGTGTGTGTATACACACACACACACACACACACACACACACACACTTGTCTTTATGTATATATGCTATACAGAAGACATTTTATATATATATATATATATATATATATTCTTTTCCATTAATTTGTCAGTAGGCACTTGGGAGTAACCATGTCTATATAGAAAACAAATTTTGGTCACCAAAGTGGAAATGGATGGGAGGAGAGACAAGTTAGCAGTATGGTATTAATAGATATGGGGGCATTACTTGGATCTGAATAAATTAAGAAATTCCAGTTATCACATGATTTAAGAACACTGTTCTAGCACCATCATCTGGACAATTTCTCTCTTTCCAAAGATGAAACTATTAGCAAAACACCATTGTACTCATTTTCTTTAAAAGCACAGATAATACTCTGGTTTTAGTGAATATTTTTTTTAAGTATTATACCATTATCACTTATCATTTTTTCAGAATATGTGAAAATTTTCTCATAGTATGATACTGAAAATGAAAAGTCAATAAAAATGAGATGAAGAATTCCTAAATAAAAATAAGTAATTGTTTAAAAATTTTTCCCCTCATCTTTTGTAAAGTTATAATATTGTAATGCAAAATTTTATCTCAAAATGGCTTATGTGTCCCTCTAAGTTTAAGACAAAAAATAGTTGTAGAGAAATCACAGTAGAGAAACATGTGAAAGTAAACTGAATCTGTTGTGCATATACATTCATTTGTGTTATTTTTTAAATTTTCACATGTAAGAGAAATAATACAATGTCTCTCTTTCTTTGATTTATTTCACTAGGTATAATAATCTCTAGTTCCATCCATGTTGCTGCAAATGGTAGAATTTGATTCTTTATTGTGGCTAAATGATAGTCCATTGTGTATATGGTGATAGTTTAGACATTAAGTTGTCTCCAACTCTTGCAACCCCATGGATTGTAGCCTCACAGTAGTCCCTGTCCATAGAGTTTTTCAGGCATGGGATGGGTTGACATTTCCTCTTCCAGGGGATCTTCTTGACCCAGGGATCAAACATAAAACTCCTGAACTGGAGGCAGATTCTTTACACACTAAGCCACCAGGGAAGCCATGTGTGTGTGTATACACACACACACACACACACACACACACACACACACACTTGTCTTTATGTATATATGCTATACAGAAGACATTTTATATATATATATATATATATATATATTCTTTTCCATTAATTTGTCAGTAGGCACTTGGGAGTAACCATGTCTATATAGAAAACAAATTTTGGTCACCAAAGTGGAAATGGATGGGAGGAGAGACAAGTTAGCAGTATGGTATTAATAGATATGAACTGCTATGTATAAAATAGATAAGCAACAAGGGTATCCTATGTAGTGCAGAGCATTACATCCATTATCTCATAATAAGTTATAATGGAGTATAACCTGCAGAAATACTGAAAAACTATACTGTATACCTGAAACTGACATAATATTTAAATTAACTATACTTCAATATAAAAAATAATAAAATAAATGGGGGTGCGTAGGAACGGCAGGGGATTGTGGAGCAGGGCATTTTTCACTTAATCACTGTGCTATACAGAAGGCATGCCAACATATGGTAATATGAAGATGAATACTTCTTTAAATATTTTTTTTTATTTGTAAATCATTGGAGATTCACAAACAGTTGTAAGAAATAACACAGAGAGACTCCATGTATGCTTTACTTGGTTTCCACAGTGGTGACATCTTGCACGACTATAGTAAAGAATCACAACCAGGATGGTGACATTGATACAGTCAATATATGAAACATTTGCACCAGCACCAGGGTTCCTCATGTTGCCCTTTAATTGTCATACTCAGTGCCCTCCCATCTCCACCATCCTGAACCTGACAATCACTGACTTGTTCCACATATCTCTATTTCATGATTTTGGGAATGTTATCAAAATGGAATTATAATGCATGTAAACTTTGGACAGACCATTTTTAGATCAAATTTTTAATGTATTGAATCTTGAAGTACATTTTTTAGGAAATTCTATTCAATATTTCCTTGAACCAATCATGGCACAAAATCCAATTGATACTTAACAGTCTACATATCGTTTACTAGTTTATATAAGTCCAAAGCACACAGAGAATGAAGCCTTCTGGATTATGTTAACCAACATTATACCTCACCTTCATCAAAGTATAGACACAGAAAGGGAAAAAGGTATGAGTGAGGGCAGACACAGGTAGAAGTGTTATTTTCTGATCTAGACAAAGTTTTCTAAATGAAATTCTGCCATTAATCAGAATGGTCAAACCATTTTCAGTTCAGTTCAGTTCAGTCACTCAGTCATGTCTGACTTTGTGACTCCACGGACAGCAGCACATCAGGCTTTCCTGTCCTTCGCCAACTCCTGGAACATGACCAAAACATTTTAGACTTCTCAAAAGCTCCAATGGGGAGAGAAATTCTATATACATTTTTCTGCAAAACTCTTTTGGACATGTTTGTGTACGAGATGCACCTCAGGCCATAGTTCAAGGATACGTGACCAAGATCTTCATCATTGTGTTCAATAGTTCTGAGTACAAACAGAAGTTGGGACAAACACCATGGAAAACAGCTGCATTCCTTATCTGCAGTATATCCTCCAGGTATTCAGAAGCAATTAATTTAAAACCTGGGATTGTTAGAAGGGTTCTGTGTATGTTTCTCAGTTTAGTTCAATCATTCAGTCATATCTGACTCTTTGCCACCCCATGGACTTCAGGATATCAGATTTCTCTGTCATTTACCATCTCCCAGAGTTTGCTCAAGTTCATGTCCATTAACTCAGTGATGGCATCTAACCATTTCATTCTCTGTTGTCCGCTTCTCTTTTGCCTTCTGTTTTTCCCAGTATCAGGGTCTTTTCCGACAAGCCATCTTTTCACATCAGGTGGACAAAGAATTGGAGCTTCAGCATCATTCCTTCCTATGAAACATTTGCACCAGCACCAGGGTTCCTCATGTTGCCCTTTAATTGTCATACTCAGTGCCCTCCCATCTCCACCATCCTGAACCTGACAATCACTGACTTGTTCCACATATCTCTATTTCATGATTTTGGGAATGTTATCAAAATGGAATTATAATGCATGTAAACTTTGGACAGACCATTTTTAGATCAAATTTTTAATGTATTGAATCTTGAAGTACATTTTTTAGGAAATTCTATTCAATATTTCCTTGAACCAATCATGGCACAAAATCCAATTGATACTTAACAGTCTACATATCGTTTACTAGTTTATATAAGTCCAAAGCACACAGAGAATGAAGCCTTCTGGATTATGTTAACCAACATTATACCTCACCTTCATCAAAGTATAGACACAGAAAGGGAAAAAGGTATGAGTGAGGGCAGACACAGGTAGAAGTGTTATTTTCTGATCTAGACAAAGTTTTCTAAATGAAATTCTGCCATTAATCAGAATGGTCAAACCATTTTCAGTTCAGTTCAGTTCAGTCACTCAGTCATGTCTGACTTTGTGACTCCACGGACAGCAGCACATCAGGCTTTCCTGTCCTTCGCCAACTCCTGGAACATGACCAAAACATTTTAGACTTCTCAAAAGCTCCAATGGGGAGAGAAATTCTATATACATTTTTCTGCAAAACTCTTTTGGACATGTTTGTGTACGAGATGCACCTCAGGCCATAGTTCAAGGATACGTGACCAAGATCTTCATCATTGTGTTCAATAGTTCTGAGTACAAACAGAAGTTGGGACAAACACCATGGAAAACAGCTGCATTCCTTATCTGCAGTATATCCTCCAGGTATTCAGAAGCAATTAATTTAAAACCTGGGATTGTTAGAAGGGTTCTGTGTATGTTTCTCAGTTTAGTTCAATCATTCAGTCATATCTGACTCTTTGCCACCCCATGGACTTCAGGATATCAGATTTCTCTGTCATTTACCATCTCCCAGAGTTTGCTCAAGTTCATGTCCATTAACTCAGTGATGGCATCTAACCATTTCATTCTCTGTTGTCCGCTTCTCTTTTGCCTTCTGTTTTTCCCAGTATCAGGGTCTTTTCCGACAAGCCATCTTTTCACATCAGGTGGACAAAGAATTGGAGCTTCAGCATCATTCCTTCCTATGAATATTCAGGGTTGATTTCCTTTAGGATTGACTGGTTTGACCTCCTTGCAATCCAAGGAACTCACAAAAGTCTTCTCTAGCGCCACAGTTCAAAGGCATCAATCATTCAGTGCTTGGCCTTCTTTATGGTTCAGTGCTCACATTCATACATGATTACTGGAAAAAGTATAGCTTTGACTGTACAGTCCTTTGCTGACAAAGTGATGTCTCTGCTTTCTAATACGTTATCTAGGTTTGTCATTGCTTTTCTTCCAAGGAGCAATCGTCTTTTTATTTCATGGTTGCAGTCACTATACACAGTGATTTTGGAGCCCAAGAAAATAAAGTCTATCGCTGTTTCCATTGTTTGCCATTCTATCTGCCATGAAGTGATGGGACTGGATGTCACAATCTTCATTTTTTGAATGCTGAGTTTAAAGCTAGCTTTTTCACTCTCCTCTTTCACCTTCATCAAGAGGCTCTTTAGTTCTCTTCACTTTTTGCCATAAGGGTGGTGCCATGTGAATACCTGAGGTTATTGATATTTCTCCTGCAATCTTGATTCCAGCTTGTACCTCATACAGACCAGGATTTTGCATGATACAACCTGCTATAAGTTAAATAAGCAGGATGACAATATACAGCCTTGACGTACTCCTTTCCCAATTTGGAACCAGTCCATTGTTCCATGTCCGGTTCTAACTTTTGCTTCTTGACCTACATACAGGTTTCTTAGGAGGCAGGTAAGGTATTCAGGTATTCCCATCTCTTTAAAGAATTTTCCAAAGTTTGTTGTGATCCACATAGTCAAAGGTTTTAGTGTATTCAATGAAGCAGAGCTTCATTCAGCTCTGCAGTATGGCACTTGGCAGTAGGGACAGTTCTGGCTCAGGTCCTTGTACAGTTTGCATAGCTCAGGGTGAGACAGAACCTAGCCTAGTTTCCTGGTCAGTCTTCAGGCAGTCTCTTCTGCCTTCCTCAAAGGCAGTGTTCATGGGCTGGGTAGCGATAAAGTGCATTCTAGAGAAACTGTGTGACCACCAGGGACCGTTCTATAAGTATGGTCTCCAAGGATACACCCTGCTACTTGGCACTGCTCACAAAGAGGACTTTCATGGTGACCCAGAGTGGCCTGTCATGCCCATGCAGAAGGAGAACACATCACATATGGAGGAGGTGTTTTTCTGGAATTTTCTTGCCTTTTCTATGATCCAATGGATGTTTGCAGTTTGATTTCTGGTTCCTCTGCCTTTTCTATACCCAGCTTGTACATGTGGAAGTTCTGGGTTCATGCACTCTTGAAGCCTGTCTTGGAGGTTTTGAGCTTTACTTTGCTATCATATGAAATGAGTACGTTCCATCACAAGTCTATCACCCACAGAGGCTTTTGACCTCTGGAAACTATGCGGAGAACTGAAAGCTCTAGTTTAAAACTGCTCTTTCTTCTCTTCAACCCAACCAAGGATATTGGCAAGGAAAAAGGCAAACTGCAACTATCAACACGCCACAGACGTAACATTTCCATGTTTTGGAAGAGAGCTTGGGCTTATCAGATTATGCATGGACATGCAGAAATAAATTTCTTGTCTTTCAGTCCCTCCTTTCCATTCAAAATTCTATGGATGAAACCAAATTAGGTAAAAGGGGAAAAGATTTGCACTTACTTCCATTCCATCCAGTCTTCTTTGTAAGGTCAGGAGGAAAGGAAAGTGACAGAAAAGAGGAAGCAGGAGATGGCTGAACTGCCAGAACAAATCGGGTTTGTTTAGGAGAATGGCTGGGCTGTCTCTAAAGGAAAGAACAGCCTCAACAGGTTTGACAACAAGGTTTATTTACCTGATTGGGGCAGGAAAAGCTAGGGTGGGAAAAATTCTTTGTAGGTCAGGTGGCATCATTCCAGGAAGGGAGTCTTCATAGAATCAGGAGCTTCATCATGGTGCCTCAGCAGTATGTGCACCACTGGCTCAGTTGTGACAGGGAGTTAATTTCAGTAAACACACTGTTCCATTTCTTATCAGACCTTTGCAGATGTATGCAGTCTTGCAAGAGGGGATGGGACTTCAGCAGAGGGATGGGACGTTAGCAGGAACATACAAGTTTTGAAAGGGTGATGGAGGCCTCCCAGCAGTCCTGACATTGTTCACCACCCAGCCCTGCTCATGCCTCCAAAATCAAATCCCCTACATCCCCTGCCTGGGTTTTCAGGGTCACTCATGTGTCAGTTCTCTCCTGATCCAGAAAATCCTTATAAAACCCATACTTACTGGGATGATCCTGTGGGAATGAACTATGCTGTCCTTAGTAGCTGCAGCTCTGTGGTCTATATTGACCTGGATGGAACAACTGCAGAATCCAGTTTGGGGTGAAGGAACCAGTGGATATCTGCTGCACCAGAGCTCTTTGCTGACCATAGAAGCTACTCAGCTGTCCATAGCTTCTGGGTTGCCCACAGATGATCTGCTGTAACTGCTCTGATCATAAGTAGTCAGTTGTGTAGAAGAAGAGCTGGTAGGAGGATAAGACGGCAGTTATGTGAGCTGCGTAGGGTAGCTCGCGGGTACCTAGGGATGACTATCATTCCTCTGTTTACATCCTAGGTTGCTGGTTGTAACCCTCTGTGCTAGGCTGATGTTGAGTAATCTCAGTGGGTTTGTTACTATCCTGAAGTCTTGCAGGCTCCTTGGCTGCCAGCTATTGCCCAGAGCCAGAGTAAGCAAGCTGAGGGGCATATGCAGACTAAGCTGCATATCAGATCTGGGTGGCAATAACTGTAGCAGTGGTGGTATCACAAGCCCCAGTGCTATTTGCTGGGCAGACCAATAGTATGCCTAGTTTGCTATTGGAGTCCCCTATCTATCCATAAGAAGTTGTATAGGCAGTCTGCACATAGGGCACAATGGTCTGAGACTGAGTACAGGTGACATCTATGGGCTGTTCAAAGGGCCCTTAACTTTGCTGCCCATATGTCTGGGTAGTCTATGTATATCCTTGAATGGGTGGAAGTAACCACTGTAAACCTGCTGGACTGCAGCTTGGCTATAGCTACTGAAATCCATGGATGTTATCTTCTTTCTTTCTCCTCTTCACAACATCCCTCTCCCTCTGATTTCCTTTAGGTGCTGAACTGTGTAGGTGCAAAACTCACACTCTTGGGCACTACCATCCAGCTGGCCAGTGGGGGTGGAGGAAGCAGGGGTGAAGCACAGCTTTCTCTGATACTCTCTGGAGATCTGTGCAGATTGTGTGTGCTGTTGGTAAGTAGTGTTCCACCACTTGTCTAATGAATTACCCATTTAAGGACAAATGGCTTGTTTCCAGTTTTGAACTATTATTAGTTCATGATGCTGCTATAAAAATGCATTCACTGTTTTTATTGTGTGAACACATCTCTATTTTTCTAGGATAAATATCTGGGAGTGAAATTACTGGGTCAGATGGAAGTTGCATCTTTAGTTTTTAAAGAAATTCCAAACTATTTTTCAGAGTGCATGTGCCAGTTACATTTATACCATCAGTGCATGAGTGATCCAGGATCTCTGCATCTCACCAGCATTTAGTGTAGCCACTAGGTTTTTATTGAAGCCATCCTATTGTATATTGATATTTGGACTTTCCATGTAGCTTGTTGGTAAATAAGCTCTATGCCAAGTTGGAGACACAGGTTTGATCCCTGGGTTGGGAAGATCCCCTGAAGAAGGAATCCACTCCAGTATTCTTGCTTGGGAAATCCCATGGATAGAGGGCCTGGCAGGCTACAGGTCATGGAGTGGCAAAAATGCCCCACACAACTAAACAACAGTGTGTATTAATATTTTGTTGTGATTTTGATTGACATATCTCTGATTGCTAATGATATTAGATGTCTTTTCATGTGCTTATTGGCCATGTGTGTATGCTGTCTGGTGAAATATCTTTATTACTTCTGTCCATTTCAAATAGGATTGCTTGGTTTTTTTGCTATTGAGTTCATAATTTTCTTTATATATTCTAGATGAGAGTCCTTTTATCAGATATTCAATTCACAAATATTTAATCTGTCACCTGCCTTCTCATACTTTCACCATGCTTCTTCACCATTCTTTAATTTTACAAATTTGATTTTTAATTTTTTCTCTTTCAAAATATTTATTTCAAGTAGAAACTGGGAAGACAATCACATGTAAGATAATTCAGTATAAGACTGGAAAATACACTAATTTGGTCATAAAAATATAAAAAGCTGAAAATAATACTACATTAAGTAGTCTGATTGAAAATAGTGTTTTGTTTTTCAAGTAGCAAGCCCAAAGCAGTCCCCAATAAGAGTGAAAGCTCTTCTCTTCATACACACAGCTCTAAGATGAAAATCATATTCATCTTTATCCAGAATGTTCTCCCATCCCCAAAATCCTTTCTTTTTATTTTTCTTACTCTATGGAAATTATTCAGTGCGTTTATGTGTTTTTCATAAACTTTTTATCAGAATGCCTAAGCAGGCACATCAACCTTGGACAATGTCTAAATCATTTTTATAAAAGTTGCTGTTATCCATTTCCTCAGTGTGACTCTTTGGGACTTCATGGACTGCAGCACGCCAGGCTTCCCTGTTCTTTAATATCTCCTGGAGTTGGCTCGAACTCATGTCCATTGAGTCGGTAATGCCATCCTGCCATCTCATCCGCTGTTGCCCCCTTTTCCTTCTGCCTTTTATTTTACCCAGTATCAGGGTGCTTTCCAGTAAGCTGATTCTTTGCATTCCCTATTGTATATTGATATTTGTTTCTATGGCCAAGTTGGAGACACAGGTTTGATCCCTGGGTTGGGAAGATCCCTGAAGAAGGAATCCACTCCAGTATTCTTGCTTGGGAAATCCCATGGATAGAGGGCCTGGCAGGCTACAGGTCATGGAGTGGCAAAATGCCCACACAACTAAACAACAGTGTGTATTAATATTTTGTTGTGATTTTGATTGACATATCTCTGATTGCTAATGATATTAGATGTCTTTTCATGTGCTTATTGGCCATGTGTGTATGCTGTCTGGTGAAATATCTTTATTACTTCTGTCCATTTCAAATAGGATTGCTTGGTTTTTTTGCTATTGAGTTCATAATTTTCTTTATATATTCTAGATGAGAGTCCTTTTATCAGATATTCAATTCACAAATATTTAATCTGTCACCTGCCTTCTCATACTTTCACCATGCTTCTTCACCATTCTTTAATTTTACAAATTTGATTTTTAATTTTTTCTCTTTCAAAATATTTATTTCAAGTAGAAACTGGGAAGACAATCACATGTAAGATAATTCAGTATAAGACTGGAAAATACACTAATTTGGTCATAAAAATATAAAAAGCTGAAAATAATACTACATTAAGTAGTCTGATTGAAAATAGTGTTTTGTTTTTCAAGTAGCAAGCCCAAAGCAGTCCCCAATAAGAGTGAAAGCTCTTCTCTTCATACACACAGCTCTAAGATGAAAATCATATTCATCTTTATCCAGAATGTTCTCCCATCCCCAAAATCCTTTCTTTTTATTTTTCTTACTCTATGGAAATTATTCAGTGCGTTTATGTGTTTTTCATAAACTTTTTATCAGAATGCCTAAGCAGGCACATCAACCTTGGACAATGTCTAAATCATTTTTATAAAAGTTGCTGTTATCCATTTCCTCAGTGTGACTCTTTGGGACTTCATGGACTGCAGCACGCCAGGCTTCCCTGTTCTTTAATATCTCCTGGAGTTGGCTCGAACTCATGTCCATTGAGTCGGTAATGCCATCCTGCCATCTCATCCGCTGTTGCCCCCTTTTCCTTCTGCCTTTTATTTTACCCAGTATCAGGGTGCTTTCCAGTAAGCTGATTCTTTGCATCAGGTGGACAACGCACTGATGAAAAAAAATTAGAGATGTAAATAAATGAAAAGAAATACAGTGTCAAAGGATTGGAAGACTCAGTATAGTAAAGCTGTCAACTGTCCCCAAATAGCATACAGATTGAGGTGTTCCTGCACCTCCTGGGCTGCAGCTGACACCTCAGATCTCATGGTGGCCTCAGATCACGCCCCACTCCAGCAGCACCTGTGACCGGCCTTGCCTGAACTGATCCAGTTAGGCTGTCCTGATTTTTCATTATTTTAAACTTTTTTTTTTTTGGGGGGGGGGGGGTGGGTTGAGGAGGGAGGGGTGCAGGGGCCACTTCTATTGGTCTTTCATTTATCCGTTTCCATCCATCTTTGTCCTTTGGCCTGTGTGGGCCTCCCATCGTAGTGGCCTCTGTCACTGCAGAGCACCTGCTCTGGACGCATGGGTTCCAGAGCTCCGGCTCGGTAATTGGACACATGGGTCCAGCCGCTCTGTGGCACACAGTATCTCCCCAGGCTAGGGATCGAACCAGGCACGTTGCACTGCAAGATGGTGTCCTTCCCCACTGGACCACCAGGGAAGCCCTGTAATGTCTCTTTTTGTCCTTACTGATTTCCATTGCCCTGAAGTCTGGTTTGTATGTTACTAATATAGCCATCCCTACTTTCCATTGATTAACATTTGCCCCACACATCTTTTTCTATCCTTTTAGTACCCTCCCTCTATCATTATACTTAAATTTTTTATAGGCTAAACACTGCCAGTGTTTTTAACCTCCCGTGCAAATCTCTTTTCCCCTTACCTTTTTCCTCCTATTGTTATTCTTTTCATTGTTCTGCTTAGGACACACAGGCCTTGCTGCCTTTCCTCAGACTGAACAGGTATGCTTCCCCCCAGGGGGTTGGCTTTCTCTGGTTCGACATTTAATTTTCATTTTTAATTAAAAAGTTGCTGTTATCCATTTCCTCAGTGTGACTCTTTGGGACTTCATGGACTGCAGCACGCCAGGCTTCCCTGTTCTTTAATATCTCCTGGAGTTGGCTCGAACTCATGTCCATTGAGTCGGTAATGCCATCCTGCCATCTCATCCGCTGTTGCCCCCTTTTCCTTCTGCCTTTTATTTTACCCAGTATCAGGGTGCTTTCCAGTAAGCTGATTCTTTGCATCAGGTGGACAACGCACTGATGAAAAAAAATTAGAGATGTAAATAAATGAAAAGAAATACAGTGTCAAAGGATTGGAAGACTCAGTATAGTAAAGCTGTCAACTGTCCCCAAATAGCATACAGATTGAGGTGTTCCTGCACCTCCTGGGCTGCAGCTGACACCTCAGATCTCATGGTGGCCTCAGATCACGCCCCACTCCAGCAGCACCTGTGACCGGCCTTGCCTGAACTGATCCAGTTAGGCTGTCCTGATTTTTCATTATTTTAAACTTTTTTTTTTTTTGGGGGGGGGAGTGGGTTGAGGAGGGAGGGGTGCAGGGGCCACTTCTATTGGTCTTTCATTTATCCGTTTCCATCCATCTTTGTCCTTTGGCCTGTGTGGGCCTCCCATCGTAGTGGCCTCTGTCACTGCAGAGCACCTGCTCTGGACGCATGGGTTCCAGAGCTCCGGCTCGGTAATTGGACACATGGGTCCAGCCGCTCTGTGGCACACAGTATCTCCCCAGGCTAGGGATCGAACCAGGCACGTTGCACTGCAAGATGGTGTCCTTCCCCACTGGACCACCAGGGAAGCCCTGTAATGTCTCTTTTTGTCCTTACTGATTTCCATTGCCCTGAAGTCTGGTTTGTATGTTACTAATATAGCCATCCCTACTTTCCATTGATTAACATTTGCCCCACACATCTTTTTCTATCCTTTTAGTACCCTCCCTCTATCATTATACTTAAATTTTTTATAGGCTAAACACTGCCAGTGTTTTTAACCTCCCGTGCAAATCTCTTTTCCCCTTACCTTTTTCCTCCTATTGTTATTCTTTTCATTGTTCTGCTTAGGACACACAGGCCTTGCTGCCTTTCCTCAGACTGAACAGGTATGCTTCCCCCCAGGGGGTTGGCTTTCTCTGGTTGTTCTGCCAGGAAAGGTGTTTCCCCTCACTTAGGCTGTTTCCTCTTTCTTCTAAGGTTTGCCCAAATTCACCACCCTATGCAAAAATAGAAGCTTACCACTCCCATCGTACTTCCTGTTCTCCTTCTCCAGTTTATCTCTTCAGCAGTGGTTATTATCTAACACACACATATTATTCTTATTTCTTTTATTTGTCATCTATATCTTCTACAATAGTATTTTGTTGTTCAATCTCTAAGTTGTGTCAGAGACTTTGCAACCCCATGAACTGCAGCATGCCAGGCTTCTCTGTCCTTCACTATTTCCCTGAGTTGGCTCACACTCATGTCCGTTAAGTCACTGATGCAATCCAGCTATCTCTTCCTCTGTTGCCCTCTTCTCTTCTTGCCCTCAATCTTTTCCAGCATCAGGGTCTTTTTCCAATGAGTCAGCTCTTTGTATCAGGTGGCCAAAGTATTGAGCTTCAGCTTCAGCACCAGTTCTTTCAATATTATAAGCCATATTATTAAATCTCCTGTGTCTAGAACAAGGGCTGGCTTACAGGAAGTACCTGATACTTTTGTTGAATGAGCAAAAGAATTAAAGAACTGGCCCTGGCTGGCTCTCCAGTTTCATCTATGCATTTGTCCCCTCCCCTTTGTTCTGCAGCAGTATTGAGCTTCTTTCATGTCGTCCCATGAGACATGCTTTGGAATCAGGTCCCAGGACCTTCATGTATGCAGCTCCCTCTCCTAGAGTCTGTCCTCCTCCTCATTCCCACTCTGCTCTTCACTAATCAAACTCAAGCAGCAGTCAACACTATCTTGGGAAGCTTCCTCTGATCCCTTGTACTAGGTCAAGTTCATCAGAGGGAACTTGTGTTGAGCGCTGTTGATCACATTTTCTAGTTAATATCTGTTTAGGAGATTATTTAATTACTGTGTGTCTCTTCCACTGGACATGAAGATCAACTAAGACCGAGACTATGTCTAGTTGGCTGAGCCTTATACTCCTAGCACTTTGCACAATGCCTGACGCATAGTAGATAATATTTTCCAAATTGAATGAGATAAATCTTTAATAAATGAGTACTAGTCTTAAAATGTTTTTGCTTCCAGAAATGACCAAAATAATGAGAAGAGGCTTTCTCTGGTTGTTCTGCCAGGAAAGGTGTTTCCCCTCACTTAGGCTGTTTCCTCTTTCTTCTAAGGTTTGCCCAAATTCACCACCCTATGCAAAAATAGAAGCTTACCACTCCCATCGTACTTCCTGTTCTCCTTCTCCAGTTTATCTCTTCAGCAGTGGTTATTATCTAACACACACATATTATTCTTATTTCTTTTATTTGTCATCTATATCTTCTACAATAGTATTTTGTTGTTCAATCTCTAAGTTGTGTCAGAGACTTTGCAACCCCATGAACTGCAGCATGCCAGGCTTCTCTGTCCTTCACTATTTCCCTGAGTTGGCTCACACTCATGTCCGTTAAGTCACTGATGCAATCCAGCTATCTCTTCCTCTGTTGCCCTCTTCTCTTCTTGCCCTCAATCTTTTCCAGCATCAGGGTCTTTTTCCAATGAGTCAGCTCTTTGTATCAGGTGGCCAAAGTATTGAGCTTCAGCTTCAGCACCAGTTCTTTCAATATTATAAGCCATATTATTAAATCTCCTGTGTCTAGAACAAGGGCTGGCTTACAGGAAGTACCTGATACTTTTGTTGAATGAGCAAAAGAATTAAAGAACTGGCCCTGGCTGGCTCTCCAGTTTCATCTATGCATTTGTCCCCTCCCCTTTGTTCTGCAGCAGTATTGAGCTTCTTTCATGTCGTCCCATGAGACATGCTTTGGAATCAGGTCCCAGGACCTTCATGTATGCAGCTCCCTCTCCTAGAGTCTGTCCTCCTCCTCATTCCCACTCTGCTCTTCACTAATCAAACTCAAGCAGCAGTCAACACTATCTTGGGAAGCTTCCTCTGATCCCTTGTACTAGGTCAAGTTCATCAGAGGGAACTTGTGTTGAGCGCTGTTGATCACATTTTCTAGTTAATATCTGTTTAGGAGATTATTTAATTACTGTGTGTCTCTTCCACTGGACATGAAGATCAACTAAGACCGAGACTATGTCTAGTTGGCTGAGCCTTATACTCCTAGCACTTTGCACAATGCCTGACGCATAGTAGATAATATTTTCCAAATTGAATGAGATAAATCTTTAATAAATGAGTACTAGTCTTAAAATGTTTTTGCTTCCAGAAATGACCAGATAGATAAAGAGTTGAAGAAGTACTTTTGTAACTGTTAGTTAGAGAGGACTCACCTGTTAAGCTAAGGGCTTCCTTGGTGGTCCAATGGGTGAAGACACCACCTTACAGTGCAAGGGGCCCTGGTCCAATCCCTGGCCTGGGAAGATCCCACGTGCCATGGAGCAGCTGGACCGATGTGTCCCACTACCAAGTTGGAGCTCTGGAGTGCATGCACCCAGAGCCAGTGCTCTGCAGCAAGAGAGGCCACTGTGATGGTAGGCCCACATAGGCCAACGAACAAAAAGATAACAAAGGAAAGATCAATAGAAGTTAAGTTAAAACAACTAAGAAAATGTCTGGGTACATATGAATGTACAGGTAAAGGGGGCATTGACTCTCTTTTCCTTGTGAATTCAAGCTATTTGCTAGGAGTTAAAGGAAGTGGTGTGAAGGTATTCATGTCCCTCACCCACAGCATTATGACATTTTGAGATGACTATTTCCTTGTGGTGGGGTCTGTGCTGTGCATTACACAATATTCAGTAGCATCCCTGACTCTTACCCACCAGATGCCAATTTCACAGCCTTCTTCTCCCAGGTTTGACAATGTGATTGTCTCTGGTTGATTTTGTTTAGTCACCAAGTTGTGTCCAACTCTTTGCCACCCCATGGACTGTAGCATGCTGTGGTCCATGGAGTTCTACAGGCAAGATTACTGGAGTGGTTTGCCATTTCCTTCTATGGGGGATTTTCTCAAGTTAACCATCAAACCTGCATCTCCTTTACCTCTGAACCACCAGGGAAGCCCCTGATGACTCTAGAAGTTGCAAAATGCTCCTAGGGGTGCAAAATTACCCCAGATTGAGCACAACCATGAAAGAGTCTAAGGTGTTGAGAAAATTTGAAAAAATATTACAAGGAGTAAGAGAGCTTAGAGAGCTCATATGTGAGCAAGAAAGTGAGTTTGGAAATAGATTAACTGAATTAAATATTGTATAAGAACAATTTGAAACATCTGAGGACTCTACTAATCTATAGGACAATGAATTTGTAGTGCACAAAGGCACTACAAAGACTTTGCTTAGACCGGGACTTTTCAGGTGGTGCCAGTGGTATAGAATTCACCTCCCAATGCAGGAGGCATAAGGGATACAAGTTTGATTCCTGGGTCAGGAAGATCCCCTGGAGGAAAAAATTGCAACCCACTCCAGTATTATTGCCCAGAAAATCCCATAAACAGTCTGGTGGGCTTTGGGCCATGAGATAGTCAGAAATAACTAAAGTGACTGAGCACACACACACACACACACACACACTAGGTGATTAATGCGCATTCGAATTTTCAGAACCATTATTCTAAAAAACAAAGAAAGCATTTTGGTGATGTATTAAAAACATTGTTTGGAAATCATCCATCTTCTTTTTTGTCCACGGAGTATGTGGAATGTGGAAAAGTGAATACCCTCGGGACACTGCAGATAGCATCAGTGTATGATAGGGACTTTAAAGAACTGCTGAAGGGACAAGGAGGTGTTGGCACCATCCCTTTTGGTTCCACATGGGACTGGCAGGACATTATTTTAGAATGTAAGTCAGACAAACATTTTTGTTTCCTATTCCTGTATCAAAGATGAGTGCATTGTTCTTTATGTGAGAGGAAATGAAAGTAGGAAATGTTTAGCATGCTCTTTGTATTACCTCACAGAGTTCCTGCTCATTGTTCAGGCTTGCCAATTTCACAACTTCCTGGAAGTGGTTTGTTTTTAGTCACCAAGTTGTGTCCAACTCTTTGCCACCCCATGGACTGTAGCATGCTGTGGTCCATGGAGTTCTACAGGCAAGATTACTGGAGTGGTTTGCCATTTCCTTCTATGGGGGATTTTCTCAAGTTAACCATCAAACCTGCATCTCCTTTACCTCTGAACCACCAGGGAAGCCCCTGATGACTCTAGAAGTTGCAAAATGCTCCTAGGGGTGCAAAATTACCCCAGATTGAGCACAACCATGAAAGAGTCTAAGGTGTTGAGAAAATTTGAAAAAATATTACAAGGAGTAAGAGAGCTTAGAGAGCTCATATGTGAGCAAGAAAGTGAGTTTGGAAATAGATTAACTGAATTAAATATTGTATAAGAACAATTTGAAACATCTGAGGACTCTACTAATCTATAGGACAATGAATTTGTAGTGCACAAAGGCACTACAAAGACTTTGCTTAGACCGGGACTTTTCAGGTGGTGCCAGTGGTATAGAATTCACCTCCCAATGCAGGAGGCATAAGGGATACAAGTTTGATTCCTGGGTCAGGAAGATCCCCTGGAGGAAAAAATTGCAACCCACTCCAGTATTATTGCCCAGAAAATCCCATAAACAGTCTGGTGGGCTTTGGGCCATGAGATAGTCAGAAATAACTAAAGTGACTGAGCACACACACACACACACACACACACTAGGTGATTAATGCGCATTCGAATTTTCAGAACCATTATTCTAAAAAACAAAGAAAGCATTTTGGTGATGTATTAAAAACATTGTTTGGAAATCATCCATCTTCTTTTTTGTCCACGGAGTATGTGGAATGTGGAAAAGTGAATACCCTCGGGACACTGCAGATAGCATCAGTGTATGATAGGGACTTTAAAGAACTGCTGAAGGGACAAGGAGGTGTTGGCACCATCCCTTTTGGTTCCACATGGGACTGGCAGGACATTATTTTAGAATGTAAGTCAGACAAACATTTTTGTTTCCTATTCCTGTATCAAAGATGAGTGCATTGTTCTTTATGTGAGAGGAAATGAAAGTAGGAAATGTTTAGCATGCTCTTTGTATTACCTCACAGAGTTCCTGCTCATTGTTCAGGCTTGTGAACAAATCCCGTAGGGCACTCTCAGTTTGCCCCACAGAAGATTGTACAAACTGCTGCCTCCATTCTCAGGTTTCAGAATGCTAATGTTTGAGTTTTTCCTGTTTCAGGGAAAACTGGTGTATATGTGGTGAGGAAGTGAAGACTTATCTTCCTAAAGAATCTTAGGTCCCTCTAATTTGTATAAGATGTGATACAGCCAAATTGTTTCTCCTTCCTTTAATTATTTCCTTATTTTCCTGGGTAGGAATTCTTATACCTAGCTTTAGCAGTGTGCTTTCTCATTTTCCTGTAAGGGAAAAAGTAACTCTCAGAATCTTTTTACCTGCAATTACCCAAAGCTGCCAAGAAAAGACTTTAGTAAACTGCAGCAGACTCTTTGAATGCAAATAAATACAGGAGCTTATTGAATAGCATTCAGAGCATAGACCAGTTTCCAATGAAGAAGAAAAATAACAATTTCTGTAGAGTCTGAGTTCAAAATTCATTTGAACCTACATACTTGCATGTATATATGGGCAGAAGGAAAAGTACATTATATAAACTGAATTAATGAAATAAAAAATAAGGATAATGATCTACTACTCTAAACATAAAAATAAAACAATAAAAAAGAAAAAATATATTCTCTTAAATTATTTCTTTGTCCACTGTATTTAGATTGTCTGCAGTGTTGTCTTTACAATAGCAAATGCTAACCTTCAGAGAGGATGTCTTTTTTTTTTTTTTACTGACTTTGATTCAAGTTCTTCATGTAAATCATATGCATGTAAGTTCCTATCACACTGTTGTAGCTTCTCACAACAGGATTTTTTCCAGTATCTTGAACTATCCAGGACATAAATAATAACTTGGAAAGGCTATAAGTTTGGTATCTGAAACAACCAAGTAAGATATCTTGAAATATCTGTTGTAGAGCAGTGGTTCTCAATGTTTTCAGCTTAATTCAAACAATAGTTGCAGGTCTCCTAGAAACAGTTTATGTATTTGGCATCCAAAGAAATCCTTACCAGGTAACTCAGAAGTGTTCTAAAAGCTTAATTTATTTTATCCTAACAAATTCCAGTGAGGTTGGTACTTACTATTGTAAACTCATTTTACATAAAGGGTGTTGAGACTTAGGGAAATGAGACAACTTGACCAAGGCCACCCAGTTCAAAAATAACATAACTGGCATTGAAACCCAGGAAGTCTGGTCCCAGAGTCTGTGTGCATAATCACATTGCTATACTCTGCTTCCTTCTACTTATAAACAAAATAGACTATGGATTAATTAACACCTTTAACTCAACTGTTATTAATACTCTTAAATACACACACAAATTAGGTTGGTACAAATGTAATTACGATTCTGGATCATGAGTTTCAAATCATTATAACTAGGCTCAAACTTATCTTTTTAAGTCAAAATAGGAACCACTACAGTCAACACATTTTTGTCAATGAGAAATGTTTGCTTATTCCTGTAGTATAAAAATCTGTGCTTTGGGATTCAATGAAATCTTGGAAAGCAGAAGGGATGCCCATTGGTGACAGTTCAGGTGAATGTACCAGATGAAGCAAAATTTCATATCCAATTTGTTCAACTTTTAAAGTTTGGGTTGTGTGACTTTGTGGTCAGGCATCATCGTGGAAAATTCGGCTTTTTGTTTTGACTAGTGCCAGCTGCAGGGGTCATAGTTTTCAGTGTATCTCATGGATTTGCTGAGTATACTTCTCATATGCTGTGGTTTTGACATGACTCAAAAAGCTGTAGTGGGTCAGACCAGGAACAGACGACCAAAGAATAACCATTATTATTTTTAGGGAAAAAACAATGATTGGCTTTGGGAAGTGGTCTAGAACTTTTTATTAGTCCAAACACTGAACTGGTCACCGCCAGTTGTCATATAAAATCCACTTTTTGTCACACATCACAATCTAGTTGACAAATGGTTCCTTGTTATTGTGTAGAATAAGGGAAAGTGACACTCCAAAATGACAATTTGTTTTGATTTTTGGTCAGCTCATGAGGTTTTACACCCCTTTTAACAATGTTTTCAGCTTAATTCAAACAATAGTTGCAGGTCTCCTAGAAACAGTTTATGTATTTGGCATCCAAAGAAATCCTTACCAGGTAACTCAGAAGTGTTCTAAAAGCTTAATTTATTTTATCCTAACAAATTCCAGTGAGGTTGGTACTTACTATTGTAAACTCATTTTACATAAAGGGTGTTGAGACTTAGGGAAATGAGACAACTTGACCAAGGCCACCCAGTTCAAAAATAACATAACTGGCATTGAAACCCAGGAAGTCTGGTCCCAGAGTCTGTGTGCATAATCACATTGCTATACTCTGCTTCCTTCTACTTATAAACAAAATAGACTATGGATTAATTAACACCTTTAACTCAACTGTTATTAATACTCTTAAATACACACACAAATTAGGTTGGTACAAATGTAATTACGATTCTGGATCATGAGTTTCAAATCATTATAACTAGGCTCAAACTTATCTTTTTAAGTCAAAATAGGAACCACTACAGTCAACACATTTTTGTCAATGAGAAATGTTTGCTTATTCCTGTAGTATAAAAATCTGTGCTTTGGGATTCAATGAAATCTTGGAAAGCAGAAGGGATGCCCATTGGTGACAGTTCAGGTGAATGTACCAGATGAAGCAAAATTTCATATCCAATTTGTTCAACTTTTAAAGTTTGGGTTGTGTGACTTTGTGGTCAGGCATCATCGTGGAAAATTCGGCTTTTTGTTTTGACTAGTGCCAGCTGCAGGGGTCATAGTTTTCAGTGTATCTCATGGATTTGCTGAGTATACTTCTCATATGCTGTGGTTTTGACATGACTCAAAAAGCTGTAGTGGGTCAGACCAGGAACAGACGACCAAAGAATAACCATTATTATTTTTAGGGAAAAAACAATGATTGGCTTTGGGAAGTGGTCTAGAACTTTTTATTAGTCCAAACACTGAACTGGTCACCGCCAGTTGTCATATAAAATCCACTTTTTGTCACACATCACAATCTAGTTGACAAATGGTTCCTTGTTATTGTGTAGAATAAGGGAAAGTGACACTCCAAAATGACAATTTGTTTTGATTTTTGGTCAGCTCATGAGGTTACTTACTGAGCTTTTTCACCTTTCCAATTTGCTTCAAATGCTGAATGACCATAGAATATTCAGCTTTGAGTTCTTTAACAACTTCTGTAGCTGTTAGAAGATCAGCTTCAATTACCCTCTCAATTGGTCATTGTCAAATTCCAATGACCAACAATTGTGCTCCTCATTGTTAAGACTCTCATTTCCTTTGCAAAACTTCTTAAACCACCACTACACTGAACATTCATAAGGAAAATGCATTGTTGACTAGAGCAAGTAATAAACCATCAGCAAAAATAAAATAAAGCAAGAAACGAGCATTAAAATTGTATATAACACAACCACATTCATTTAAGAATGTATTCAAATATATGGCAAGGTTCAACAGTGTAAAGCCATGATTACTTTTGCACAACCTGTGAACAATATCTGTATTGTTTTGCATGTGTTTTTGTAAGCAGAGAGGGTAAGGGAGAGAATGAAACAAGCATGGCTTTTGTGATACAAGAAAATATTTCTGGCCTAAGCCATTTTGTGATCTAAGCCCAGCCACAAAGCTTGTCCTTATATATGTCTCAGTAATTAACGATCTTGAGGGAAAAAGAGAATGCCAAAATAAGTGACTGTTATCAGGCATGAGAAGTAATGATAGCAAAGATAATAAATCAGTTGTAATGAGTCCCAGTTCTGACACAATAGAAAAGGTTAGACTGAAGCACAGTACTGAGCTGTTGTACAGAATCCAAACCCCCTTGAGTGCTCAATCATCAGATCAACCTGAACCCAGGGAATGATGATGTGGAGCTTTTCTGACCCTCATGACTTTCATTAATTACAGCTTGGACTCTGTCAACCTTTGCCCCAATTATTTGCTGAATTTTCCTTTGCTCAGACCCCTCATGAATATGCCTGTAGCCTTAGCTTAAAATTTTCTTAGCTTTGTTGTTCAAGGAGACACTGCTTTGGGAAAGATTTTTAGTGTTCTCTTTATTTGCTTCAAGTAATAATCCTTCCTTCTCTTATTCTTTGGCTTGGTCATGTCTTTTGGTCACCAAGAGGTGAACCCAAGTTTCTATACAGTTAGTTTCCACTTAGACAAAATTATAATAAAACTCATTCTAATGGAGCTAGTTTTCAACTCCACAGCAGATTGCCCCTATTTTGGTTTGTAAAATCCTTGGGACTTGAAATAAGAATGCTTGTTTTGCTCTTTGGCACTGCCAACTGTGATACTTTACTCAGGTTACCTTATTTCTGATTTCTCACATATGAAAGGTGAATAGACTACATATCCTTTTGTATGATGAGGATTAAATGAGACAGTTCATGCAAAGCAGTTCATGATGAGCCTCCAATAATGGTAGCGGGTAATTGTCCCATAGGTGGTAGCAGCAGTAGCGGTAATGATGGGAGACTATGAAAATATTAAAGATGCTTATTAATAACCTGACAGTGCTACAGTCAAATGTCAAGATAAATGCCTATATATGTATTTTTTGAGCTTAGGAATATTCTTTAGAAACTTATACAGTTTTGGAAATATTTCTAAAGTTTTTTATGGTAAACAAGAGTTTTAAAGAAGTTCTTGATACATCATGTAGAAAACAGAGGAGAAATTTCTTTCACTGTTCTTAGACACTGAGAAGAAGCAAATTTTTCTCACATTCCATAATTGCCAGAATGACAGTTTCATCCACTGTCTGCAGTTTCTTCACATTATCCCCTCAGGTGGTATGTCAGACAATTTCTTTTGCAGTCTCCCAACATGAATTTTTAGAATGCCAATCAAGGCCACATGTAAAAGACAGAGGATCACATCAGATCAGTCTGTAGGCTGAAAATGAAAGAACTAGTAACATTTATTCCCAATGAAAAATGTATTTGCACAAAAGATATACTTGCAAGAATAACTCAAATATAAAAATCTCAGTTAGCAAAGGAATCACGGCCAAATAGGCACATCACTCACTTTTTCAATGCCATAATTCCTTTAAAATTTTCCTCATCTTCATGATTATGTAAAATACATGCTTTTCAGAAAGCAATCTTTATTAATGAGTCATAAATATAGTCTCCTCACTACCTGCTGCAGCATTTGGTAAAACAGTCTAGTGAACAAAGATTCATATTCATGAATAGACTCTTTAAAACCCTCATTATATGTGCTTTATGATTAAATCTTGATTGTTTCACCATTTATGGGAAATGCATCAGCACAACTATAAGCTGCCTTTGTACCTTACTTCCTTTTCCACTCACTGACACGATGGTTTAAAAAAAAAGATGCAGAAGCAAACTTAACAAAGAGAGTCAAGCAGTCCTATACATTAGTAAAATCTTATTTTGTTTTAAAAATTGTTAAGTAGGAGGATAAAAGACAGAATGTTGCCCCAAATCCAGGTGCTTGTCACAATGAAGAGGATTGTCTTCAATTCTGAGAAGTTATTGACCTCACTGGGTATCAATAATTTTGTGCTAATTTTGTGCTAGTTAGGAAGTAAAATCTGGGGCAAGTAGGAAAGTTCATTCATCAGGTTTGAAAAAAGAAGAGTCTCTTTACCCTTGAATTCTTTTTTTGTACTGTGGAAAACATAAAGCATAATACACAAACACAAGTATTTTCTTAAGCGTCCTGTCAAAACTAACTTTCTAGCAGGTCAGTTGATGGCTCCTGGAGGTACAATGTTAAGAAAGTCAATGAACAGTAGGATCCTACTGGAAAGACTTGAGTTGAGTCAAATGACGGGAGTTTTATCACTCTCATCACTTACTTGCTGTTTGGTGTAGGCAGTATCAGAAGTATGAAGGGTATATCAGTAGTGTGGGCATTATTCTGGTTTATACAGATTGTATGGTCAGAAGCTATCATGGAGATGGCAATCTTGAAAGACTTTAAGAAGGAGAAAGAGGTCTGACTGAGAAGCGCGTCAGACCAAGAAGCCGTCGGACCGAGCCGGAAGGACGTGCACTCATCTCTCCTGCAAAATCGCCTGCACTGCAACGAGTTCCTGAAAAAACCCTCAACAGGAGGAGGTTGAATCTGATCACGGAGAGGATACCCCACATCGAAGAACAAACGAGAAGTCGCATCAAGATGATAGGAAGGGTGCAATCGCACTTTTAAAAGTCAAACCTCACATCCACCAGAGAGGCTGGGTGGGTCAAAGGGGAAAAGCCTATTGCAGACCAAGACCCGGGAAAGGAGCGGTGACGTCCGCAAGGGACTGAGCCAGACCCGCTTTGGAGGGTCCAAGTGCCCCTATAATGTGCTTTATGATTAAATCTTGATTGTTTCACCATTTATGGGAAATGCATCAGCACAACTATAAGCTGCCTTTGTACCTTACTTCCTTTTCCACTCACTGACACGATGGTTTAAAAAAAAAGATGCAGAAGCAAACTTAACAAAGAGAGTCAAGCAGTCCTATACATTAGTAAAATCTTATTTTGTTTTAAAAATTGTTAAGTAGGAGGATAAAAGACAGAATGTTGCCCCAAATCCAGGTGCTTGTCACAATGAAGAGGATTGTCTTCAATTCTGAGAAGTTATTGACCTCACTGGGTATCAATAATTTTGTGCTAATTTTGTGCTAGTTAGGAAGTAAAATCTGGGGCAAGTAGGAAAGTTCATTCATCAGGTTTGAAAAAAGAAGAGTCTCTTTACCCTTGAATTCTTTTTTTGTACTGTGGAAAACATAAAGCATAATACACAAACACAAGTATTTTCTTAAGCGTCCTGTCAAAACTAACTTTCTAGCAGGTCAGTTGATGGCTCCTGGAGGTACAATGTTAAGAAAGTCAATGAACAGTAGGATCCTACTGGAAAGACTTGAGTTGAGTCAAATGACGGGAGTTTTATCACTCTCATCACTTACTTGCTGTTTGGTGTAGGCAGTATCAGAAGTATGAAGGGTATATCAGTAGTGTGGGCATTATTCTGGTTTATACAGATTGTATGGTCAGAAGCTATCATGGAGATGGCAATCTTGAAAGACTTTAAGAAGGAGAAAGAGGTCTGACTGAGAAGCCGCGTCAGACCAAGAAGCCGCGTCGGACCGAGCCGGAAGGACGTGCACTCATCTCTCCTGCAAAATCGCCTGCACTGCAACGAGTTCCTGAAAAACCATCAACAGGAGGAGGTTGAATCTGATCACGGAGAGGATACCCCACATCGAAGAACAAACGAGAAGTCGCATCAAGATGATAGGAAGGGTGCAATCGCACTTTTAAAAGTCAAACCTCACATCCACCAGAGAGGCTGGGTGGGTCAAAGGGGAAAAGCCTATTGCAGACCAAGACCCGGGAAAGGAGCGGTGACGTCCGCAAGGGACTGAGCCAGACCCGCTTTGGAGGGTCCAAGTGCCCCCTTGAGCTAGTAGTGCCCTTGAGCAGTCCTCAGAAGGATGGCACTCAGTTTTCTTTGGAGGAGGCTGCCATTAACCCGATCACAGAGCCCCCAAGGAGGGCCGGAAACTCTTGTGCGCACTGTGATTCAGGAGAGGGGAATAGCAATCCTGCATGAGACTGAGCCAGACTCACCCCTGAGTAATCTGAAGTCTCCCGCGGTGGCGGGAGTTGACGGTGGCCTGCAGCAGGGTCGGGGTCACTGCGGAAGTGCTCCCCATAGAAGGTGTGGGAATAAATCCTTTGTGAGACAGACGCCATTTTCCCTGCTGTACTTTGGATTCTGGTCAAGCTACAGGGAGGAAATTTAGCTCCAACCAGCAAGAAAAGGGATTTGGATCAAGAAACTCCCAGGGCCAGCCTGAGTGGGTCTTTTAGTTCTGGAATAGGTCGAAATAAACAAGCAGTCAAAGAGGTCTTCAGATCCAACCACTGCCAGAGGCAAGAAAAAGACTGATAATTCCTAAATAGTCAGAAAGAGACAGAAGAATATAAACACTGTTTTCACATTTTGTCTGAAGCTGGAGTTACTGCTGGACTTTTAAAATTTCATTTTATTTCTTATTCTTTTTTATTGCTTTTTTTGTATCATATTGTTTTGTTTCCATTTTTTTCCCCTTTTTCCCGAACCCACTCAGTGCACCCCCCGTTGGGCTTTTTTTCTTTTGGGGTGTGTGAAAGTGGGTGTGTTTATTTCCTCCATTGAATTCTACTGAAGCTACTAATCTCATCAGTAAGACTGAATATATTCAAGCTTACATATATTTTTTTTTTCTTTTTTTTTTCCTTTTAAAACACACATTTTATTTTGGTATAAACTTCTGGTTCCCCACTGGCCTTTTAAGGTTCTGTGGGGGTTTTGTTTGTATTTATTGTTTTTGCTTTGATTTTCAATATTTTTCTATATACTTATCTCTGTTTTAATTTTTCTAAAAAATTTTTCATTTGTACTACTACTTCGCCTATAATTCTTTGCTTTCTCTGATACTCCATTCCTATAGCATTAAACTCTAATACATACAAATCTTTATCTCCCTATATTTAGCTTTGCAGTATCATCCTATATTTCTCTTCTATCCTCCCTTTCTCTTTTTCCCTTTTCCCACCATATTTCTTAGACTGTTCTGTCCTCATTGCCTTATCCCCAACAGGGACCCTGCTCTAACATTATTCTACAATTGGTGCTCTATTTAGTTTGGTTATTAACTGGTGGATATCATTCTTGGTTTTCTTTATTCGCCATGCTAACGTATTGTACTGTATCTTTGGTTGGAATGTTTGGGTTATGTTAGAGCTGTATATGTGTGTGTGTATAATTCAATGCTCTAGATAGTATTTGCATAATATTTTAACTGCCATTTGTCAAAGGTATACCTTCTGTTTCTCATTCACATATATGTCTGATATCATTTGATGCCATAACAAACCAGCTGTGAAATCTTCATTCCTCGGTCAGGCAACAAGCCCCGGGGCTTTAGGGAGGGAGCACTGACTCCAAAACACTACAATACTAGAGAACATCTAACACTAGAGAGCAGTATACAAGTGAGAACGCCAACAAGGGTAATCCCTTGTATGCAAATCCTGACAACATCCAACCGCCAGCATCACCCAGAATAAGAAGCCCCCTCCAAACAACAAACACCAACAGATGTAACTCAAGGTCTGGGAAAACGAAATCCCAAACAGAGTCATTTAAAAAATTAATAATAACATTGAAACGGCAGAGAAATACCAAACAAGTGAAGGAACAACATAAAAACACACAAGATCAAATCAATGAAGAGAAGCTGGACAAACTCTCTGAAAGTGATTTCAGAAGAATGATAGTAAAGATGATCAAAGACTCTGAAAAGAGAATTTCAGAGAAATTGCAAGACACAACTAACACACTGAATAAAGAAATACAAGAACTTACCAAAAAAGCAACAGAGACAAACAACTCAATTGCTGACCTGAAAAACACTGTAGAAGGAATCAAGAGCAGAGTATCTGAGACAGAAGACCAGATAAGTGAGCTGGAAGATAGAATGGAGGAAGTAACTGCAGAAAAAAAGAATCTAGCTCAAAGAATGAGAAGAGCAGAGGATAGCCTCAGAGACCTCTGGGATAATATCAAACGCACCAACATTCGAATTATAGGGGTTCCAGAAGAAGGAGAAAAAAAGAAAGGATGTGAGAAAATTTGAAGAGGTTCTAGTTGAAAATTTCCCAAAATGGGAAAAGAAATAGTTGCCAAAGAGAAGAAAAAAGAAGAGAAAAAAGAACTTATTCTACAATTGGTGCTCTATTTAGTTTGGTTATTAACTGGTGGATATCATTCTTGGTTTTCTTTATTCGCCATGCTAACGTATTGTACTGTATCTTTGGTTGGAATGTTTGGGTTATGTTAGAGCTGTATATGTGTGTGTGTATAATTCAATGCTCTAGATAGTATTTGCATAATATTTTAACTGCCATTTGTCAAAGGTATACCTTCTGTTTCTCATTCACATATATGTCTGATATCATTTGATGCCATAACAAACCAGCTGTGAAATCTTCATTCCTCGGTCAGGCAACAAGCCCCGGGGCTTTAGGGAGGGAGCACTGACTCCAAAACACTACAATACTAGAGAACATCTAACACTAGAGAGCAGTATACAAGTGAGAACGCCAACAAGGGTAATCCCTTGTATGCAAATCCTGACAACATCCAACCGCCAGCATCACCCAGAATAAGAAGCCCCCTCCAAACAACAAACACCAACAGATGTAACTCAAGGTCTGGGAAAACGAAATCCCAAACAGAGTCATTTAAAAAATTAATAATAACATTGAAACGGCAGAGAAATACCAAACAAGTGAAGGAACAACATAAAAACACACAAGATCAAATCAATGAAGAGAAGCTGGACAAACTCTCTGAAAGTGATTTCAGAAGAATGATAGTAAAGATGATCAAAGACTCTGAAAAGAGAATTTCAGAGAAATTGCAAGACACAACTAACACACTGAATAAAGAAATACAAGAACTTACCAAAAAAGCAACAGAGACAAACAACTCAATTGCTGACCTGAAAAACACTGTAGAAGGAATCAAGAGCAGAGTATCTGAGACAGAAGACCAGATAAGTGAGCTGGAAGATAGAATGGAGGAAGTAACTGCAGAAAAAAAGAATCTAGCTCAAAGAATGAGAAGAGCAGAGGATAGCCTCAGAGACCTCTGGGATAATATCAAACGCACCAACATTCGAATTATAGGGGTTCCAGAAGAAGGAGAAAAAAAGAAAGGATGTGAGAAAATTTTTGAAGAGGTTCTAGTTGAAAATTTCCCCAAAATGGGAAAAGAAATAGTCAATCAAGTGCAAGAAGTACAAAGAGTATCTTACAGAATAAATCCGAGAAGAAACACACCAAGACACATACTAATGAAGCTAACACAAATTAAACACAAGGACAGAATACTCAAAGCAGCAAGGGAAAAGCAACTAGTGATATACAAGGGAAACACCATATATTTAACAGCTGATTTTTCAACAGAAACTCTGCAGACCAGAAGGGAATGGCAGGACACATTTAAACAGCTGAAAGAGAATAATCTGCAACCAAGAATTCTCTACTCTGCAAGGATCTCCTTCAAAATGGATGGAGAAATCAAAAGCTTCACAGATAAGCAAAAACTAAAAGAATTTCGTCACACCAAACCAGCCTTACAACAAGTGTTAAAGGGACTTATACAGACAACAAGTATAAGAGAAGAAGTAGATCAACAGAACAAAGCCATCATGGCATCTAAGAAGACGACAACAGGATCATTTGTATCAGTAATTACTTTGAATGTCAATGGACTAAATGCCCCAACCAAAAGACACAGGGTGGATTCAAAAACACGATCTGTACATATGCTGCATCCAGGAAACTGACTTCAGACCCAGAGACACTCATAGACTCAAAGTGAGAGGCTAGAAAAAGAGATTCCACGCAAATGGAAATCAAAAGAAAGCTGGCGTAGCAATCCTCATATCAGACAAAATACACCTCAAAACAAAGAAGATTAGAAGAGACAAGGGAGGACACTACATCATGAATAAGCGATCCATCCAAGAAGAAGGCATAACAATCATAAATCTCTATGCAACCAAGGCAGGACCACTCCAATACATAAGACAAACACTTTCAGACATAGGAGAAGACAACGACACTAATGCAATCATAGTAGGAGACTTTAACACTCCTCTCACACCAATGGATAGATCATCCTAACAGAAAATTAATAAAGAAATACAAGTCTTAAATGCCACACTAGAAGAAACGGACCTCATCGATATCTTTAACACTTTCCATCCTAAAGCAGAAGAATACACTTTCTTCTCAAGTGCTCATGGAACATTCTCCAGGATAGACCACATCTTGGACCACAAATCAAACCTCAGTCAAATCAAGAAAACTGGAAATATATCAACCATTTCTCGGACCACAATGCAGTGAGACTAGAGATCAACTACAGGAAAAAAACCGCTAAGAACACAAGCACATGGAGATTAAACAACCATACCTAAAAAACCAACTGATCACTGAGCAAATCAAAGGAGAAATAAAACAATTCCTAGAAGAAAACGACAATGAGCACACAACAGTGTAAAACCTATGGGATACTGCAAAAGCAGTTCTAAGAGGGAAGTTTATAGCAATTCAATCCTCCCTCAAGAAACTAGGAAAATCTCAATCAGACGACCTAACCTTATGCTTGAAACAATTGGAGAAAGAAGAACAAAAACACCCCAAAGCTAGCAGAAGAAGGGAATTCATAAAGATCAGAGCAGAAATAAATGAAAAAGAAACAAAAGAAACAATAGTAAAGATAAATAAAACAAAAAGCTGGTTCTTCGAAAAGGTAAACAAAATTGACAAGCCACTGGCCAGAATCATCAAGAAAAAGAGAGAGAAGAACCAGATCACCAAAATCAAAAATGAAAAGGGAGAGATTACAACAGATAATGCAGAAATCCAAAGGATTATAAGGGACTATTATGAACAGCTCTATGGCAAAAAACTGGACAACCTGGAAGAAATGGACAGTTTCTTAGAGAAGATTCATCTCCCAAGACTCAACCAGGAAGAAATAGAAACTATGAACAAGTCAATCACAAGGTCAGAAAAGAAAGCTGGCGTAGCAATCCTCATATCAGACAAAATACACCTCAAAACAAAGAAGATTAGAAGAGACAAGGGAGGACACTACATCATGAATAAGCGATCCATCCAAGAAGAAGGCATAACAATCATAAATCTCTATGCAACCAAGGCAGGACCACTCCAATACATAAGACAAACACTTTCAGACATAGGAGAAGACAACGACACTAATGCAATCATAGTAGGAGACTTTAACACTCCTCTCACACCAATGGATAGATCATCCTAACAGAAAATTAATAAAGAAATACAAGTCTTAAATGCCACACTAGAAGAAACGGACCTCATCGATATCTTTAACACTTTCCATCCTAAAGCAGAAGAATACACTTTCTTCTCAAGTGCTCATGGAACATTCTCCAGGATAGACCACATCTTGGACCACAAATCAAACCTCAGTCAAATCAAGAAAACTGGAAATATATCAACCATTTCTCGGACCACAATGCAGTGAGACTAGAGATCAACTACAGGAAAAAAACCGCTAAGAACACAAGCACATGGAGATTAAACAACCATACCTAAAAAACCAACTGATCACTGAGCAAATCAAAGGAGAAATAAAACAATTCCTAGAAGAAAACGACAATGAGCACACAACAGTGTAAAACCTATGGGATACTGCAAAAGCAGTTCTAAGAGGGAAGTTTATAGCAATTCAATCCTCCCTCAAGAAACTAGGAAAATCTCAATCAGACGACCTAACCTTATGCTTGAAACAATTGGAGAAAGAAGAACAAAAACACCCCAAAGCTAGCAGAAGAAGGGAATTCATAAAGATCAGAGCAGAAATAAATGAAAAAGAAACAAAAGAAACAATAGTAAAGATAAATAAAACAAAAAGCTGGTTCTTCGAAAAGGTAAACAAAATTGACAAGCCACTGGCCAGAATCATCAAGAAAAAGAGAGAGAAGAACCAGATCACCAAAATCAAAAATGAAAAGGGAGAGATTACAACAGATAATGCAGAAATCCAAAGGATTATAAGGGACTATTATGAACAGCTCTATGGCAAAAAACTGGACAACCTGGAAGAAATGGACAGTTTCTTAGAGAAGATTCATCTCCCAAGACTCAACCAGGAAGAAATAGAAACTATGAACAAGTCAATCACAAGGTCAGAAATGGACCTCGTGATCAAAAATCTACCCAAAATAAAAGCCCAGGGCCAGATGGCTTCACAGCCGAATTCTACCAAACATTTAAAGAAGAGCTAATGCCTGTCCTTCTAAAACTCTTCCAAACAATTGCACAGGAAGGAACACTTCCAAACACATTCTACGAGGCCACCATCACTCTGATACCCAAACCAGGCAAAGACAACACACAAAAAAGAAAATTATAGGCCAGTTTCACTGATGAATCTAGATGCCAAAATCCTCAACAAAATCCTAGCAAACAGAATTCAACAACACATCAAAAAGCTCATACATCATGATCAAGGTGGGTTCATCCCAGGCATGCAAGGATTCTTCAATATCTGCAAATCAATCAATGTGATACACCATATCAACAAAATGAGAGACAAAAATCACATGATCATCTCAATAGATGCAGAAAAAGCCTTCGACAAAGTACAACACCCATTCATGATAAAAACTCTTCAGAAAATGGGCATAGAAGGAGCCTATCTCAACATAGTGAAAGCCATCTATGAGAAGCCCACAGCGAACATTGTCTTCAACGGAGAAAAACTGAAAGCATTCCCTCTAAGACCAGGAACAAGACAGGGCTGTCCACTTTCACCACTACTATTCAACATAGTCCTGGAAGTTCTAGCAACAGCAATAAGAGAAGAGAAAGAAATCAAAGGAATCCAGATTGGAAAGGAAGAAGTCAAGCTCTCTCTTTGCAGATGACATGATATTATACATAGAAAATCCCAAAGACTCTATTACAAAGCCACTGGCCAGAATCATCAAGAAAGAGAGAGAAGAACCAGATCACCAAAATCAAAAATGAAAGAGGACAGATTACAACAGATAATGCAGAAATCCAAAGGATTATAAGGGACTATTATGAACAGCTCTATGGCAAAAAACTGGACAACCTGGAAGAAATGGACAGTTTCTTAGAGAAGATTCATCTCCCAAGACTCAACCAGGAAGAAATAGAAACTATGAACAAGTCAATCACAAGGTCAGAAATGGACCTCGTGATCAAAAATCTACCCAAAATAAAAGCCCAGGGCCAGATGGCTTCACAGCCGAATTCTACCAAACATTTAAAGAAGAGCTAATGCCTGTCCTTCTAAAACTCTTCCAAACAATTGCACAGGAAGGAACACTTCCAAACACATTCTACGAGGCCACCATCACTCTGATACCCAAACCAGGCAAAGACAACACACAAAAAAGAAAATTATAGGCCAGTTTCACTGATGAATCTAGATGCCAAAATCCTCAACAAAATCCTAGCAAACAGAATTCAACAACACATCAAAAAGCTCATACATCATGATCAAGGTGGGTTCATCCCAGGCATGCAAGGATTCTTCAATATCTGCAAATCAATCAATGTGATACACCATATCAACAAAATGAGAGACAAAAATCACATGATCATCTCAATAGATGCAGAAAAAGCCTTCGACAAAGTACAACACCCATTCATGATAAAAACTCTTCAGAAAATGGGCATAGAAGGAGCCTATCTCAACATAGTGAAAGCCATCTATGAGAAGCCCACAGCGAACATTGTCTTCAACGGAGAAAAACTGAAAGCATTCCCTCTAAGACCAGGAACAAGACAGGGCTGTCCACTTTCACCACTACTATTCAACATAGTCCTGGAAGTTCTAGCAACAGCAATAAGAGAAGAGAAAGAAATCAAAGGAATCCAGATTGGAAAGGAAGAAGTCAAGCTCTCTCTTTGCAGATGACATGATATTATACATAGAAAATCCCAAAGACTCTATTACAAAGCTACTAGAGCTAATCAACGAATTCAGCAAAGTCGCAGGATACACAGTCAACACACAGAAATCACTGGAATTCCTATACACAAACAATGAAAAATCAGAAAATGAAATCAAAGAGGCAGTCCCCTTCACCATCGCAACCAAAAGAATCAAATATCTAGGAATAAACCTACCAAAAGAAACAAAAGAACTGTACACAGAAAATTACAAGACACTCATGAGAGACATTAGAGAAGACTTAAACAGATGGAGAGATATTCCATGATCCTGGGTCGGAAGAATCGATATTGTGAAAATGACCATACTACCAAATGTCATCTATAGATTCAATGCGATCCCTATCAAACTTCCAATGACATTGTTCACAGAAGTAGACCAAAGAATAACACAGTTCATATGGAAACACAAAAGACCTCGAATAGCCAAAGCAATCCTGAGAAAGAAAAACGGAGCTGGAGGGATCAGCCTCCCCAACTTTAGACTCTACTACAAAGCAACAGTCATCAAGACAGTATGGTACTGGCACAAAAACAGATCTATTGACCAATGGAACAAGATCGAGAACCCAGAGATAAACCCACACACCTATGGGTACCTTATTTTTGACAAAGGAGGTGAACATCTAAAATGGGACAAAGACAGCTTCTTCTACAAATGGTGCTGGGAAAATTGGACAGCTACATGCAAAGAAATGAAGTTGGAACATTCCCCGACACCATACACAAAGATCAACTCAAAATGGATCAAAGACTTAAATGGAAGACCAGAAATCATCAAACTCTTAGAGGAGAATATAGGCAAAACCCTCAAGGACATAAATCACGGAGAAAAACTGAAAGCATTCCCTCTAAGACCAGGAACAAGACAGGGCTGTCCACTTTCACCACTACTATTCAACATAGTCCTGGAAGTTCTAGCAACAGCAATAAGAGAAGAGAAAGAAATCAAAGGAATCCAGATTGGAAAGGAAGAAGTCAAGCTCTCTCTTTGCAGATGACATGATATTATACATAGAAAATCCCAAAGACTCTATTACAAAGCTACTAGAGCTAATCAACGAATTCAGCAAAGTCGCAGGATACACAGTCAACACACAGAAATCACTGGAATTCCTATACACAAACAATGAAAAATCAGAAAATGAAATCAAAGAGGCAGTCCCCTTCACCATCGCAACCAAAAGAATCAAATATCTAGGAATAAACCTACCAAAAGAAACAAAAGAACTGTACACAGAAAATTACAAGACACTCATGAGAGACATTAGAGAAGACTTAAACAGATGGAGAGATATTCCATGATCCTGGGTCGGAAGAATCGATATTGTGAAAATGACCATACTACCAAATGTCATCTATAGATTCAATGCGATCCCTATCAAACTTCCAATGACATTGTTCACAGAAGTAGACCAAAGAATAACACAGTTCATATGGAAACACAAAAGACCTCGAATAGCCAAAGCAATCCTGAGAAAGAAAAACGGAGCTGGAGGGATCAGCCTCCCCAACTTTAGACTCTACTACAAAGCAACAGTCATCAAGACAGTATGGTACTGGCACAAAAACAGATCTATTGACCAATGGAACAAGATCGAGAACCCAGAGATAAACCCACACACCTATGGGTACCTTATTTTTGACAAAGGAGGTGAACATCTAAAATGGGACAAAGACAGCTTCTTCTACAAATGGTGCTGGGAAAATTGGACAGCTACATGCAAAGAAATGAAGTTGGAACATTCCCCGACACCATACACAAAGATCAACTCAAAATGGATCAAAGACTTAAATGGAAGACCAGAAATCATCAAACTCTTAGAGGAGAATATAGGCAAAACCCTCAAGGACATAAATCAAAGCAAGATCTTCTCTGACCCACCTACTAGAATAGCGGAACTAAAAAGAAAAATGAACACATGGGACCTAATGAAACTTAAAAGCTTCAGTAAATGAAAGCACAAGAAAGTTGAACAGACAGCCCACAGATTGGGAGAAAATCATAGCAAATGAAACAACAGAGAAAGAATTAATCTCCAAAATCTACAAGCAACTCAGACAACTCAGCACTGGAAAAACGAACAACCCAATCAAAAAATGGAAAAAGGACCTAAACAGACACCTCTCCAAAGAGGACATACAGATGGCCCAAAAGCACATGAAACGATGCTCAACTTCACTAATAATTAGAGAAATGTAAATCAAAACTACAATGAGATATCACCTCACACCCGTCAGAATGGCCATCATCAAGAAATCTAGAGACAATAAATGCTGGAGAGGGTGTGGAGAAAAGGGAACACTCCTGCATTGCTGTTGGGAGTGTAAATTGATACAGCCTCTATGGAAGACAGTATGGAGATTTCTTAAAAAACTAAAAATAGAAGCACCATACGACCCAGCAATCCCACTCTTAGGCTTATATCTTGATGAAATCAAATCCGAAAGAAGCACCTATACCCCAATGTTCATCACAGCTCTCTACACAATAGCTAGAACATGGAAGCAACCTAGATGTCCATCGATGAATGAATGGATCGAGAAACTCTGGTACATATATACAATGGAATACGACACAGCTGTAAAGAAAAATGCAGAAGAATCAGGCCTAATGAGGTGGCTGGATCTAGAACATATCATCAAAAGTGAAGTCAGTCAGAAAGAGAAGGACAAACACAGTATATTAACACATATATATGGAATCTAGCAGGATGGTGATGATGGTGCATGCAGTGAAGCAACGGAAAGACAGACATGGACAGTGGACATATGGACATTGTTGGGAAGGAACAGAGGGTGGGAGGAGTAAAGGAAGTAGCATGAAGGCCTGTACTATCATAAGTGAAGAAAATAGCTCTAGTCATTGCTCTGTGAGAAAAGGGGATCCTTCAGGGGTGCTGTGTGATGGTTGGGAGGGGTTGGGAAGCGGGGGATATACATGTGACTGATCTGGGAATATTCATGTCTGTAAACAACAAAACTCAGTAAAATTTAAAAGTAACATAAAGGTTTTTTAAAAAAAAAAGAAGGAGAAAGAATTTCAGCTGCATCTGTAGGGTAGATATAATTTAAATTCACAAATGTGGAAATTTACATTCAGTGAGAATATTTGGAATTAAAGGCCTACCATAAGGGAAAGGTTTAGAGAAAGAGCTAAAAAAAAAAAAAAAAAGTCAGCAAAATACTTGTATAGTTTTTAATTAAACAAATCATATAGTTTATAGGTATACAGCAAATAATTATGCTTATTCATTATCTCAGTTATTTTCCCCTGTGTTTGTTAGCTGCTGAGTAAAATTCATTATGTAAGGTAATGCTTTTTTGCAATCCTGAACAAAATATGCATTAGTTATTGGGGGCTGCAGTTACCAAATACAGCTCGTTGAAGGCTATTGGAAAAGCATTTTTTTTAATTAATTTTTAAAGACTAGGCTCAAAAGACTCCAAAGATTTTACCTGCTCAGCTTTGGTTCCATTCACTCAGAAAAACAAAAAGTAGTAAAATTGTAGAAGATTTTGTTCTCATCAGGCCCAGTCTCACAAAGGTCACTAAGAACAGAATTTCTTTGAAAGCATCTAGGTTTAGGAACAGATGAAAATGTGTTATGTAGAGTGAGATGAAACAAAAAGTTGAAGACTAAGACTATAGATAGTAAGAGACTATTGAATGTCCAGTATTCTACAGCATTCACTGTATGTGAAGTCTTAAATTAGAAACTCAGAAAAGATTTTCTACCTGCAAATGTGGTTTTCTTGTCCATGGGTCTGTGTGTATATGTGCATATGTGTAAATTTATTTGTTCTTGGGTGCATTGTAAGGTTTCCAGTTAACCATAGTAATCATCCTTTTAAAATATTCTTACTCTGTTTCCTTCTGCTTCATATATTTGCATCACTGGTTTAACCTTGAAGTCACTTGACAATACACAGCTTGGATGAAAAAGTCTGTGAAACCCAGATGGTTCCCCTATCTAATTTTGTGAACATTTAAGGAAGAATTAATACCGATGTACACAATTTTCACCCTAAAATTAAAAAAAGAGAGAGAAAGGATACTACCCAATTCATTTTATGAGGTTGCCATAGCCACAAAAGGGGTAATACAAGAAATAAAAATGATAGGCTATGAATACAGTTGCAAAAATGCTAATTAAAATACTAGCAAGTTTGAGTCAGCAATATGTAAGTATATAATATCATGGTCAAGTTTAATTATTTCAGAAATGTAATGTTGTTTTTAATATTCAAAAATCTATCAATGTGATATGTTACATAACCAAAGGAAAAAATATACCAACTATTACTACAAAAAAAGTTTAGTTTATAAGTATACAGCAAATAATTATGCTTATTCATTATCTCAGTTATTTTCCCCTGTGTTTGTTAGCTGCTGAGTAAAATTCATTATGTAAGGTAATGCTTTTTTGCAATCCTGAACAAAATATGCATTAGTTATTGGGGGCTGCAGTTACCAAATACAGCTCGTTGAAGGCTATTGGAAAAGCATTTTTTTTAATTAATTTTTAAAGACTAGGCTCAAAAGACTCCAAAGATTTTACCTGCTCAGCTTTGGTTCCATTCACTCAGAAAAACAAAAAGTAGTAAAATTGTAGAAGATTTTGTTCTCATCAGGCCCAGTCTCACAAAGGTCACTAAGAACAGAATTTCTTTGAAAGCATCTAAGTTTAGGAACAGATGAAAATGTGTTATGTAGAGTGAGATGAAACAAAAAGTTGAAGACTAAGACTATAGATAGTAAGAGACTATTGAATGTCCAGTATTCTACAGCATTCACTGTATGTGAAGTCTTAAATTAGAAACTCAGAAAAGATTTTCTACCTGCAAATGTGGTTTTCTTGTCCATGGGTCTGTGTGTATATGTGCATATGTGTAAATTTATTTGTTCTTGGGTGCATTGTAAGGTTTCCAGTTAACCATAGTAATCATCCTTTTAAAATATTCTTACTCTGTTTCCTTCTGCTTCATATATTTGCATCACTGGTTTAACCTTGAAGTCACTTGACAATACACAGCTTGGATGAAAAAGTCTGTGAAACCCAGATGGTTCCCCTATCTAATTTTGTGAACATTTAAGGAAGAATTAATACCGATGTACACAATTTTCACCCTAAAATTAAAAAAAGAGAGAGAAAGGATACTACCCAATTCATTTTATGAGGTTGCCATAGCCACAAAAGGGGTAATACAAGAAATAAAAATGATAGGCTATGAATACAGTTGCAAAAATGCTAATTAAAATACTAGCAAGTTTGAGTCAGCAATATGTAAGTATATAATATCATGGTCAAGTTTAATTATTTCAGAAATGTAATGTTGTTTTTAATATTCAAAAATCTATCAATGTGATATGTTACATAACCAAAGGAAAAAATATACCAACTATTACTACAAAAAAAAAAGTTTAGCATTTTTTAATTATAAACCTCTTAGCAAATTAAGAATATAAGGGATTTTCCTTACTCTGATAAATATTATCTGCAAAGATAATACCCTGTGAATAGTGAAACATAGACATATCTGCCTTTGTAATGAGAAAGAAAGAAATGATGTCTGCTGTCACCTCTTCTAATCAGCATTATCCTAAAGGCCCTAGTCAGTGAAATAAAATGAGAAAAACAAATTTGAAAAAGAATAAAAGAAAGAATGGAAACAAATGATAAGACCACATAGTAGAAAATTCTAACAATCTACAGATGAGTTATTTGAAATAATAAAATTTTAAGATTACTGAAAAAATCAATATAAAAATACATTGTATTTATATATGCTAACAGTAAATTAGAAATACTATTTAAAAGAAATATACAATTTAAAGTAGCACCAGTACCATCAAGTAGTTGGAAGTATATCTCAGAAAGATATTTAGGAAGAAAACAATAATAGGAGTCCTGTTAACAATTCTCTCTTTTCCAGGAAAGCCCAGTAAAAAGGAATGAGCACATAACTTCCCTTGTAAACACTGTAGCAACTCTACCTCCTGCTAAACATGCTACTGGTAATTAGTGGAAAGAATTGACAATACTTTTCTAATAAAATTCTTTTTATCATTATTTACCTATGGTAAAGAAATCTAGAACATCTTACTAAGGGCGTGTCAGATTGGAAAATGTTGCATAAGCTGGATAATGTGTTGACTTAAAATGAGGATGGCTGGTCTCTGACTAAAATAGTTCCCTGTGCATAAGCACTATTCCACATGAATCTGAAACATCAGTTTTACATCTGAGCCAAACACACTACCACAGGAAAGGAAGAATCTTTGGAGAGCTGCATTGATGGTTTCGGATTTCTCCAAAGGAAGAATATTTTCCTGAGTCTTATATTCTTTACCCTATATCCTTTGAATTATTAGTAATTCTTGCTATTAAGATACACAATTCATCTAAGTCTGAGTTAATAGTTCTATCCTTATATTACACCTCTGTACAGCAAACTATAAAACTTTGAAACAAATTCAAGAAAATCTTCTTAATGGAGATTCATTGTGTTATGGATTGGAAAGCTCAATATTCAAAATTTATTCATTAAAATAAATAGAATTTTATTTTTTAGAATCAACATTTCTAAATTTCTATGTGTGTGTATGTGTGTTCAAAAACTGAAAATCTGATTTTAAAATTCACATGAAAATAGAAAGGCTGAGAAGAGCTTAGACATTCTTGAAAATTGTTTCAATGAACATTGTTGAGACTGTGCAATAAAATAAATACATAAACAACAAATCTAGCTCATACCATGTATGAAAATAAATTCAAAGTAGATTTCAGTCCTAATATGACAGGCGAAAATAATTAAAGCTATGTAAAATAATTTGAATGTTCTCATGATTGCAAGGTTTGAACAATTGGTTAAATGGCTATTAAATATGTAGACGTTTGACCGACCACATTACAGTTAAGAACTTCTAATCATTAGAGACACATTAGGAGAGTGCAAAGGTAAGCCCCAGATGAGTAGGAAACATAAGCATCTTAATAAGAAACAAAGAGTTCATATCAGCAATATGTAAAGGACTACAAAGAAAAGAATATCGCTATTGAAAGTGAGCAAGAGGCAGGAAAGGGCATTTCACAGGAAAATTAGAGAAAGGTAAATTAAACCCACAATAGGATACTGCTGCATATGATCAGAATGGCAACTAGCTGTAAACAACAAAACTCTGTAAAAGACATACAGCAGTAACTTCGCTATACACCTGAAACTAATGCAACATTGTAAATCAACTATACCCCAATTTAAAAAAAAAATACTGACAATGCCATGTGCTGGAGAAAATGTGCAAAGCTGGTCCTCTCAAGTGCAAGTTGAAGCAGAAATTTTGCAATCACTGACAAAAAAACTTGATGTTATCTATTAATGTTAAATATCTTAGATCCTATGAGGCTGGTATTCTACTCCTAAGTCTAAATGAATAGTGTGTACATATGTATTAAGAGTGTGCAGACAAGACTGTCTCAGTAACATTATTTGTAATAGTCCTTTGAATTATTAGTAATTCTTGCTATTAAGATACACAATTCATCTAAGTCTGAGTTAATAGTTCTATCCTTATATTACACCTCTGTACAGCAAACTATAAAACTTTGAAACAAATTCAAGAAAATCTTCTTAATGGAGATTCATTGTGTTATGGATTGGAAAGCTCAATATTCAAAATTTATTCATTAAAATAAATAGAATTTTATTTTTTAGAATCAACATTTCTAAATTTCTATGTGTGTGTATGTGTGTTCAAAAACTGAAAATCTGATTTTAAAATTCACATGAAAATAGAAAGGCTGAGAAGAGCTTAGACATTCTTGAAAATTGTTTCAATGAACATTGTTGAGACTGTGCAATAAAATAAATACATAAACAACAAATCTAGCTCATACCATGTATGAAAATAAATTCAAAGTAGATTTCAGTCCTAATATGACAGGCGAAAATAATTAAAGCTATGTAAAATAATTTGAATGTTCTCATGATTGCAAGGTTTGAACAATTGGTTAAATGGCTATTAAATATGTAGACGTTTGACCGACCACATTACAGTTAAGAACTTCTAATCATTAGAGACACATTAGGAGAGTGCAAAGGTAAGCCCCAGATGAGTAGGAAACATAAGCATCTTAATAAGAAACAAAGAGTTCATATCAGCAATATGTAAAGGACTACAAAGAAAAGAATATCGCTATTGAAAGTGAGCAAGAGGCAGGAAAGGGCATTTCACAGGAAAATTAGAGAAAGGTAAATTAAACCCACAATAGGATACTGCTGCATATGATCAGAATGGCAACTAGCTGTAAACAACAAAACTCTGTAAAAGACATACAGCAGTAACTTCGCTATACACCTGAAACTAATGCAACATTGTAAATCAACTATACCCCAATTTAAAAAAAAAAAATACTGACAATGCCATGTGCTGGAGAAAATGTGCAAAGCTGGTCCTCTCAAGTGCAAGTTGAAGCAGAAATTTTGCAATCACTGACAAAAAAACTTGATGTTATCTATTAATGTTAAATATCTTAGATCCTATGAGGCTGGTATTCTACTCCTAAGTCTAAATGAATAGTGTGTACATATGTATTAAGAGTGTGCAGACAAGACTGTCTCAGTAACATTATTTGTAATAGTCCCAAACTGAAATTAACACAGATGCCCAATCAACAATAGGACAATGGCTTATCATCACACAACAGATTATCACACAGCAATGAAAGTGGATGTATTACTGGTACTTGCAATTGTGTAAATGGAACTCACCAAAATAATGAAGAGAGACAGACACAAAACAATACATACTATGTAATTCCATGTATAAAGTTTAAAAATAGATAAAACTAAAACGGTTTGGAGTGATTGCGGAGACCTTCCTCAGAAAGGGAAGGCAGCGGTATTGCCCCCGGCTGAACCGGGAGATCTCGGAGAAAGGCAAATCTTGACTGCCCGCCCCCCAGCCCCCTGGCTCATGCAGGAGACAATCAGACTCGACAGGGGTTCCGTCGAGGCAGTTCCACTTTATTAGGGTGAACTAACAGTTTTTATAGGCAAACGAAGGGGGGGTTGCAAGGGACTTCCTATAGTTACACCAATCAAGCTAAAGGTCGAGCAATCACGCATTTACATTGCAATAGGAACTCATGGTGAGCCTGCATTGCCCAGAGCTCGGAAACCAGGGGGATCAATCAGAAGTTTGAACCTTAGATCATGCCCTGTCTCTTCCTGTAGGCATCCTTTTAGCACCAAACTGCAAACATGTGCTTAAGCTTCCCTATGCTTGCAAAGGCCCTCTTTCCTTCAGGGCCTCACAAGTGATGAGTTGGGTCATAATTTACAAATAAATCCTAGGAGCTGAGTTAAAAGAATGAGGGGAGAGAGGGGGGACTGCCTAGCAAGGAACAATGGTAATAGTGTAAGGTCCTAGGTTGTTGGTAAAATTCTATTTCTTGACCTGAGTGGTGGTTATGCAAGTGTCCACTACACAGTAATTCATTAATTGCATTTTATGCAGTTTTTTTTTATTATAAGAAAATTTCTATATGCTATTAGGATATCCAATTATTTTTTAAAATGAGAGAGAGAGAGAATTCTATGAAAGACCTGCACAATCTTCCAGTAATAATTTTTCTCTAGCTAAAAGAACACTGGATTTGGAGAAATCTTTTGTAATATAAAACAGGAATTCTCCGTCTTGGCACAATTGACATTTTAGACTGGATAATTCTTTGTCATGGGAAGCTGTCCCAGACATTGTAGCATTTTTAGCAGCATCTCTGACGTACACAGTCTAGATTCTGGTAACACTCCCTGCCCCCAGTTAGTAACCACTAATTTAAAGAAATTAACACCAAAGACATTGCTTTCTGTGATCTGGTTATGATTTTTTAGAGTAGCATTCTTCAAGTATAATTTTTGGAGTTTTCTATTGCCTTACTTCACAGCATTCTGTTTCAGTTTTCTCTGGTAATTTATTTTAAAAGCTCCTGGAATGAATTTCCCCTTATTTTATTTTACGGATACTTGGACCCATGTGAATAGAGGAACAGTCAAAGGTTCTATAACATTGCTCAAGAAGAGATATTTTTAAAGTGAAACGCAATTACAGAGTGAACTAGCTGATATTAGAGAGACTTTAATCTCAGTCCTTATGAAACAGACAGATTGTCGAGAAACCCCAGGGATTTGCCCAGCACTAATTATGATGAGGAATCCAGAAACAAGTAAATCTTCTCTTTTTTCCATAGCAGTCTGCTCCCTCCCCCAGCTCCCACCTTTTCCCTACTCCCTAACACCATACCTCTCTTACTTCTATGTTAACAAAGATAGATTTTGGAAGTCATAATTCAACCAGCCACTTTAATTATAGTTTTTAGAGAGCCACATCAAGAACTAAAAGTAAAGAGCAAAAACCACACTCAGTTGTGGCATTTCTTATTGCTTTATTTTAAGTCGTTACCAGTAACCAGGATCTGTATACTTCACTGAACTTTTGAAAACAAGCTAATTTACAGTACATTCAGTACACATTTTTGGGAAAATGAGTAACCAATTTTGCTCATTTTGTGCATTTTAACTCGTTGGCAATTTCCAAACACATCTGTGGGACAAACAATGATAAGCCACCCTCTGCTAACAAAAGATACAAACAGAATTTCAATTTGACTGAAGATATTTTTTGTTTTCTGAAATAAAATCACAGTCCTCCAGTTCTTAGAGGATGTATTTTCTTCCAAATTTGTGCCCTCTTTTTTTCTTTTTGCTCTACATTTCTCCTCCACTTCTTCTTATACAAATACAGTTAGCTGGGATCAGCACAAAGCTGCTGGACTGATAGTAAAATGTAGGTGATTTCAATAGCTTGTACTCTTATATGAATGATATTTCATAATGTTCTGTTACCTTCATTTTACTTCTGGGTCAACTTACTCACAGCTCTAGCTACAATCCTTGTGAAACTTGGTAATCCTGGTTACCTTCTATGAGTTGCCATATCCACTTCTAGAATTGCATTCCTTTCTCCAACCATTCAAACACTGAATTCCTCCCAAGTCAAGACAAAATTTGACTTCTAGTTCTGTGCATTTTGCCAAAGCTTATTTATGGCATTGCCAAATCTCTCAAATTTCATTTTTTTAAAAATAATTTCACTGTAAAATGGCAATTTAAAACATAATAGCGACTGGTATTAAAAAGCATTTTGTGTGCCAGGAATGTTCAAAACACTTTAATCTTGTATCAACCCTATGGGATCGGTTCTCATATTATCACCATTTTACAGATAAAGAAATTGAGCCACAAATAGGGTTCAGTAAGTTTCCTAAGGACACACAGCTAAGAAGCCAGAACTCCAGGCTTGAGCCTGAAAATCAAGCTCGGAGCTGCAGTTTCTACAAACCAGAATTCTGTTCTGGGCCTCCATAATAGCAAGCCTTAAATGCATATTCTCTAAACTACTGTGGCTTGCTCTATTGTACATTTCCAGAGGCATTTATAGTATATATCATGCTATTGATACTATCCATATCCTTGTCTTTTATACTCTAATATTTTATGATATTCTGGAAGGGTGAGATATTGTCTTATGAATTTTTATGTCCCTCCATCAGGAACTCAAAGCATACTGAAAGATATTTTGGCCATTTACCACAATTTTTTGTTAATTGCTTCAAAATGTTGGCATATTAAAAATTCAGTTGAATAGTTTTTGGGGGGATCTTGGGGTTTTTAATATATATTATTATGTCATGTGCAAACAGTGAACGTTTTACTTTTTCCTTTCTGATTTTAATGCTTCTTCTTTCTTTCTTTTTTTTTTTTTTTAACCTAATTGATTGGGCTAGAACTTTCAATACAATGTTGAAGAAAAGTACTCTGTGTGGGCACCTTTGTTAAACTAAACTAAGAGGAAAAGTTTTCTGTGTCTCACCATTAAGTAATGATGTTAGCTGTGGGACTGTCATATATGACTTTTATTATGTTGAACTATGTTCCCTCTGGGACTTCCTAGATGGCACAGTGGTAAAGAATTCATCTGCCAATACAGAAGACGCAAGAGATGCCAATTCAATCCATGGGTTGGGAAGATCCCTTGGAGTAGGAAATTGCAAACCATTCCAATATTCTTGCCGGGAAAACCCCATAGACAGAGGGGCTTGGTAATCTACAGTCCATGGGATCATAAAGAGTCAAACACAGTTGAACACAACACAACACATGTTCTCTCTATGCACACTTGGTTGAGAGGTTTTTTTTTTTTTAGTAAGCGACAAAAGATTTATTAGATCTGAAGAGAAACCAGAGTATGGTTGAGAGTTTTTATCATAAATGGATGCATACTTTTGTCAAATGCCTTTTCTGTACCTATTGTGATGATAGTAGGATTTTTATGTCATTGATTGATTTATAGATTAAAGCTAATCACACTGATTTATAAATTAAAACCATCCTTGTCCTTGCATTACCGGTAATGAATCCTGCTTAATCATGGTGTGTGGCATATATGATGTACTGTTAAATTCAGATTGTACGTTTTGTTGAGAATTTTATATCAGTGTTTACCAGGAATGCTAGTGCATAATCTTCATTTCTTATGCTATCTTTACCTGTTTTGGTATCAGGGTAATGCTAGCTTTGTAAAATGAGTTTGAAAGTGTTCCTTCATTTCTGATCTCCTTTAAATATTTGATAGAATTTGTGTGGAACCACAAAAACTCTTGAATAGGAGAAGCAAGCTTGAAAAAGAAAAACAAAGCTGGAGGTACCATGCTACCAAAGTTGAATCTATGTTACAACACTGTGTTACAATGCCAATTAAAATTATATGGTATTGGCACAAAACAAACAAATAGATCAATAGAACTTAACAAAGAGTTCAGAAATAAATGCAACACTGATATGCTCAATTAATCCTTGACAAAGGAGATAGGAATACACAATGAGAAAAAGACAATGTTGAGAATAAACTATGCTGAAAAAACTAAAAATGAATAAAACTGGACCACTTTTTACACCATACCATAAATGTAAGACTTCAAACCATAGAAATCCTAAAAGATAACATAGGTAGTATGCTCTTTAGCACTGGTCTTAACAATATTTGCAGAGAATGTGTCCCCCTTGACAAAGGCAATAAAATAAAAATACACAAGTGGGACAGCATCAAATTGAAAAGGTTTTGCACAGCAGAATAAATTACCAACAAAACCAAAAGGCAATGTGCTAAGTGAAAAAAAGGTATTTTCCAAATCATGTATTTGATGAGCAGTTGATATACAAAATACATTAAAAGACTGAAACAACTCAATATAAAAAAAGCAAACTTGATTAAAAATTGGCAGAGACCATGAATTGACATTTTTCCAAAGAAGACATAAAGATGGCCAACAGTCACATGAAAAGATGCTCAGTATCATCAGGCAAATGCAAATCAAAATTGCAATGAAATACCACCTCACAGCTATACGAATGACTATCATGAAAGACACAATAAGCAAGTATTGGAGGGGATATGAGAAAGGATAATCATTGTGTGCTGTTGAGGGGAGTGTAAATTGGTGCACCCATTTCAGAAAACAGTATAGCAGTCCTTTAAAAAAATATACTGAAAATATGACTAGTGTACAATCCAGAAACTTCATTTCTAAATGGTCAATAACACTGTAATAATATTGTCATAACATGTCCTTCTCTCCTTTTCCTGCATTCAGTTCATTTAGAGTATTCCATTTTCTTTCTCTATTTGTCCTGTCCCTCTTTTCTTGTGTTTCTTCACTGCATTCATTCTCTCCTTCTCTTTGTCTCTCTTTTATTTATTTATTTTAATCTTGGCATATTTTCTCAGTTGATTCAAATGCTGACAGTATCAACATCAGGACTTAAATGATTTCCCAAATATCGTTGTGCAGATTTTGATATTCATTATATGAAAAAAGATAAGAGAATGAGAGAGAGGAGTGGAATTCCATGGGAAAATAAATTTAACAAATGCAGAGTTAAGTAAATATAGATTTATGTAGAGATGTCATTAAAACATTGGACCCATTACTAGGCTATGATCTTTAAGAAGAGGACATAGACCATAGAGTTTCCTGTTGGTGTGACCAGGGACTCCAAAGGTAGGATTTGAGCATCATTCTGTGAGAAGGGGCAAGCATAGTTTCAAATTAAAGATTTCATTTCTGAAGTCATTGTCCAAAGGGTTTGAATTTTACTCCTGTCAAGAAATAACTGTGTGTCCTGGAAAAGTCACTAAACTATTATGTGAATAATTACATTTATTTACAGAGGATTATAGTTATAAATGAGTGCCTGAATTACCTATTAATTATTTAAATGATTTATTTATTTTTAATGATTATTTTTATTAACTTTGCGAGTACCTGAAACAAAGAAAGAACAGTGTGTACCTAGGAAAATAAAGACTCAGAGAAAAACATGGGTTACTAAATCCTCTTGACACATTAAATTTTACAGCAACTGAGCTGGAAGAAAGCTGCCCTATTAGGGCTAGCTTAAGTCAACACATCAGGACTAGTTATAGCTGTTGAAAGTCAAAAATAATAGAGAACTCACCCTTGAAGTGAGCAACTGTGGTTTCTTGACAATCCCCCAAACCAGAGATGTTTATGTTGACTAGTCTTGACCTGGAACCATTAGAAAGAAAGTCTAAAACAGGTTTTGTTTGTTAAATTTTGGCCTTTTTTATTGTTTCTTTTTAATTTATTTATTTTCTTCCATCTTCACTCTTTTCGCCTGTGTGGGCCTCTTGTTGCAAAGCACTGTCTCTGGGCACATATGCTTCAGAGCGCTGGCTCGTAATTAGACACACCAGTCCAGCTGTTTTGTGGCACCTGGGATCTTTCCAGGCCAGGAATCGAACCCCTTTCACTGCAACACAGACTTTTTACCCACTGGACCACCAGGGAAGCCCCACAGATTTTTTTTCTTCACATATTTATTAACTGAAATCTTTTCTTCAACATTTCAGACTTACAGATTTCTCTAAATATATTATTTACTGAGATACTAGTGAGAAGTCTTAAATCATAGCCTACCATGGTGATGAAAAAGCAAGAATCTAGGCTTAAGAAAGAATTGAATTTGAAGGTCCTGTTTGAGAATAGCAAACTTCCATTCTGATGAAAAATTCACATAGGTGTTTTATCATTTTATTTCAAAACAGGTTAGACTAATCTGTTTTTAGGCAGAAAGACATAAATTTTAGTGTCTGTTTACAGGAGCACGCTGATTAGTAAAGAGAAGTATTTGTTATCAACATTTTCCTTTGTCTACTAGACAATCCCATGTGTAAGAGAATGCCTTGTTGATATGACATGCATCTTAATCCATTCAGGCTGCTCAAACAAAATGCCACAGACTAAGTAGCTTATATACAAAAGGAATTTATTTCTTATAGTTTTGGAGGCTGGAAGTCCAAGATCCAGATGCCAGCACATGGGGTTCTGGTGAAGGCCTGCTTCCATGCTGCAGACTGCTGACTTCTTCCTGAGCCCTCACATGGTGGAAGAGATGAACTGGCTCCCTGGGGTCCTTTTAATAAAGGTGGTAATTTCATTCATGAAGGTTCCACCCTCATGACCTAATCTTCGCCCTAAAACTCACTATCTAACACCATCACATTTAAACTTAGAATTTCAACATATGAATGTTAGAGAGACACGAACATTCAGACCACACCATAGCATGGGACTGATCAAGAACTAGAGAGAATTACTCAGTCTGGTCAATTATTCCCCAAAGAGGTGACTGCAGGTACTCTGACATATTCTTGCAGACCTGTACACCTGATGTATCCAGCACAGAGCCTTGAAGAGAAAGATCAGTATCTTCGAGGTCTACTGCCAACAAGCAGAAGATTGATGATGTTATAACCTGGTGGAGAATGAAAAAAATTGGAGGAACATATTTGTACTCTTTTCGCCTGTGTGGGCCTCTTGTTGCAAAGCACTGTCTCTGGGCACATATGCTTCAGAGCGCTGGCTCGTAATTAGACACACCAGTCCAGCTGTTTTGTGGCACCTGGGATCTTTCCAGGCCAGGAATCGAACCCCTTTCACTGCAACACAGACTTTTTACCCACTGGACCACCAGGGAAGCCCCACAGATTTTTTTTCTTCACATATTTATTAACTGAAATCTTTTCTTCAACATTTCAGACTTACAGATTTCTCTAAATATATTATTTACTGAGATACTAGTGAGAAGTCTTAAATCATAGCCTACCATGGTGATGAAAAAGCAAGAATCTAGGCTTAAGAAAGAATTGAATTTGAAGGTCCTGTTTGAGAATAGCAAACTTCCATTCTGATGAAAAATTCACATAGGTGTTTTATCATTTTATTTCAAAACAGGTTAGACTAATCTGTTTTTAGGCAGAAAGACATAAATTTTAGTGTCTGTTTACAGGAGCACGCTGATTAGTAAAGAGAAGTATTTGTTATCAACATTTTCCTTTGTCTACTAGACAATCCCATGTGTAAGAGAATGCCTTGTTGATATGACATGCATCTTAATCCATTCAGGCTGCTCAAACAAAATGCCACAGACTAAGTAGCTTATATACAAAAGGAATTTATTTCTTATAGTTTTGGAGGCTGGAAGTCCAAGATCCAGATGCCAGCACATGGGGTTCTGGTGAAGGCCTGCTTCCATGCTGCAGACTGCTGACTTCTTCCTGAGCCCTCACATGGTGGAAGAGATGAACTGGCTCCCTGGGGTCCTTTTAATAAAGGTGGTAATTTCATTCATGAAGGTTCCACCCTCATGACCTAATCTTCGCCCTAAAACTCACTATCTAACACCATCACATTTAAACTTAGAATTTCAACATATGAATGTTAGAGAGACACGAACATTCAGACCACACCATAGCATGGGACTGATCAAGAACTAGAGAGAATTACTCAGTCTGGTCAATTATTCCCCAAAGAGGTGACTGCAGGTACTCTGACATATTCTTGCAGACCTGTACACCTGATGTATCCAGCACAGAGCCTTGAAGAGAAAGATCAGTATCTTCGAGGTCTACTGCCAACAAGCAGAAGATTGATGATGTTATAACCTGGTGGAGAATGAAAAAAATTGGAGGAACATATTTGTACTCTCTGAGTCCAAGTTGCTCTCTAATTTGGGGATTAGTGAACATTTTCTGCAAAGGGCCAAATAGATAGTATATATTTCAGTCTTTGCAGATCATTTAGTCTCTGCTACAGCAACTCTACACTGGTATAGCACAGAAGAAGGTACACATCCACAAAAAGGAATGAAGTAGCTGAGTTCCAATAAAACTTTATTTAAGGATGCTGAAATTTAAATGGCATATAATTTTCATGTGCCAAGAAATATCCTTGTTCTTGTGATTAAGGGAGGGTACATATGCATATCTATGGCTGATTCACGTATGTATGGCAGAAACCAACAGTATATAAAGCAATTATCCTCCGATTAAAAATAAATACATTTTAAAAATTCATTTAGATGTAAAAGCAATTCTCAGCTCATGGGCCACACAAAGCAGACAGCAGGCTGGATTTGGTCCTCAGACCCTAGTTTGCCAGTCTCTGCTCAATCCTTGTCTGTGTTCCATAGACCAGCAACATGGATGCCACCTGGGGTCCTACTAGAAAAGTTGAATATTAAGTGTCACTGCAAACACTGTACAACAAAATTAGAATTTTGATAAGATGCTCAGGTGATTCAAAAGCACATTAAAAGTTTGAGAAGCACTTTATGAAATAGTGCAGACTGTCTGAGTACAAGCCCCTCAGCCTTGCCTACATGTTAGAGTCACCTGACAAGCTCTTACATGGCTTCATGTCCAGGATGCACCCAGACAAATCAAATTAGAATCACTAGAACTGGGACCAAGGCATTGTTCTTGGTCTTGCTTTATTGTAAAGCACTCCAATGATTCCAATGTATAGCTAAAGTAAAGAATTGCTGCCTTAGAGACTTTTAAACATCAGCGTCATCCCTTAGAAATATTTTCACTGGAAATGACTAGCAATTTAATGGACAACATATTAGTCAGTTGGGCTACTATAATGAAATACAATAGACTGGGGTGAGTTAAACAACAAACATTTATTATTCACAGGTCTAGAGGTTGGGAAGTCCAAGGTCAAGGTACCACCAATTTGGTTCCCAGTGAAGACCTTTTCCTGGCTTGCAAATTTCTGGGTATGATCTCACCTGGTCTTTCCTCAATGTGTGTGTGTGTGTGTGTGTGTGTGTGTGTGTGTGTGTGTGTGTGTGTGTGTGGTGGATATATCTCTTTCTCCATCTTTATATAAGGGCACTAATAATGATCATGAGGCTCCTACTCTCAAAACCTAATTTAATCCCAATTACTTCCCAAAAGCCCCACTTCCAAAACCATGACATTGGAGGTTACAACTTCAGCATATCAATTTCAGAGGAGCATAGACATTCAATCTATAGCAGATGATGAGAGAAAGGATCTGCTACTTTTTTTGTAGTCCCTGCATGATTACTCAAAGTAATGGAAATCAGAATTTTTACCATTTTAATATACCTTTTCATGTATTTCTTCTTTTGATGCACAGAAGCCTCAATAAGTAGATTGCCAGACACTATGGTAGGTATTGTGGGAGGGTATACCATTGTTTATAGAAATAGTTTATACGTGTAGTGGAAGATACTGCTCCTTTGTTTATAGAAAGGAAAATTAAAAGAGGTAATCAATGGACTGATGTCCACCCCAGTAACATATGGTAAAACAGTGCCTGCTGTCACTGAGGATGCTGCTCTTCAATTCTGCTGGTAGGCAAATGACCTCAACGACAGAAATTGTTGCAAGGAAGGCAGGGAAGGAGAGAGAAATAGGAAAATGTTTATTGAGAGATTTCAGTGGGCCAGGGACTGTGCCAGGTACTTATGTATAATTCTTACAACAATCTCATGGGGGACTTTTAAATATGTTTCCTTTTTAGAAACGAGAAACTGAGCCTCAGATTTCTCAAGCTTCAGACTTCTCAAAGCTATCCAATGGAATAAGCAGAATTGAGAATTAGTCTTTCCAGTGCTAAAGCCTGTTTCTTGGTTGGCTTGTTTGTTTTTGTTCATTGCAAAACATAACTCATTTTTCAAGACTACTCTTGATTCTGGCTTAATTCAGGATTAAGGTTTCCATGTCAAAAAGTACAGTTTAGAGAATATTAACACATCAGTCAATGAAATGTAATACTATATTCCTGATTAGATAAATATAAGTATCTGCCCCTAAAAAGGATTATGATCACATGCTGAAGTGGCAAAATGATTGCTGCTTGTAAGATATCCTCTTCTTTCCTACACAGGAGTTAACATAATTTATTTTGCATTTTTCAGCCTCCCATGAGAAATAACAGTGAAAGCTGCTTTATCCAGCAAAGACTAAAGGCACCTGAGGATTGATGATGTCTGCAAATATAACACATACTGGTTATCACTCACTGCTGCTTTCCAAAAACCAAATGAAACCATGAAGAAACAGAAACTTTCTTAAACTGAAGAAACAGATTTAATCCCAATTACTCCAAAGTAAAATGGATACAACTTCAGCATATCAATTTCAGAGGAGCATAGACATTCAATCTATAGCAGATGATGAGAGAAAGGATCTGCTACTTTTTGTAGTCCCTGCATGATTACTCAAAGTAATGGAAATCAGAATTTTTACCATTTTAATATACCTTTTCATGTATTTCTTCTTTTGATGCACAGAAGCCTCAATAAGTAGATTGCCAGACACTATGGTAGGTATTGTGGGAGGGTATACCATTGTTTATAGAAATAGTTTATACGTGTAGTGGAAGATACTGCTCCTTTGTTTATAGAAAGGAAAATTAAAAGAGGTAATCAATGGACTGATGTCCACCCCAGTAACATATGGTAAAACAGTGCCTGCTGTCACTGAGGATGCTGCTCTTCAATTCTGCTGGTAGGCAAATGACCTCAACGACAGAAATTGTTGCAAGGAAGGCAGGGAAGGAGAGAGAAATAGGAAAATGTTTATTGAGAGATTTCAGTGGGCCAGGGACTGTGCCAGGTACTTATGTATAATTCTTACAACAATCTCATGGGGGACTTTTAAATATGTTTCCTTTTTAGAAACGAGAAACTGAGCCTCAGATTTCTCAAGCTTCAGACTTCTCAAAGCTATCCAATGGAATAAGCAGAATTGAGAATTAGTCTTTCCAGTGCTAAAGCCTGTTTCTTGGTTGGCTTGTTTGTTTTTGTTCATTGCAAAACATAACTCATTTTTCAAGACTACTCTTGATTCTGGCTTAATTCAGGATTAAGGTTTCCATGTCAAAAAGTACAGTTTAGAGAATATTAACACATCAGTCAATGAAATGTAATACTATATTCCTGATTAGATAAATATAAGTATCTGCCCCTAAAAAGGATTATGATCACATGCTGAAGTGGCAAAATGATTGCTGCTTGTAAGATATCCTCTTCTTTCCTACACAGGAGTTAACATAATTTATTTTGCATTTTTTCAGCCTCCCATGAGAAATAACAGTGAAAGCTGCTTTATCCAGCAAAGACTAAAGGCACCTGAGGATTGATGATGTCTGCAAATATAACACATACTGGTTATCACTCACTGCTGCTTTCACCAAATGAAACCTGGGAATTAATAAGGCAAATGACTCATGAAGAAACAGCCCATAGACTTTGCTGTAAACTGAAAGAGAAAACAGCACATGTGTTTACCCTCCTCTAACCCTTGTGTCTCTGACCCTGGTTTCCTGGCCTTCTCCATCCCTCTCCTGGACTCTCTTCCCTAACATGGCTTCCTCCAGTTATTTATGGGGGCAAAATCATCACAGATAAAAATGGTTAAGTAGATGTAATTTTATTTTCTCTCCCCATTATCTGTTTCTACACAAGTAAAAACTAGATATTTAAGGTTTATTCACCAACATACTGCCCTGCACAAACATGCCTCACATTCAGGGATGAAAACTATGTTTGATATTTGTGTTTAAAATAACTATGAGTCATCCTTGGGCACCATGGTAAACTTATGCTCAAAATCTTTCAAGCTAGGCTTCAACAGTATGTGAATCAAGAACTTCCAGATGTACAAGCTGGGTTTAGAAAAGGCAGAGGAACCAGAGATCAAATTGCCAATGTTGAATGGATCATAGAAAAAGCAAGGGAATTACAGAAAAGCATCTTCTTTGTTGACTATGCGAAAACCATTGACTCTGTGGATCACAACAAACTATGGAAAATTCTTAAAAGGATGAGATCACCTTACCTGCCTCCTAAGAAACCTGTATGAAGCTCAAGAAGCAACATTTAGAACTGAACATGAACAACAGACTGGTTCAAATTTGGGAAAGGAGTACGTCAAGGTTGTATATTGTCACCCTGCTTATTTAACTTATATGCAGAGTACATCATGAGAAACGCTGGGCTGGAAGAAGCACAAGCTGGAATCAAGATTGCTGGGAGAAATATCAATAACCTCAGATATGCAGATGACACCACCCTTATGGCAGAAAGTAAAGAGGGACTAAAGAGACTCTTGATGGTGAAAGAGGAGAGTGAAAAAGCTGACTTAAAATTCATTATTCAAAAAACAAAGGTCATAGCATCCAGTCCCAACACTTTATGGCAAATAGATGGGGAAACAATGGAAACAGTAACAGATTTTATTCTCTTGGACTCCAAAATCTCTGTAAATATCATCACAGATCCTATAGACATTAAAGATGTAATTTTATAAACACCTACCTGCCGATAAATTTGATAAGTTAGATGAAATGAAGTCTTTGAAAGATACAATTTACCAAAAACTAGCACAAGATAACTAAAGAAAATCTGAATAGCCTTTTTTTGATTTGAAAAACTAAATTTGTTTCCAACATTTTCACAAAGATAACTCCAGGCCCAGGTTATTTTATTGGTAAAGTTGATCCATGGTCAATATGATGAACAATCTTCTAAATAAAGGACACTGAAAGAAGGGGTCAAAAACAATTCTAAGTGTTTTAAAATTTAAAAAACCCTATAAGTATAGTCATAATTTTCTAGAATAGTAGTAATACCAACAACTGCCCTTTATTAGGTGTCTGCTCTACATGTGTGCTATGTAATTTTCACAAACAAGTAGAGATGTTAGCTAAATTGACCAAGGTCATGTGGTAAATGGTAGTACTGAGTTTGAACCCAGCTCTGGCTGCTCCCAAGGGCCATGCTGTTTTCAGTCTGCATGTTACCTACTGTAATCTGACTGCCAACTATGCAAAATCAGCCATGAACCTGCCACTGTAAAGACACTGTACATTCTCTTCAACATTCTTTGCAACTCTGTGAAATAACTTGATGCTTCCCACTCAGTTGAGGTTCTTGGACCTTACCTGCCTCTTGAGAAACCTGTATGCAGGTCAGGAAGCAACAGTTAGAACTGGACATGGAACAACAGACTGGTTCCAAATAGGAAAAGGAGTACGTCAAGGTTGTATATTGTCACCCTGCTTATTTAACTTATATGCAGAGTACATCATGAGGAACGCTGGGCTGGAAGAAGCACAAGCTGGAATCAAGATTGCTGGGAGAAATATCAATAACCTCAGATATGCAGATGACACCACCCTTATGGCAGAAAGTGAAGAGGAACTAAAGAGCCTCTTGATGAAAGTGAAAGAGGAGAGTGAAAAAGCTGACTTAAAATTCATTATTCAAAAAACAAAGGTCATAGCATCCAGTCCCAACACTTTATGGCAAATAGATGGGGAAACAATGGAAACAGTAACAGATTTTATTCTCTTGGACTCCAAAATCTCTGTAAATATCATCACAGATCCTATAGACATTAAAGATGTAATTTTATAAACACCTACCTGCCGATAAATTTGATAAGTTAGATGAAATGAAGTCTTTGAAAGATACAATTTACCAAAAACTAGCACAAGATAACTAAAGAAAATCTGAATAGCCTTTTTTTGATTTGAAAAACTAAATTTGTTTCCAACATTTTCACAAAGATAACTCCAGGCCCAGGTTATTTTATTGGTAAAGTTGATCCATGGTCAATATGATGAACAATCTTCTAAATAAAGGACACTGAAAGAAGGGGTCAAAAACAATTCTAAGTGTTTTAAAATTTAAAAAACCCTATAAGTATAGTCATAATTTTCTAGAATAGTAGTAATACCAACAACTGCCCTTTATTAGGTGTCTGCTCTACATGTGTGCTATGTAATTTTCACAAACAAGTAGAGATGTTAGCTAAATTGACCAAGGTCATGTGGTAAATGGTAGTACTGAGTTTGAACCCAGCTCTGGCTGCTCCCAAGGGCCATGCTGTTTTCAGTCTGCATGTTACCTACTGTAATCTGACTGCCAACTATGCAAAATCAGCCATGAACCTGCCACTGTAAAGACACTGTACATTCTCTTCAACATTCTTTGCAACTCTGTGAAATAAGTTGATGCTTCCCACTCAGTTGAGGTTCTTGGAAGCATCACCTTCATTTTCCCTTTCTCTGTTATATGTCAAAGCACAGAAAATGAATAGCATGACATCAAACATTACAAGGAATGCAAAGTATAAAGTATAAAATTATATAGCCCTTTAAATGCAAAGTTTAAACAAAGTGGCATTCAAAATTGTTTGGAAAAAAAAGGAAAAAAGAAAATTGGCTTAACAGAAATGAATATAATCTTCTTTGTATATTTTTAAGTTTTCCATTGTATTTTAAAATTCTCTCCCTATACACCCCTTGCATCTGTCTCTTCCCTCTCTTTTGATTATTTAAAGAAAGTAAATGAAAATACTACCCCTGCCTTCTAAGCATTCAGCGTGTAGTCAGGGAGATAAATAGACATGTACATGACAAGATACATACTGCTCATACAAAGATACAAACTGGCTGGAAATATGAAGAGAGGACAAGTGTGAATGGACAGGCTCCCTAGTACCCAGAACCAGAAATTGAGCACTGAGAGCTGAGTTGAGATATAGATTTGCTCTGGTCCTGTCACTAATGGAGCCTGCTGATGGATGCCAACCCCACTGTGCTCACTGACAAAGGAATTCACTGGGCCCTTCAATGTTTTCCTGTATTTCTGGCTTAGGCAAGTGAGGGACGAGAAGTTACCTTGGGGATTTTCCCTCTTTCTACCATCAGCCTTTTGGTCTTTCATCATCCAAAACCACTCCTTTGCAAATACCCTCAACATTGAACTCATTCTCTTGCAACTCTATTGGCAAAACTGTTACCTTGGATGAGGCACTATAACCTGTGCACTTGAGCAGCAGTAAATGCTGCTGGAGAACATTGTAGAGCTGGGCTTTCCTTTAATTCATGACTGTACACATGTGCTGAATGCTATGTGGCCTTCCTCCCCTACTCTCCCAGTAACTTTATCACTCTCTAAGGTTTATTGTGTAGGCCTGAACATCAAAAGGATCTACTTGGTTATTTATTTTTATTTGGTTATTACCCAAAATCATACTTTAAGGGAAAAAGGAAATTACTTTGTATTCAGGTCTTTGCAAATATTCAAAACACAGTTCACAAGCCAAAATTCAAATGATAACTAATATTGCTGTTATACATTAAAATTTTTGATTATGAACAACTGAAAACCAGACACGGTCATGGTAAAAGAATGGTACATTTCATGAAGTTTATTTTTTTGGGGGGTGGAGTGAGGGGGGGCCGGGTTGGGGAGGGAGGGGGGCAGGCGGGCCACTTCTATTGGTCTTTCATTTATCTATTTTCATCCATCTTTGTTCTTTGGCCCATGTGGGCCTCCGATCACAGTGGCCTCTCTTGTCACAGAGAACCGGCTCTGGGCACATGCGTTCCAGAGCTCTGGCTCGGTAATTGGACACATCAGTCCAGCTGCTCTGCGGCACGTGGGATCTTCCCAGGCCAGGGATCGAACCGGTGCCCCTAGCACTGCAAGGCGGTTTCCTTACCCACTGGACCACCAGGGAAGCCCCATGAAGTTTATTTTTAAGTTATACTTTCAATTTCAGTTATTTTACATGTGATTTTGAATGTGTGTGTGTGTGTGTGTGCAACTACATTAAATAGGATAAGTAGACAAATCCATCAACATTTTTTGCGGGTACTAGTTATTATAATTGGGAAAATGGAAATATCTTTTATTTCAAGTTGGTTCTATCTAATGCTGCTCTGTACTCAGGCATAAACTAAAACTCTAAAAATAAATGTGTCCTAAATAAAACTTTTGCTTTATTTCTCTGTCATTTTTCTTTCAGTCTTTCTAACTCATTCCTCAGTGCCTGTCTTTCTGCCCTAGGGACTTTTCTTTTTTGATGCATTTCAGCTCCTATAATTCTTGGAGGCTCAAATCCTTCAGTGGCATCCTATCTCAATTTGAGTAAAAACCTACTCCTTCAAGGACTGTCAAATCTCTACAAAACTGGGCTACTTCTACCATTCTCATCACACTGTTTATAATTCTACCCTCATTACTAATCTTCAAATGTGCCAAATACACACTGACTTCGGGGCTATTGCTCATGCTGTTGCCCTTGTCTGGAGTGCCTTTTCCCAAGATGTATGCAGTTAATTCCCTAAATATCTTCTTTGTCTTCCTTTTATCCAATCTTTGTTGAAATATCACCTTCACAGTCCATGCCTTCCTGATATTTTAAAATAAAAACAACAACGACAATAACCACCTCCATCCCAATACCCCCTGCCCTTCTTACTCTGCTTTAATTTATTCCATTGCATTTATCCTCATTGGACATTTTATACTATCATGTGTATGTTTGATTACTGACATCATTCATTATATTCACTATTATTTTCTATAGCCTAGATCAGTGACTCCAATGTAATAGGAATTCAATAAATATTTTCTGAATGAATTAATCTTAGTTAGTGTCACCACCATATTTCCTGGTGGCTCAGTTAGTAAAGAAATCTGCCTGGCAATGCAGGAGACTCAGGATATATGGGTTCAATCTTTGGAAGAATTTCTAAAGAAGGAAATGGTATCCCACTCCAGTGTTTTCATTTGTTTGTTCTTGTTTGGCCACTTCTGTTGGTCTTTCATTCATCCATTTTCATCCATCATTGTTCCTTTGGCGGCCCACCTTGGTGCAGAACACTGGCTCTGGGGGCATGCACTCCAAAGCACTGGCTCGGTAGTTGGACACATCCATCTGGCCACTTCATGGCATGTGGGATTTTTTCAGGCCATGGATCGAACCAGCGCCCCTTGCACTGCAAGGTGTTGTCTTTACCCACTGGACCACCAGGGAAGCCCTCCACTTCAGTTTTCTTGCCTAGGGAATCCCATGGACAGAGAAGCCTGGCAGGCTATAGTCCATGGGGTGACAGAAGAGTCAGAAATAACTTAACTAAGAAACAGCAATAAAATCAGCACCATAACCCTGCTTGATCAAATAGAGACTTAGGAAACAGTCCTAGAGCATAAATGCATAAAACTCTAAGGCTGATCCATCACCAAATTGGGTAAATACCACCTTTAAGATATTTCTCAAAGTCGTCTACATTTCTCCAATTTCGTTACCATCTTAATCCAAACCAGTGCTATCTCTTGCCAGGACTATAATAGCATACTATTTGTGTCCTTGTTTCTATTCTTGACATTCCTAAAATCTGTTCTCTGTACAATAGCCAGAGAAGTCCTAAGAAATATATAAACCAGATCACATAATTTCCCTGCCTAAAGTCCTTTAATAGTTTTGTGTTGATCTCGGAATAAAGCTCACACTTCTTACCAAGACTTTCAAGATCTTGCAACATATCTCCTCCTTACCTTTTTTCTTATCTACCTATGATGCCCCAGCATGTTGACTTTATTCTATTCTAAGGAAAACTTCCTTTTTTTGTTTTTTTTTTTCAATTTTTAAATTTTAACTTTATGCCATGAGCTCTTTCTTAGTTATTTATTATTTTCATCCATCTTTATTCTTTGGCCTGTATGGGCCTCCCATTGCAGTGGACTCTCTCTTTGCAGAGCACCAGCTATGGGCGTATGTGCTCCAGAGAGCTGACTCTTTATTGGACACACCGGTCCAGTCATTCCTTGGCACGGGTGATCTTCCCAGGCCAGGGATTGAACAGGTGCCCCATGCACTACAAGGCAGACTCTTAACCCACTGGACCACCAGGGAAGCCCCTTTTCTCACCTTGCTTGATTTTGCTATTGCTTTTACTTAAAAAGCTTTTCTTCCAGCTTTCTGGATGACTAATAAGTTTTTATCCTTGGGACTCAGTTCAAGTATCACGTCTCCTAAAAGGCCTCCCCTTTCCAATCTATTCAACACAGGTACAGAGATTTAATCACCCATTTTCTTTCCTTTACAGCCTTCACTACAATCCATAATCATCTTTTTTCATTGATTACCTGTTTATTATCTGCCCTATCCCTAGAATAGCAGCTAGCAATAAAATCAATAATATTTAACTATTGTAGGCTAAATACAGTTTGCTAGAATTACTCCTCTGCCATTGTTTCAGTAAAACACTCTAAAAAATAGCTAAATAAATAGATATGATTATTTTCCAATAAAGCCTTTTGGAAATGTCCATAAATAAAATTTACACAAATTTGAATTTTATATATTATTCATATCACAAGAAGTTATTCTTTTGATTATTTCAAGTATCTTAAAAGGAAAAAAAAAATCTTAGTTAATGGGTTGTACACAAACAGGTGGCAAGCAAGATTTGGCCTGTGAGATGTAGCTTTCTGAATTTTGACGTAGTATCAGGAAGGCCTAACACATAGCAGCTTCTTAGAAAAATGCTTAAAGAATGACTCTATGAGTTTGTCCAGCATCACATATTATGTAGAAGTAAATCTTCTCTTGGGACTAGAGTTTGGGATGATTAAAACAAGGTTTGTCTCACAAGTAAAAAATCTTCACTTAAGCTAGAAATAATGCCCAGTTTGCCCTAACTTCATCCTTCAAGAGCCTTAAATATGATGGATTTTTGCAAGCTATACATCAGAAGACCAAATTATACAAGAGGTCAGAGGTTCAGCAAAATAAGTACACTGGATTTAAAAAATCAAGATTCAAATAGTTAATGTTTTTCTGACAATTATTTTACATTAGGCCAACAAAAGGCTAGAAAGAAATACTCTCTCTTTGCAGAGCACCAGCTATGGGCGTATGTGCTCCAGAGAGCTGACTCTTTATTGGACACACCGGTCCAGTCATTCCTTGGCACGGGTGATCTTCCCAGGCCAGGGATTGAACAGGTGCCCCATGCACTACAAGGCAGACTCTTAACCCACTGGACCACCAGGGAAGCCCCTTTTCTCACCTTGCTTGATTTTGCTATTGCTTTTACTTAAAAAGCTTTTCTTCCAGCTTTCTGGATGACTAATAAGTTTTTATCCTTGGGACTCAGTTCAAGTATCACGTCTCCTAAAAGGCCTCCCCTTTCCAATCTATTCAACACAGGTACAGAGATTTAATCACCCATTTTCTTTCCTTTACAGCCTTCACTACAATCCATAATCATCTTTTTTCATTGATTACCTGTTTATTATCTGCCCTATCCCTAGAATAGCAGCTAGCAATAAAATCAATAATATTTAACTATTGTAGGCTAAATACAGTTTGCTAGAATTACTCCTCTGCCATTGTTTCAGTAAAACACTCTAAAAAATAGCTAAATAAATAGATATGATTATTTTCCAATAAAGCCTTTTTGGAAATGTCCATAAATAAAATTTACACAAATTTGAATTTTATATATTATTCATATCACAAGAAGTTATTCTTTTGATTATTTCAAGTATCTTAAAAGGAAAAAAAAAATCTTAGTTAATGGGTTGTACACAAACAGGTGGCAAGCAAGATTTGGCCTGTGAGATGTAGCTTTCTGAATTTTGACGTAGTATCAGGAAGGCCTAACACATAGCAGCTTCTTAGAAAAATGCTTAAAGAATGACTCTATGAGTTTGTCCAGCATCACATATTATGTAGAAGTAAATCTTCTCTTGGGACTAGAGTTTGGGATGATTAAAACAAGGTTTGTCTCACAAGTAAAAAATCTTCACTTAAGCTAGAAATAATGCCCAGTTTGCCCTAACTTCATCCTTCAAGAGCCTTAAATATGATGGATTTTTGCAAGCTATACATCAGAAGACCAAATTATACAAGAGGTCAGAGGTTAAGCAAAATTAGTACACTGGATTTAAAAAAAAAAATCAAGATTCAAATAGTTAATGTTTTTCTGACAATTATTTTACATTAGGCCAACAAAAGGCTAGAAAGAAATATGGTTAGAATACAATCTCTATAAATAACTATGAGAAAGAATAAGTCTCACCATGGAGGTCTAAAAATCAAATGTGTTTCCTAATCCATCTGCCTAGAATACTGACTGTTCTTACTCTAACACATCTCTTGGAAAGAATATCTCCTTTGGGGAAAGGAAAATTATTTTGAAATAACTTTGTTCTTCTAGTCATCGGGGCAAAGAAGGGTAATGAGCTATCATCAAGAGTAATGTCACACGTTTGGTTTTGAAATCAGAAAGTAAAGGCAAGGAGAAATGGTAGAGACCATGTATGAGAAGACTTTCTCCTTATGTACACCACAGCACCACCTGCAGATTCCCAAGAGAAAATATTGACAATGTTGTTTTTGCTCTGCTTTTAAATTGCCTTTCACTGTCAAGAATATTATATCTCTTCCAAGTTGCTAAAAATTGCAATATCATTGATTTTTAGAATGGTGAGATAATTAGAAATGTTGTAATACACCTGCATAATATTGTATTCTAAGACCTAGAATGGTTGAAGAAGTTGCTTAAACTCCTGCAGGCATAGCTGCAAGTGAAGTCTCTATGCCCTGATTCCTTGTGCAGAAAGAACACTTTCTAATGTACACAGACAAACCCTCAGCTCTTATGCCATTGTCAATTTAGGTTACTTTGAATTGCTTTGGATTTCTTAGATAGGAAGATGCAGTATTTGCATTTGATTTGGAGCTACCTATAGGAGACATTCTTTGAAATTTAAGAGGGTTAAAACAGTAGCAATTTATATTGAGTACAAAGCCTTTTATTTATTACATAGAATGAAGTCTGCTTAATTTGTTTTACTTTACATAGTAAAGGAATAAAACTACAACCATAAACACTTTTTTTAATTTCACAAAGTTTAAATTATAATGTTGTACTTTCTATTATCTTTTCTAACATGTCCAGTGTCTGTCTTTCTCATTGGGTTGTAAGGTCCATGCAAGGAATGACCACATTGCTGTAGCCACTGACCTATAATGTCATGTGGTATTTTTGCAAGCTATACATCAGAAGACCAAATTATACAAGAGGTCAGAGGTTAAGCAAAATTAGTACACTGGATTTAAAAAAAAAATCAAGATTCAAATAGTTAATGTTTTTCTGACAATTATTTTACATTAGGCCAACAAAAGGCTAGAAAGAAATATGGTTAGAATACAATCTCTATAAATAACTATGAGAAAGAATAAGTCTCACCATGGAGGTCTAAAAATCAAATGTGTTTCCTAATCCATCTGCCTAGAATACTGACTGTTCTTACTCTAACACATCTCTTGGAAAGAATATCTCCTTTGGGGAAAGGAAAATTATTTTGAAATAACTTTGTTCTTCTAGTCATCGGGGCAAAGAAGGGTAATGAGCTATCATCAAGAGTAATGTCACACGTTTGGTTTTGAAATCAGAAAGTAAAGGCAAGGAGAAATGGTAGAGAGACCATGTGTGAGGAGACTTTCTCCTTATGTACACCACAGCACCACCTGCAGATTCCCAAGAGAAAATATTGACAATGTTGTTTTTGCTCTGCTTTTAAATTGCCTTTCACTGTCAAGAATATTATATCTCTTCCAAGTTGCTAAAAATTGCAATATCATTGATTTTTAGAATGGTGAGATAATTAGAAATGTTGTAATACACCTGCATAATATTGTATTCTAAGACCTAGAATGGTTGAAGAAGTTGCTTAAACTCCTGCAGGCATAGCTGCAAGTGAAGTCTCTATGCCCTGATTCCTTGTGCAGAAAGAACACTTTCTAATGTACACAGACAAACCCTCAGCTCTTATGCCATTGTCAATTTAGGTTACTTTGAATTGCTTTGGATTTCTTAGATAGGAAGATGCAGTATTTGCACTTGATTTGGAGCTACCTATAGGAGACATTCTTTGAAATTTAAGAGGGTTAAAACAGTAGCAATTTATATTGAGTACAAAGCCTTTTATTTATTACATAGAATGAAGTCTGCTTAATTTGTTTTACTTTACATAGTAAAGGAATAAAACTACAACCATAAACACTTTTTTTAATTTCACAAAGTTTAAATTATAATGTTGTACTTTCTATTATCTTTTCTAACATGTCCAGTGTCTGTCTTTCTCATTGGGTTGTAAGGTCCATGCAAGGAATGACCACATTGCTGTAGCCACTGACCCTAGTGTAGGACCTGGCTCATGGTAGGGACTCAGCTAGGATAATGAATGACATGAATGGAGAAAAAATTTCTAGTCTATCTTGGTACTTATACCTCTTGGTGTGAATATATGTAGCTTAATTTCTAATTTGTAAAGTCCCAGTGGAAGAAATTGATTTATTACTCTCACACACATTTATTTCCTTCCACAATGCAACCAAAAGGATACTCACAGTGATAGGAGTCATCCATACTGATGCACTGTCCATATTTACAGATATTGGGCTCTTTGTCATATCCATATCTTCAACACATGAGGGAAAAATTGGTGAATAATAAGATACCGTGTAAAACACAAAGGTAAATTATGATCATTACGGTGTCTAATCAATGACATATCTGATATTACAATATAATAGTATAATTGATACCTAAATGAAAAGACAAGATTGTTGTGGAGAATTAGTAACAGCTGAAGAAAGTGCAAGAAATAAGCTGGTTGAGAGAGTTACAAAATGTTAAGAATTCAGCACAGTCCACTCTGCTGAATAATCAAGTCCCACAGTGATTCCGTGTTTATAGGGACAGTTCTAGTGATGGACCTCTGTGGTAGAGATGTACATTCATTATTAGATCAATGGGAATCAAATACATGCTACTCCTCAAGGACTGTGTGGTTGTCAAATTGCCACATGCTACACATATTGGGAAATGATGAACAAAATAATCCTGAGAAAGAACAAAGCTGGAGGTATCACACTCTTTGATTTCAGACTATATGACAATGCTAAACTAACTAAAACAGCATGGTACTGGCTCAAAAACAGACACACAGATCCCTAGGACAGTATCAAGAGCTCAGAAATAAACCCATGTATGTGTTAGCAATTAATTTATGAAAAGAAGCCAAGAATATACAATGCTATACATAAAATAAACTCAAAGTGCACTATATTGAGTACAAAGCCTTTTATTTATTACATAGAATGAAGTCTGCTTAATTTGTTTTACTTTACATAGTAAAGGAATAAAACTACAACCATAAACACTTTTTTTAATTTCACAAAGTTTAAATTATAATGTTGTACTTTCTATTATCTTTTCTAACATGTCCAGTGTCTGTCTTTCTCATTGGGTTGTAAGGTCCATGCAAGGAATGACCACATTGCTGTAGCCACTGACCCTAGTGTAGGACCTGGCTCATGGTAGGGACTCAGCTAGGATAATGAATGACATGAATGGAGAAAAAATTTCTAGTCTATCTTGGTACTTATACCTCTTGGTGTGAATATATGTAGCTTAATTTCTAATTTGTAAAGTCCCAGTGGAAGAAATTGATTTATTACTCTCACACACATTTATTTCCTTCCACAATGCAACCAAAAGGATACTCACAGTGATAGGAGTCATCCATACTGATGCACTGTCCATATTTACAGATATTGGGCTCTTTGTCATATCCATATCTTCAACACATGAGGGAAAAATTGGTGAATAATAAGATACCGTGTAAAACACAAAGGTAAATTATGATCATTACGGTGTCTAATCAATGACATATCTGATATTACAATATAATAGTATAATTGATACCTAAATGAAAAGACAAGATTGTTGTGGAGAATTAGTAACAGCTGAAGAAAGTGCAAGAAATAAGCTGGTTGAGAGAGTTACAAAATGTTAAGAATTCAGCACAGTCCACTCTGCTGAATAATCAAGTCCCACAGTGATTCCGTGTTTATAGGGACAGTTCTAGTGATGGACCTCTGTGGTAGAGATGTACATTCATTATTAGATCAATGGGAATCAAATACATGCTACTCCTCAAGGACTGTGTGGTTGTCAAATTGCCACATGCTACACATATTGGGAAATGATGAACAAAATAATCCTGAGAAAGAACAAAGCTGGAGGTATCACACTCTTTGATTTCAGACTATATGACAATGCTAAACTAACTAAAACAGCATGGTACTGGCTCAAAAACAGACACACAGATCCCTAGGACAGTATCAAGAGCTCAGAAATAAACCCATGTATGTGTTAGCAATTAATTTATGAAAAGAAGCCAAGAATATACAATGCTATACATAAAAATAAACTCAAAGTGCACTAAAGACTTAAATGTAACACCTGATATTATAAAGCTGCTGGGAAGAAACCTAAGTGAGAAAGACATTGACGTCAGTCTTGGTGATGAGCTTTTGAATCTGATTCCAAAAACAAAGGCAAAAAAGCAAAAGTAAATAAGTGGGACTTTATTAACTAAAAGGCTTTTGCACATCAAAGAAAACTATTAACAAAATGAGAAAGGACTACTTAAAATGGATTTAAATATTTATAAATTATAGACATGATAAGGCATTAACATGTAGAATATATTTTAAAAACTCATATGACTCAATATAAAAAACAACCAAACTGATTGAAAAACGGGCAGAGAATCTGAAAAGACATTTTCCAAAGAAGAAAAACAGTAGCCAACAGATACATGACAAGATGCTCAACCTCACTAACCTTTAATGAAATGCAAATCAAAACAGTGAGTTATTACCTCACATCTGGTAGAATGGCTATTATCCAAAAGACAACAAATCACAAGTTTTGGCAAGAGTGTGCAGAAAAAGAAATACTTGTGCACTGTTGCTGGAAATGTAGATTACTATGGAAGACATGGAGGTCATTTCAAAATTTTAAGTATAATAGGAAATTAAAAATACAGCTATCATATGATATACTCATTTAATATATAAGAATATATCTGGAAAAAATGAAAACACTAATTAAAAAAATGTTCACCCTCCATGTTTGCTGGTAGTCAGTTGCTCAGTCGTGCCCAACTCTTTGCAACCACATAGACTGTAACCTGTGAGGCTCCTCTATCCTTTGGATTTTGCAGGCAAGAACACTGGAATAGTTGCCATTTCCTCCTAGAGGAGATCTTCTGGACCCAGGGACTGAATTTACATCTCCTGCATCTTCTGCATTGGTAGGTGGATTTCTTTACCACTGAGTCTCCAGGGAAGCTTCCCCCATTCCATGTTTATTGAAACATTATATACAATAGCCAAGATACAGAAAAAATTATAAATTTTAAAATTTTAAATAATGAATGGATAAAGAAGATGGAAGATATATATCTATACATACAATAGCATATTATTTGACTATTAAAAAATCTTGCCATTTGTGACAAAATGAATGCACCTGGAGGACATTATATTAAATGAAGTAAATCAGACAAATACCATATGATCTTAATTATCTGGAGATTTTTAAAAGATTCATAGTTTTAGGGAACAAATTAATTTATGAAAAGAAGCCAAGAATATACAATGCTATACATAAAAATAAACTCAAAGTGCACTAAAGACTTAAATGTAACACCTGATATTATAAAGCTGCTGGGAAGAAACCTAAGTGAGAAAGACATTGACGTCAGTCTTGGTGATGAGCTTTTGAATCTGATTCCAAAAACAAAGGCAAAAAAGCAAAAGTAAATAAGTGGGACTTTATTAACTAAAAGGCTTTTGCACATCAAAGAAAACTATTAACAAAATGAGAAAGGACTACTTAAAATGGATTTAAATATTTATAAATTATAGACATGATAAGGCATTAACATGTAGAATATATTTTAAAAACTCATATGACTCAATATAAAAAACAACCAAACTGATTGAAAAACGGGCAGAGAATCTGAAAAGACATTTTCCAAAGAAGAAAAACAGTAGCCAACAGATACATGACAAGATGCTCAACCTCACTAACCTTTAATGAAATGCAAATCAAAACAGTGAGTTATTACCTCACATCTGGTAGAATGGCTATTACCCAAAAAGACAACAAATCACAAGTTTTGGCAAGAGTGTGCAGAAAAAGAAATACTTGTGCACTGTTGCTGGAAATGTAGATTACTATGGAAGACATGGAGGTCATTTCAAAATTTTAAGTATAATAGGAAATTAAAAATACAGCTATCATATGATATACTCATTTAATATATAAGAATATATCTGGAAAAAATGAAAACACTAATTAAAAAAATGTTCACCCTCCATGTTTGCTGGTAGTCAGTTGCTCAGTCGTGCCCAACTCTTTGCAACCACATAGACTGTAACCTGTGAGGCTCCTCTATCCTTTGGATTTTGCAGGCAAGAACACTGGAATAGTTGCCATTTCCTCCTAGAGGAGATCTTCTGGACCCAGGGACTGAATTTACATCTCCTGCATCTTCTGCATTGGTAGGTGGATTTCTTTACCACTGAGTCTCCAGGGAAGCTTCCCCCATTCCATGTTTATTGAAACATTATATACAATAGCCAAGATACAGAAAAAATTATAAATTTTAAAATTTTAAATAATGAATGGATAAAGAAGATGGAAGATATATATCTATACATACAATAGCATATTATTTGACTATTAAAAAATCTTGCCATTTGTGACAAAATGAATGCACCTGGAGGACATTATATTAAATGAAGTAAATCAGACAAATACCATATGATCTTAATTATCTGGAGATTTTTTTAAAAAGATTCATAGTTTTAGGGAACAAATACGTGTTTTACAAGAGTCAGGGAGTGACCAAAATGTATGAAAGGTGTATAAAGGTACAAACTTATGCTTATAAAATAATTCATGGGGCTGTAATATGTTGTATATTATGATGACTATGGTTATAATACTGTATTGCATATTTGAAATGTTCTAAGAGTAAATCTCATCATAGGGAAACAAAAATCAGGTATGGTAACAAAATGTTAATTAGATTTACTGTGTTGATCATTTCACAGCAAATAAAAATATCAGTTATCTTTGAGGCCATTAAACTACAATTGATTTAGGCCAACCTAATCTTGATCTGCCATGAGGCCTTCACTCCACCTGTGAATAGAGTGAACTTTGTTGCTCTGGACCCAAGATTCTGTGTGCTAGGAGATAGGACTTGTGAGAGGAAGGGTCTCATTAGAGAGCCAGGCAGATACCATAAGCCAACAAAACAGGCTTTTCCATAGCTTTTATTAGTATTTTGGTTTTATTCAGATATAATACCTGCATTGTTTTCCTGTCTTGGCATCAAAGATCTATTATAGATCCTTCCCTTGCCCTTGTGGGTATTTTTTCCTTATGTCCTAGAGCTAGTCTATGCAACAGAATTAGTTTATAGAAGTAGAGGATCCTTATTTCAGAAGTCAGAGATAAGCCAAGTGAGCAAAAATTATAAGAAAGAATATTTTAACTTAGAATAGTTAAAAGTAGCACAAAGTGCTACTTTCTAGACCCACTGTATAAGCTGGGGGGAGCAGATCTACCCAGCAGTGATCAAGACAGACTTAATGTTCTCCCCAACTTGACTGTAACTTCATACACCTCACACCTTTGGATTTTGCAGGCAAGAACACTGGAATAGTTGCCATTTCCTCCTAGAGGAGATCTTCTGGACCCAGGGACTGAATTTACATCTCCTGCATCTTCTGCATTGGTAGGTGGATTTCTTTACCACTGAGTCTCCAGGGAAGCTTCCCCCATTCCATGTTTATTGAAACATTATATACAATAGCCAAGATACAGAAAAAATTATAAATTTTAAAATTTTAAATAATGAATGGATAAAGAAGATGGAAGATATATATCTATACATACAATAGCATATTATTTGACTATTAAAAAATCTTGCCATTTGTGACAAAATGAATGCACCTGGAGGACATTATATTAAATGAAGTAAATCAGACAAATACCATATGATCTTAATTATCTGGAGATTTTTTTAAAAAAAGATTCATAGTTTTAGGGAACAAATACGTGTTTTACAAGAGTCAGGGAGTGACCAAAATGTATGAAAGGTGTATAAAGGTACAAACTTATGCTTATAAAATAATTCATGGGGCTGTAATATGTTGTATATTATGATGACTATGGTTATAATACTGTATTGCATATTTGAAATGTTCTAAGAGTAAATCTCATCATAGGGAAACAAAAATCAGGTATGGTAACAAAATGTTAATTAGATTTACTGTGTTGATCATTTCACAGCAAATAAAAATATCAGTTATCTTTGAGGCCATTAAACTACAATTGATTTAGGCCAACCTAATCTTGATCTGCCATGAGGCCTTCACTCCACCTGTGAATAGAGTGAACTTTGTTGCTCTGGACCCAAGATTCTGTGTGCTAGGAGATAGGACTTGTGAGAGGAAGGGTCTCATTAGAGAGCCAGGCAGATACCATAAGCCAACAAAACAGGCTTTTCCATAGCTTTTATTAGTATTTTGGTTTTATTCAGATATAATACCTGCATTGTTTTCCTGTCTTGGCATCAAAGATCTATTATAGATCCTTCCCTTGCCCTTGTGGGTATTTTTTCCTTATGTCCTAGAGCTAGTCTATGCAACAGAATTAGTTTATAGAAGTAGAGGATCCTTATTTCAGAAGTCAGAGATAAGCCAAGTGAGCAAAAATTATAAGAAAGAATATTTTAACTTAGAATAGTTAAAAGTAGCACAAAGTGCTACTTTCTAGACCCACTGTATAAGCTGGAGGAGGCAGCAGATCTACCCAGCAGTGATCAAGACAGACTTAATGTTCTCCCCAACTTGACTGTAAAAACCTCACCACACTTGTCATGGACACTTAGAGTTGATCATCTACAAGCAGCCCCCCAGGGACCTGGATGGAGGATTTGAGACAGACTAGGGAAAAACCTTCATTACAGTGCAAATTCCCAGCAAGAAATGATCATCATCAGAACTTGTTGCTACAGTGTGTTTATCAAGTGATAAAAAGTAGAAGCTGGAGAGTAACCAAAATATGTGTTAATTCAATAATAAAGAATGAGAGTAACAAAAAATGCATTTTATAGGCTTGAAGCCACTGAATTTCGGGGTCTTTCTAAAAATAGCAACCCAACTTTCAGCTAAATAATTACAGAAACAATGGTAGGTTTTGCCAAGCCTGGTTCTATAGCAGTGACAGGTGATAAAGAATAGCTGTCCATCCTCTCCATAGTGAACTTGCACTATAATGATGATGAAAACACTAGCTGAAGGCCTACTATGTGCCAACTACTCTGATGCATGCAGACACAATCCATTTGGAAAAGACAGAAGCACAGTTGATATTCCTTTGTCCAGTGTTTCTAAGGCGTTGAAGTGGTGTGTTATGTTTGTTTTGAGGTGAACTGTGTAGTATAACATTTTCTAAAGGGAGAAGTTTGGATCATTTTAAAAAGGATGAAGTGAGGCAGTTGAAGGATAATTGCTGCCTGAAGGCAAATCAATAGAGCTGTAAAAAATTAGGGATCACGTAGCTCAGCTGTCCTCTCTCACAGTCCCCCACACACCACAAACCAGGAACTCCAACTGAAGGCCAATTGACTTTCTTCATGTGCACTTTGAGTACATTTTCAAGTAAATTGTTTATAAGTTCAGTAATTTACAAACTTTTTAAAGGGAGAAAACACAGATCTAGCCTTTAACATTTCCTTCCTGAATTAAGCAATAGAAGTGAGATCTTACAGAAGTCAGAGATAAGCCAAGTGAGCAAAAATTATAAGAAAGAATATTTTAACTTAGAATAGTTAAAAGTAGCACAAAGTGCTACTTTCTAGACCCACTGTATAAGCTGGAGGCAGCAGATCTACCCAGCAGTGATCAAGACAGACTTAATGTTCTCCCCAACTTGACTGTAAAAACCTCACCACACTTGTCATGGACACTTAGAGTTGATCATCTACAAGCAGCCCCCCAGGGACCTGGATGGAGGATTTGAGACAGACTAGGGAAAAACCTTCATTACAGTGCAAATTCCCAGCAAGAAATGATCATCATCAGAACTTGTTGCTACAGTGTGTTTATCAAGTGATAAAAAGTAGAAGCTGGAGAGTAACCAAAATATGTGTTAATTCAATAATAAAGAATGAGAGTAACAAAAAATGCATTTTATAGGCTTGAAGCCACTGAATTTCGGGGTCTTTCTAAAAATAGCAACCCAACTTTCAGCTAAATAATTACAGAAACAATGGTAGGTTTTGCCAAGCCTGGTTCTATAGCAGTGACAGGTGATAAAGAATAGCTGTCCATCCTCTCCATAGTGAACTTGCACTATAATGATGATGAAAACACTAGCTGAAGGCCTACTATGTGCCAACTACTCTGATGCATGCAGACACAATCCATTTGGAAAAGACAGAAGCACAGTTGATATTCCTTTGTCCAGTGTTTCTAAGGCGTTGAAGTGGTGTGTTATGTTTGTTTTGAGGTGAACTGTGTAGTATAACATTTTCTAAAGGGAGAAGTTTGGATCATTTTAAAAAGGATGAAGTGAGGCAGTTGAAGGATAATTGCTGCCTGAAGGCAAATCAATAGAGCTGTAAAAAATTAGGGATCACGTAGCTCAGCTGTCCTCTCTCACAGTCCCCCACACACCACAAACCAGGAACTCCAACTGAAGGCCAATTGACTTTCTTCATGTGCACTTTGAGTACATTTTCAAGTAAATTGTTTATAAGTTCAGTAATTTACAAACTTTTTAAAGGGAGAAAACACAGATCTAGCCTTTAACATTTCCTTCCTGAATTAACAGTTTAAATGTCTTAAAAAGAAAAAAATGTTCTTAAAGGGAAAAAAATAATCAGAAAGTGGTAGCATAACATTTGACTCAGTAGCTACAACAAATAATTGAAATATGCTTTAGTTTAACATCAAAGCTCATTTACTGTAGGTATTTATAAAAAATTGTTTGAGAATAAGAATTTTTTCTTTTATTCATATAATTACTTTTGCTTTTCTGTCAAATGTCTAATGAGATTACTTTTGGTGATGGCTCTCATCACCAAATGATTTCTTCTCAGTTGTTTGGTGCTTTTAGAAGAAGTATTAATGCATGCACACTAGCCAGGAGCAGAAAACCACTTGTGGTAGGATGTAAGGCTAGCATCCTCAGGGCCGCTAAGAGTCAAACATGACTGAGCACAAGTGCATATTGAAGAAAAACATCTGCCTCTGAAAGAAATGGAGAGGGTGTGGCAAGCTGGATGACCACCTCCCACTCACACCATTTCCTCACTAGATGACCTTACACAAGTCACTTAACCCTTGTCAGATAGTAAATTGGCTCACTCAGCAAAATGGCAATTATTTTGCACTGATGTTAACAAGAGTGATAGTTTTGTGAAACGAAGATGCACAGTGCCTAGCTGATAGTAGCTGCTCAAAAAATGTCTACTGGTTTTCCTTTCTTCCCTCTTCCTTCTCACTTTTTTCTTTGGCCCCCTTGAGGTCATCTTTTTAAAAAATAAATATTGTGTTGATTACTATACCCATAAAGATCATTCACACCTAGTATTATTTGTCCTTGACCAAAGAGAGGCAGAAGTGCATTTGGGTTGGAGACAGAGATAAAGAAGAGAGAAAATTCAGTTGAAAATGGAGTAAAAAATTTCATAATGCAATTTACCAAATCATAATTGTGTCAGAAATGTTGGTATCTTGGGACAAAACCTAATACCTGTGGTCTCTGTCACCCTCCCAGCTCATGTAAGAGTGGATCAGTACCAGGTGCAAGGACTTGACAAGCTGAAAGACAATGATCAGGTGGTAGTGCTAGGAATAGCATCTGCCTGTCCAAGGGATTCATTCTTACTTGTATCGAACAAAATATGAAAAAAAGTCTCTTCTCTATTTTGTCTCTTCCTTCCAGGTAAGGCAAACTCATGCAAGGAGCCATGGATACCAGAAACAGTTTTGTTACCTTTCAATTCCATTCTTCATTCTACTTGCACAATGCTCCCTCCCAGGAGTACTCTTTTGAGCAAGTAAGGTTCTGGGAACATGTTCTCTCTCAAGGTTTATCAGTACTGATTCTTTCCTATTGCCAGTAGTTTATAAAAATTGTTTGAGAAGAAGAATTTTTTCTTTTATTCATATAATTACTTTTGCTTTTCTGTCAAATGTCTAATGAGATTACTTTTGGTGATGGCTCTCATCACCAAATGATTTCTTCTCAGTTGTTTGGTGCTTTTAGAAGAAGTATTAATGCATGCACACTAGCCAGGAGCAGAAAACCACTTGTGGTAGGATGTAAGGCTAGCATCCTCAGGGCCGCTAAGAGTCAAACATGACTGAGCACAAGTGCATATTGAAGAAAAACATCTGCCTCTGAAAGAAATGGAGAGGGTGTGGCAAGCTGGATGACCACCTCCCACTCACACCATTTCCTCACTAGATGACCTTACACAAGTCACTTAACCCTTGTCAGATAGTAAATTGGCTCACTCAGCAAAATGGCAATTATTTTGCACTGATGTTAACAAGAGTGATAGTTTTGTGAAACGAAGATGCACAGTGCCTAGCTGATAGTAGCTGCTCAAAAAATGTCTACTGGTTTTCCTTTCTTCCCTCTTCCTTCTCACTTTTTTCTTTGGCCCCCTTGAGGTCATCTTTTTAAAAAATAAATATTGTGTTGATTACTATACCCATAAAGATCATTCACACCTAGTATTATTTGTCCTTGACCAAAGAGAGGCAGAAGTGCATTTGGGTTGGAGACAGAGATAAAGAAGAGAGAAAATTCAGTTGAAAATGGAGTAAAAAAGTTCATAATGCAATTTACCAAATCATAATTGTGTCAGAAATGTTGGTATCTTGGGACAAAACCTAATACCTGTGGTCTCTGTCACCCTCCCAGCTCATGTAAGAGTGGATCAGTACCAGGTGCAAGGACTTGACAAGCTGAAAGACAATGATCAGGTGGTAGTGCTAGGAATAGCATCTGCCTGTCCAAGGGATTCATTCTTACTTGTATCGAACAAAATATGAAAAAAAGTCTCTTCTCTATTTTGTCTCTTCCTTCCAGGTAAGGCAAACTCATGCAAGGAGCCATGGATACCAGAAACAGTTTTGTTACCTTTCAATTCCATTCTTCATTCTACTTGCACAATGCTCCCCTCCCAGGAGTACTCTTTTGAGCAAGTAAGGTTCTGGGAACATGTTCTCTCTCAAGGTTTATCAGTACTGATTCTTTCCTATTGCCTTGGGTATGTATGTTTTGGGATTGCCTTTCTTTCCAGTAGTAAATGATGAAGCCCCAGAATGAGTGCAATCTTGGAATTGACAGAGACAGAAAACATGGCCTGCTTCAGGCCTAGTTTGTTCAGTATAGTTAATGCTGAAAAAGATTGGGTTGTCGCTGTATTCTAGCCTCTCTTATTAAACTTCCAATTCAACATCTGGGGTCAAATTTACTGTCAGCTCTTTGTAAGGCCCTATGGATTGCAGCATGTCAGACTTCCCTGTTCTTCACTATTTCCTGGAGTTTGCTTAAACTAATAATATCCATTGAGTCAGTGATGCCATCTAACCATCTTGTCCTGTGTAGTCCCCTTTTCCTTTTGCCTTCATTTTCCCCATCATCAGGGTCTTTTCCAATGAGTCATCTCTTAGTGTCAGGTGGCCAAAGTATTGGCGCTTCAGCTTCAGCATCAGTCCTTCCAATGAATATTCAGGGTTGATTTCCTTCAGGATTGACTAATTTGATGTCTTTGCAGTCCAAGAGACTCTCAAGAGTCTTCTCCAGCACCAGAGTTTGAAGGTATTAATTCTTTGGCACACGGCCTTTTTCTATTGTCCAGCTCTGACATCTGTACATGACTACTGTAGAAACCATAGCTTTGACTATATGGACCATTGTCAGAAAAGTAATGTCTAAGTAGTAACAAAATATTGCCTTCAGTTTTCCTTCCCTTCAGGAACCTCTGGAGGAAGACTGACAGTTAAATCAAGAAAAGATTTGGGTAATCTCAAGTCTTCTTTCCAATTATCACTCTTAATACCACTTCAAAATTACCATTTTTCCTAGACCAGTGCAGGTAGTGCTAGGAATAGCATCTGCCTGTCCAAGGGATTCATTCTTACTTGTATCGAACAAAATATGAAAAAAAGTCTCTTCTCTATTTTGTCTCTTCCTTCCAGGTAAGGCAAACTCATGCAAGGAGCCATGGATACCAGAAACAGTTTTGTTACCTTTCAATTCCATTCTTCATTCTACTTGCACAATGCTCCCCTCCCAGGAGTACTCTTTTGAGCAAGTAAGGTTCTGGGAACATGTTCTCTCTCAAGGTTTATCAGTACTGATTCTTTCCTATTGCCTTGGGTATGTATGTTTTGGGATTGCCTTTCTTTCCAGTAGTAAATGATGAAGCCCCAGAATGAGTGCAATCTTGGAATTGACAGAGACAGAAAACATGGCCTGCTTCAGGCCTAGTTTGTTCAGTATAGTTAATGCTGAAAAAGATTGGGTTGTCGCTGTATTCTAGCCTCTCTTATTAAACTTCCAATTCAACATCTGGGGTCAAATTTACTGTCAGCTCTTTGTAAGGCCCTATGGATTGCAGCATGTCAGACTTCCCTGTTCTTCACTATTTCCTGGAGTTTGCTTAAACTAATAATATCCATTGAGTCAGTGATGCCATCTAACCATCTTGTCCTGTGTAGTCCCCTTTTCCTTTTGCCTTCATTTTCCCCATCATCAGGGTCTTTTCCAATGAGTCATCTCTTAGTGTCAGGTGGCCAAAGTATTGGCGCTTCAGCTTCAGCATCAGTCCTTCCAATGAATATTCAGGGTTGATTTCCTTCAGGATTGACTAATTTGATGTCTTTGCAGTCCAAGAGACTCTCAAGAGTCTTCTCCAGCACCAGAGTTTGAAGGTATTAATTCTTTGGCACACGGCCTTTTTCTATTGTCCAGCTCTGACATCTGTACATGACTACTGTAGAAACCATAGCTTTGACTATATGGACCATTGTCAGAAAAGTAATGTCTAAGTAGTAACAAAATATTGCCTTCAGTTTTCCTTCCCTTCCTTCAGGAACCTCTGGAGGAAGACAGACAGTTAAATCAAGAAAAGATTTGGGTAATCTCAAGTCTTCTTTCCAATTATCACTCTTAATACCACTTCAAAATACCATCCTTTAATATCACTTTTATGATTTCACCTAAGATCTTGTTCTTTATAAAAACTTCAAACATAAAATAAACTTTATAAGGAGACATGACAGTTGCCAAATTACATTTGAATTATTTATTCATAAGTTTGATCACTAAGGAGAAAAACCATATAAAAGCAAAACTGCAACCTTTGGATGGAGAGGTCAGGTTCAATATAGTTTTTACTTTCCCTTCTAAAACTTTACTAAGAGGTCTATAAAGGTAAAACTACTATCAAAAGAGGAGAAACCATAAAATAAATATCCTTTATATAAAATAAAAAGTTACAGGAAACATTCCCCAAACTAAAGGGTAAGAGTTTCCAGATTGAAGTAATCCATTGTTTACTCTGCTCAGTGTGCAAACATAAGCTAAACTGAGCCAAGTTATCATAAAATTCCCAAAAATGATTAAAAAGAACAGGATTCTCAAGTTACCAAAGAGCAAAAAGTAGATTCCTTACAAAAGGCAAGAATCAGAATGACATTGAACCACTCAACAGAAATTCAAGGTCCTAGAAGGCAGTATGTGTGTATGTGTGCTCAGTCATGTCAGACTCTTTACAACCCCGTGGACTATAGGCACCTCTGTCTACGGAATTTCCCAGGCAAGAATACTGAAATGGGTTGTCATCACCTCTTTTGGAGGACTTTCTGAACCAGAGATCAAACTAGTGTCTCTTGCATCTCCTGCAAGGTAGATTCCTTACTACTGAGCCACTGATGAATTAGACAATATAAAAATATCATCAAAATTTTGAAGGAAAATGATTTCCAGCATAGAAATCTATAGCAGCCTAGCGTTAATCAAGTTGGAGAATAGAACACAGACATTAAGGAAGACAATGCTTCAAAAAAAGTTTACCTTCTTGTGTCCTTTTTAAGAAAGTTAACAGAGAATGTGTCCCATTCCCTCAAATAAAAGACAGCAACTATAAAAAGGGAGAATTAAAATAAAGGGAATGCAACATAGAGGAGAAGGTGGTGAATCCTCTGGATTATTAAAAAGAGATATCCTGGAATGGCAGCTGAACCCCAAGCCCAGAGAAACACCAGATTAGATTGGAGTGAGTCAAAAAAGACTCTTCTGGAAACACAAATATAACAGAAAACCTAGTTTATCTGACATCTTGAAAGGAGATTTAGACATTTGGCAGAGGCAACTGTTGGATAAATGACTAGTATATAGAAAAATAAACAAAAAAGACAAAAAAGATAATAATTCAAGGGAAAATAAAAGGTGTTGAGGAAATAAAAATAGTAATAATAGTCTTTTGTTGTTGTTGTTGCTCTTTTCCAGGCCAAGGTATGGGGTAAGTAGGATCTTAATTCCCCAATCAGGGATTGAGCTTGTGCCCCCTTCATTGAGACTTGGAGTCTTAGCACTGGACTGCCAGGGATGTCCCAATACAAACATGTTTTTAAGAGACATAACCATTGAAAAGGAGATAGCTGATCATCCTTGGGAGAAGGCAAATAGGGCAAGGAGGATTATACTATTGACTTCTTAAAAAATAATAATAAATAAAGTAATTGATGCCTTGTGTGCTTGTATGACAAATAAATATAAAAACAGCAGCTTAAATTTCAAACAAAAATATACTGCATATGAGGGCTTCCCAGGTGGCACTAGTGGTAATGAACCTGCCTGCCAATGCAGATGATATAGAGATGCAGGTTCTGTCCCTAGGTCTGGAAAATCTCCTAGAAGAGAGCATGGTAACCCACTCCAATATTCTTGCCTGAAGAGTCTGGCAAGCTACAGTGATAAGGCTGCAAATAGTCAGACACAACTAATGTGACTTAGCACACATACTACATATGTTTCAGTAAGCCGCAGTGTGGCTGTGGTGTCACACAGGACATCTCTTCTGGTGTTATCCTCTCTGAAACTTAAGTTTCTGTGAGCTCAACAAGAGCTAATCATGACGGTTCACTGGGACCTCCAATGGCACCTTGTGGAATGTGTCAAACATTCTTTAAAATGTGATCCATATGACACATACCTTTGCTATAAGAACAAAAAAAAAAAATTCACATATTTATAAATTCATAAAATATTTGCAGAAAATACATAAAAACTTGTAACAAAGTTGTCTCTTCCAGAAAGAGGAACTGAGTGTGCTAGGTACCAGAAATGAAGGGTCTTATCACTGTAATCAGGTTCATAAATTACTTTTCAAAAACTAAGTTTAAAATGTGAGTATAAGGGCTTCCCTGGTGGTCCAGTGGGTAACGACACCACCTTGCAGTGCAAGGGGTGCTGGTTCTTTCCCTGACCTGGGAAGATTCCATGTGCTGTGGAGCACCTGAATTGATGTGTTCAACTACCAAGCCAGAGCTCTGGAGCACATGTACCCAGAGTCTGTGCTCTGCGACGAGAGAGGCCACTGTGATGGGAGGCCCACACAGGTCAAAGAACAAAGACAAGTAAATGAAAGATCAATAGAGGTGGTCAAAAAGAATGTAAATATAAGGAAAATTTTAAGTGTTAATCAAAAGTAAGTTATAGATACAAATATTCATTCATTTGTTAGGTACATTGGCAGCTGCGGTACAAATAAAGTAGTATTGGGCTTGGAATAAAAAAACAGGACTGCCAGGGATGTCCCAATACAAACATGTTTTTAAGAGACATAACCATTAAAATGCCTGGGGCAATGGAGGATTATACTATTGACTTCTTAAAAATAATAATAAATAAAGTAATTGACCAAATAAATATAAAACAGCAGCTTAAATTTCAAACAAAATATACTGCATATGAGGGCTTCCCAGGTGGCACTAGTGGTAATGAACCTGCCTGCCAATGCAGATGATATAGAGATGCAGGTTCTGTCCCTAGGTCTGGAAAATCTCCTAGAAGAGAGCATGGTAACCCACTCCAATATTCTTGCCTGAAGAGTCTGGCAAGCTACAGTGATAAGGCTGCAAATAGTCAGACACAACTAATGTGACTTAGCACACATACTACATATGTTTCAGTAAGCCGCAGTGTGGCTGTGGTGTCACACAGGACATCTCTTCTGGTGTTATCCTCTCTGAAACTTAAGTTTCTGTGAGCTCAACAAGAGCTAATCATGACGGTTCACTGGGACCTCCAATGGCACCTTGTGGAATGTGTCAAACATTCTTTAAAATGTGATCCATATGACACATACCTTTGCTATAAGAACAAAAAAAAAAAATTCACATATTTATAAATTCATAAAATATTTGCAGAAAATACATAAAAACTTGTAACAAAGTTGTCTCTTCCAGAAAGAGGAACTGAGTGTGCTAGGTACCAGAAATGAAGGGCCTTATCACTGTAATCAGGTTCATAAATTACTTTTCAAAAACTAAGTTTAAAATGTGAGTATAAGGGCTTCCCTGGTGGTCCAGTGGGTAACGACACCACCTTGCAGTGCAAGGGGTGCTGGTTCTTTCCCTGACCTGGGAAGATTCCATGTGCTGTGGAGCACCTGAATTGATGTGTTCAACTACCAAGCCAGAGCTCTGGAGCACATGTGCCCAGAGTCTGTGCTCTGCGACGAGAGAGGCCACTGTGATGGGAGGCCCACACAGGTCAAAGAACAAAGACAAGTAAATGAAAGATCAATAGAGGTGGTCAAAAAGAATGTAAATATAAGGAAAATTTTAAGTGTTAATCAAAAGTAAGTTATAGATACAAATATTCATTCATTTGTTAGGTACATTGGCAGCTGCGGTACAAATAAAGTAGTATTGGGCTTGGAATAAAGAAACATTGATTTTAATCTTGATTTACTGTATGTGGCATTTGGGAGGTGGGAGGGACTTAATCTCTTTGTTCTTCATATGCAAAAATGTTTTTTAATTGTCAAAATCTCATTAAAACAGAATTAATTAAAATAACAATACTTAAAAAACAGTTGGCAAACTTTATCACACTTTAGAGGTTTAAGCACAGATTAATGTTTAAATATACAATGCAAAGTAAAAACAAACTTTCAACTAATCACCTAGCAAAGTTCTTGTTCTATATAACAGCATAAAAATATGAAAAAACACAACCAAATGTTCATAATTTTAAAGTTGCCACATACTAAAAGTCCATAAAGATTGTCAACCACACGATTTTTCATACCAAAGGTGCCAAATGTAACCAGGGCTATCTATGAAAAATTCATAAAGCTGAGAATGTCTCCTGTTTTTCCTAATAACTTCAGCATATCTAAATAACAAATCTCTTTTAGGTAAACATTTCCAGTGCTTTGTGTGTGAGAACTGTTTGCCACTTGGCAGCCTCCAGAAGATTCATTTGCTCATAGATCACTTAGGAAAACAATTTAATTTTGCCACATCAATAAAAAACTTTTATTGTGGATCATCTGCAGAGTATGTGAATATATTTTTCATGTAGAATCATAAGGCTTTAAATGAGATGATGTAAGAAAAGATTCAGCATGATGTTTTGTGAGCAGTAAGCATCCCACAAATAGTATCTGTTTAAATAATATCTTCTGTCTTTTGGAAAAGCCATCTTAAATTACTTTTCAAAACTAAGTTTAAAATGTGAGTATAAGGGCTTCCCTGGTGGTCCAGTGGGTAACGACACCACCTTGCAGTGCAAGGGGTGCTGGTTCTTTCCCTGACCTGGGAAGATTCCATGTGCTGTGGAGCACCTGAATTGATGTGTTCAACTACCAAGCCAGAGCTCTGGAGCACATGTGCCCAGAGTCTGTGCTCTGCGACGAGAGAGGCCACTGTGATGGGAGGCCCACACAGGTCAAAGAACAAAGACAAGTAAATGAAAGATCAATAGAGGTGGTCAAAAAGAATGTAAATATAAGGAAAATTTTAAGTGTTAATCAAAAGTAAGTTATAGATACAAATATTCATTCATTTGTTAGGTACATTGGCAGCTGCGGTACAAATAAAGTAGTATTGGGCTTGGAATAAAGAAACATTGATTTTAATCTTGATTTACTGTATGTGGCATTTGGGAGGTGGGAGGGACTTAATCTCTTTGTTCTTCATATGCAAAAATGTTTTTTAATTGTCAAAATCTCATTAAAACAGAATTAATTAAAATAACAATACTTAAAAAACAGTTGGCAAACTTTATCACACTTTAGAGGTTTAAGCACAGATTAATGTTTAAATATACAATGCAAAGTAAAAACAAACTTTCAACTAATCACCTAGCAAAGTTCTTGTTCTATATAACAGCATAAAAATATGAAAAAACACAACCAAATGTTCATAATTTTAAAGTTGCCACATACTAAAAGTCCATAAAGATTGTCAACCACACGATTTTTCATACCAAAGGTGCCAAATGTAACCAGGGCTATCTATGAAAAATTCATAAAGCTGAGAATGTCTCCTGTTTTTCCTAATAACTTCAGCATATCTAAATAACAAATCTCTTTTAGGTAAACATTTCCAGTGCTTTGTGTGTGAGAACTGTTTGCCACTTGGCAGCCTCCAGAAGATTCATTTGCTCATAGATCACTTAGGAAAACAATTTAATTTTGCCACATCAATAAAAAACTTTTATTGTGGATCATCTGCAGAGTATGTGAATATATTTTTCATGTAGAATCATAAGGCTTTAAATGAGATGATGTAAGAAAAGATTCAGCATGATGTTTTGTGAGCAGTAAGCATCCCACAAATAGTATCTGTTTAAATAATATCTTCTGTCTTTTGGAAAAGCCATCTTAAGGCTTCTTGATGACTGAAGCATTTCTATTCCATACCTGAATTATATAAATATGCATGGGGAGGGAAAAAAGGGGAGAGGAAAGGGAGGGGGAAGAATGGAAGGGAGGGAGGGAGAAAGAGAAGGGTGAAAGAAAAGGGAAATGCGGAGAAGAATGGAGGAAGGGACGTGAGGGAGCAAAGATGAGGGAGAGGAGGATTAGGAATGGGGAGAGACAGAGGATGCAGGGCCAGCCCGCAGAGAAGAAATGGCGGCGGGATTGCCCGTAGCCAGGCCATGGGAAGATCGGAGAAAGGTGAGCCTGCTGTCCGCCAACCCAGCCTCTCGGTGAGCAAGAGATAATCAGACGCAACAGGGGTTCAGTCAAAGCAGTTCCGTTTTATTAGTGCAGACTTACAGCTTGTATAGGCAAGTGAAGGGGGTTTACTAAGGGATTTCCCATAGTTACACCAATCAAGCTAAAGGTCAAGCAATCGTGCATAGATCACGCCCTCGTCTCTTCCTTCCTTATGCTTGCAAAGGCCCTCTTTCATTTAGGACCCCACAAGAGGCAGCATGGGGGAGGAGAAAAGAGATTGTTTAATGTGCATAATGTATTTACTTGTGAAAATTACTTTTTATTCAGGACAATATCAAAGAATGCCAAGGGTAATTTTCCTACATGTAATTTTCATTCTATGAGCTGACTTTTGTACCAAACCTTTAACTATGATTCGCAGGCAATTACCAGTAACACACATCAGATCAAGTTATATCTAAGCAATTTTTAAAAAGAACACTTTGGCTTTCTTTAACAGCTTCATTTAAAGTTTACCATGATTTTCCACCCTTTGCAGCTCAATAGTCAAGTGCATTTCTGTCTCGTTTTATATACTCGGAAGGCAACTGTAGTAAATTAGAAGTGGTGTAGGAATCCTTAGTGTATGTGTGACAGTTGGAAATAGTTTGCCACTTAATTAAAATCAATTATGAGTTCTTAGAGCATCCAAATCCAACTAAAAATAATAATAATTGCATGGGCTTCCCTGGTGGTCCAGTGGGTAAGGACACCGCCTTGCAGTGCAAGGGGCGCCGGTTCGATCCCTGGTCTGGGAAGATCCCACGTGCCACGGAGCAGCTGGACTGATGTGTCCAATTACCGAGCCAGAGCTCTGGAGCGCATGTGCCCAGAGCCGGCACTCTGCAACAACAGAGACCACCGCGATGGAAGGCCCACATGGGCCAAAGAACAAAGATGGATGAAAACAGACAAATGAAAGACCAATAGAAGTGGCCCACCCACTCCCCTCGCTTCCCCAACCTGCCCAAAGCTAAAGTAAATAAATGTTTAAAATAATAATAATAATAATTGCAATCTAAAGTGGATGAGAAAGGCATGATAAACATCTCTGCAGTGATTAATCACTTGGCTGAGATGCAGTTTTTAAGATAGCACTCTAAACTCAATTTTTAAAAATGTACCCAGACAAATACTGTCAAGGTGAATTTCCTTCTCACTGTTCTGGAAAATGAAGAAATGGACACAATTTTGCAATTGATTGTGATAAACGTATCCTGTCCTTGGACAAGTGTGGAGGCAATTCCATGGATGAGGTCTCTAGGACTTGGCCCTGGGTGAGTGTAACTAGTTGTTCATGAAAGCAAAGCCATGTTTCTGTATGGTCTGCCTGACTCCCCATGACATCCGTTGTTGGTAAAGTTGAGCACCAATGACTTATTGTCCCCTTTCCTCCCTGAAAGACCTCATGTGGCCTGGTCACTCAGAGTTGTGCCTCCACTAAGATCCTGCATCTCTCTCAGTGACATTTGTCAGCTCTCTCTCACTGAGGCTCAGCCTTTGGGATTTCAAGGTCATCTTTCCACCGTTTGTGCTCATATGGAAAGTATTTTTTCCCATAGTTTTCCCCTTTCATTCCAGGCTATATGCTCCCTTTTGAAGTGATTTTTTTAGAAATAGTATATCTACATCTTTGTCTGGTTCAAAGAGATGACTCTTCTGAAGGACACTTCTATTTGTCACATATCGCCACATGCACAATTCAATCGCTCTTTCAAGACCCAACATTTTTGCCATCATCTCTGTTAAGCCTTTTTTGAAATTCCCAGGCGAACTAAGTTCTCTCCCCTCTACTGACCATAGAACTTTCTTTCCACATGAGAGGAATTCCCTTCTGTGTTAGTTCCTTGCAATAAGAAACTGACACAAACTTAGTAGTTTAAAACATTTGAGAGATAAATGTTTTCTCTCACAGTTCTTGAGCCCAGAAGTCCAAAATCTATATAACTGGGTTGAAATCAAGGTGTCAGCATGGCCACACTCAGTACAGAATTTCTGAGAGAATACTTTCCTTGAGTCTTCCAGTCTGCAGCTGCCAGCATTTCTTGACTTGAAGCTGAATCTCTCCAGTCGCCATCTCAGTGGCTACATTGCCTCTTCCTCTTCTGTGTAATCCCCTGCTTCTCTCTTATAAAGACATGTAATTACATTTAGACCCATCCAAATAATCCAATATCATTACTCATCCCAAGATTCTTAACCTAGCCACATCTCAAAGTCTCAGCCACTTAATCCTCATTCAGAGGTTCCAGGGTTTAAGTCAGAGACAAATCTTTGGAAAAGACTACCACATCCTTCTCACTGTTCTGGAAAATGAAGAAATGGACACAATTTTGCAATTGATTGTGATAAACGTATCCTGTCCTTGGACAAGTGTGGAGGCAATTCCATGGATGAGGTCTCTAGGACTTGGCCCTGGGTGAGTGTAACTAGTTGTTCATGAAAGCAAAGCCATGTTTCTGTATGGTCTGCCTGACTCCCCATGACATCCGTTGTTGGTAAAGTTGAGCACCAATGACTTATTGTCCCCTTTCCTCCCTGAAAGACCTCATGTGGCCTGGTCACTCAGAGTTGTGCCTCCACTAAGATCCTGCATCTCTCTCAGTGACATTTGTCAGCTCTCTCTCACTGAGGCTCAGCCTTTGGGATTTCAAGGTCATCTTTCCACCGTTTGTGCTCATATGGAAAGTATTTTTTCCCATAGTTTTCCCCTTTCATTCCAGGCTATATGCTCCCTTTTGAAGTGATTTTTTTAGAAATAGTATATCTACATCTTTGTCTGGTTCAAAGAGATGACTCTTCTGAAGGACACTTCTATTTGTCACATATCGCCACATGCACAATTCAATCGCTCTTTCAAGACCCAACATTTTTGCCATCATCTCTGTTAAGCCTTTTTTGAAATGCCCAGGCGAACTAAGTTCTCTCCCCTCTACTGACCATAGAACTTTCTTTCCACATGAGAGAATTCCCTTCTGTGTTAGTTCCTTGCAATAAGAAACTGACACAAACTTAGTAGTTTAAAACATTTGAGAGATAAATGTTTTCTCTCACAGTTCTTGAGCCCAGAAGTCCAAAATCTATATAACTGGGTTGAAATCAAGGTGTCAGCATGGCCACACTCAGTACAGAATTTCTGAGAGAATACTTTCCTTGAGTCTTCCAGTCTGCAGCTGCCAGCATTTCTTGACTTGAAGCTGAATCTCTCCAGTCGCCATCTCAGTGGCTACATTGCCTCTTCCTCTTCTGTGTAATCCCCTGCTTCTCTCTTATAAAGACATGTAATTACATTTAGACCCATCCAAATAATCCAATATCATTACTCATCCCAAGATTCTTAACCTAGCCACATCTCAAAGTCTCAGCCACTTAATCCTCATTCAGAGGTTCCAGGGTTTAAGTCAGAGACAAATCTTTGGAAACTATTATTTAGACTACCACACCTTCCCTATCAGCATGCCAGTAATTCTTTCATTTGCTCAAAGTCCTTACAGGGACTGGAAGCTACCTGAAGACAAAAATCATCCTCCAGTTCTTCCAAGGACTCTAACATTTCACTCTGCTCCTGGTAGGGAATACAGTCAGATATGTTATCCAAGGTATTTAATAGCCAGGTGGTGCTAATGGTAGAGAACCTGCCTGCCAATGAAGGATACGTAAGAGGCGGGTTCAATCCCTGGGTTGGGAAAATCCCCTGGAGGAGGAAATGGCAACCCACCCTAGTATTCTTGCTTGGAGAATCCCATGGACAGAGGAGCCTGTCAGACTCTATGGTCCATAGGCTGACAAAGAGTCAGATACTGAAGCTTCTGAGCATGCACACACACAGTGAGGGTACCAACCAATTAGAACAATAGACGTTGGCTTGTGGGGCCCTGAAGGAAAGAAGGCCTTTGCAAGCATAGGGAAGCTTAAGCACATATTTGCAGTTTGGTGCTAAAAGGATGCCTACAGGAAGAGACAGGGCATGATCTAAGGTCCATTGTCAAAACTTCTGATTGATTCCCCTGGTTTCCGAGCTCTGGACAATGCATGCTCACCATGAGTTCCTATTGCAATGCAAATACATAACTGCTGGACCTTTAGCTTGATTGGTGTAACTATAGGAAGTCCCTTGCAAAGCCCTCTTCGTTTGCCTATGAAAACTGTTAGTTTACACTAATAAAGTGGAATTGCCTCGACAGAACCCCTGCCGTGTCTGATTGTCCCCAGTGCATGTCCACGGGCTGGGGGGCCAGCAGCAAAGGCTCGCCTCTCTCCGAGATCTCCCGGTTTAGCCGGGGGCAATCCCGCTGTCTTCCTTTTCTGCGGAAGGTCCCTGCACTGGCTGTAGGACTGTGTCAGGAGTTTTAAGCTTTGGTTACAGGTCCCAGGGGAAGTGGGTGTTTGTGTCCCCAAGAAGGATTTAGGACTCCCAGAGCTGTGTTTCTGTGTTCTAACAACAGGGATGGTGGCATTGTGTATGAAGATACATATCTGTTGAATGGATGAATAGATTAATGAAAGATAAATGGATAATAGGGCTATTCTCATATGGATGAATCATTTGCTCAAAAAAAAGTCCAGTAATTCTTTCATTTGCTCAAAGTCCTTACAGGGACTGGAAGCTACCTGAAGACAAAAATCATCCTCCAGTTCTTCCAAGGACTCTAACATTTCACTCTGCTCCTGGTAGGGAATACAGTCAGATATGTTATCCAAGGTATTTAATAGCCAGGTGGTGCTAATGGTAGAGAACCTGCCTGCCAATGAAGGATACGTAAGAGGCGGGTTCAATCCCTGGGTTGGGAAAATCCCCTGGAGGAGGAAATGGCAACCCACCCTAGTATTCTTGCTTGGAGAATCCCATGGACAGAGGAGCCTGTCAGACTCTATGGTCCATAGGCTGACAAAGAGTCAGATACTGAAGCTTCTGAGCATGCACACACACAGTGAGGGTACCAACCAATTAGAACAATAGACGTTGGCTTGTGGGGCCCTGAAGGAAAGAAGGCCTTTGCAAGCATAGGGAAGCTTAAGCACATATTTGCAGTTTGGTGCTAAAAGGATGCCTACAGGAAGAGACAGGGCATGATCTAAGGTCCATTGTCAAAACTTCTGATTGATTCCCCTGGTTTCCGAGCTCTGGACAATGCATGCTCACCATGAGTTCCTATTGCAATGCAAATACATAACTGCTGGACCTTTAGCTTGATTGGTGTAACTATAGGAAGTCCCTTGCAAAGCCCTCTTCATTTGCCTATGAAAACTGTTAGTTTACACTAATAAAGTGGAATTGCCTCGACAGAACCCCTGCCGTGTCTGATTGTCCCCAGTGCATGTCCACGGGCTGGGGGGCCAGCAGCAAAGGCTCGCCTCTCTCCGAGATCTCCCGGTTTAGCCGGGGGCAATCCCGCTGTCTTCCTTTTCTGCGGAAGGTCCCTGCACTGGCTGTAGGACTGTGTCAGGAGTTTTAAGCTTTGGTTACAGGTCCCAGGGGAAGTGGGTGTTTGTGTCCCCAAGAAGGATTTAGGACTCCCAGAGCTGTGTTTCTGTGTTCTAACAACAGGGATGGTGGCATTGTGTATGCTGGCTGAGTATCAGCCTGAGAGAAGATACATATCTGTTGAATGGATGAATAGATTAATGAAAGATAAATGGATAATAGGGCTATTCTCATATAAACAGGTTATGGGGAGAGATATCCTAGAATATAAGAAACTATGATTGCCCTTCAGATAGCACCATGAGGGGGCTCCTCCTTCACCTGCAAATCACACAGTGCTCCACTTGGTGGAATGTTCATATTCTGTGAATTTATAGGACTACCTAGTCCTTTCTACCTGGCCAAACCTAAATGAATATCTGTGACTACAGGAGGGGATGGTACAATAAGGAGCAGAAGGACCACTGCAACTTTGTCTAACTGCTGCTGGAATACCACCTGACACATTCATTATTGTGATGTAGGATCCAGGAGAATAGCATAAAAAAATAGTGATTGTTCTCTCAGACATGGCTGAAGGAAATAATGCTGAGGGGCAGTGAGAGACAGTCTCATGCAAATAAGTTGTACATCCTCGAATGGATAAGGTAATTGCAAATGCTAAAGAAGTAGAATGAAATGTCTAAACAAACCAACCATCCACTCAAACAGACAAAAACAGAAAAATCCCAAAGCCTCAAGGGAGCTTTGTCAGAACTCAAGCAGTAAATAATTCTAAAAGATATTTAGCAAGTCTTCAAGTGCTTTGATATATAAAACCATTTTTTTTTTCAATGCCCTAAGTCAGCGTACAAATTTTACCATGATTGACAGCTTCATTTCCATGAAGGGAGGGCTCTTAAGATGCAAATGTCATTCAAGACAGGAAGAGCAAGCATTTGGCTGTTACCAGAAAACCTTCTTGCAGTTCAGTCTCTCCCCAAACATTCACTGAATTGAAAATATTAATTCCATAAGCATGCAGAACTTGAGTACTATCTCTTGATACTGATTCCATTGCTAGCACATCATTACCTCTATCCTACACTCCCAGAATAATCTACTCACTGGTCCCCAGACTTATCTGTTTCCAGTCCATCCCACCCTGCCCTGAAAACTGCTCCTCTTAAGAGCAACTTCAAGCAATCAGTCATCAATCAGCTCACAGACCTCTACAGACAACTCACTGTGAGTCAATGTAGCATGAATCTCTCAACTGGGCTTTTAAAGTCATCCTTAATAAACAGACTCTATACTTTCACATTTTTTCCTAGCTCTGGAAGTGAGCTTGTCAGCTGGAAGAAATCCCAACCATCTTTCAATCTCAAGATGAATTATCCTCTCCTTCAAGAAGCATTCACTGGGGCTTCTTTCTTTATTCTCAGCCCCTGAATGGAAATTCTCTTTCACCTGCATATCTACGGCATCTTGTTTTTATTTCAACCACTGAACTTAATCCTGCTCTCCTTCCCACTATGCTAGTTTTTTTTTTTCCCCCCACAACCTCGTTCTTGTTCTTCTCTTCTAAGCTGTGGTCTTCTTAAGAAACAAAGATGTATTTGTTTTGTTCCTTCACACACACCCATCCACTCACAGAACACCATCACAGCTCTGCTCTCCTCTCAACTACTTCTTTGATCAGACCTCATGTTCACAGAAGACAAACTGAATTACTTAGCACAGTTCAGTTCAGTTCAGTTGCTCAGTATGGTCTGACTCTTTGCAACCCCATGGACTGTAGCATGCCAGGCTTCTCTGTCATTCACCATCTCCCAAAACTTGCTCAAACTCATGTCCATTGACTCAGTGATGCCATCCAACCATTTTCTCCTCTGTCATTCCCTTCTCCTTTTGCCTTCTATTTTCCTGAACATAAGAGTCTTTTCCAATGAGTCATTTCTTTACATCAGATGTGCTAAAGTATTGAAATTTCAGCTTTAGCATCATTCCTTCCAATGAATATTCAGGGTTGATTTCCTTTAGTATTGATTGGTTTGATCTCCTTGCAGTCTAAGGGACTCTCAAGAGTCTTCTCCAATACCATAGTTCAAAGGCATCAATTCTTCAGTGTTCAGCCTTCTTTATGGTCCAACTCTCATATCCATATATGACTACTGGGAAAACCAGTAAGTCCCCTACATATAAATGAGTTCTACTTTAAGATCACATTTGTAAGTACAAGAAGCTTAGACTATATACCCAGCTAGCACAATTGGTTGTATAGTGCTGTACTGTAATAGATTAATAATACTTTTTATAAAACTAATGCATAAAAAGCCAACACAAGCAAAAAAACAAACATTTTAAACCTTACAGTATAGTACCTTGAAAAGTACAGTACAACAGCTGCAATACAGGGGCTGGCATTGAATGAACAGGCAAGAAGAATTTCTGACAGTGGAGCTGAAGTATCATCAGCAATAGTAGACAGAGGGCAAGCTACAATTTCATTCATGATTGACACTGATGGAATGCATGTTTGCATCATTGAAGGTTTGCAATTTGAAATTTCGTATGTAGGGACCTTACTGTACTGGTTGAAAATAGTCTCTCAGACAATGAGGTACCACAAAGCTACTCAGTCTTACACTTTGAACTCTTGAGGGCAGGAACCCTATCTAGTTTATCCATCTTTATATGCTATCATTTATCTTGGTGCCAGGAAAAAGTCATCCAATCAATATGTGTTGAGTAAAGAAATGAATGAGTGAGTGAATGAATGAATGTATGAGTGAAAGGTAACTAGGTAAATATGGAAGCAAAGAGATGGAGAGGTACCGGAAAAGATCCCCTGGGAAAAACGGGGTCATGGGACACAAAAGAAAAAGAGAATCCTCTAAAAGTTAATATCCTTTGCTTCCCAGTTTTTCTTATGGTCCTTCCCCTGCTTATCTTGGAACTAATGGGAAAATGCCCAATGTTCTGCCTAAGAAAGTGAGCATGCTGGTTGGAGTTTATATACCATGCCTGGATGGAATGATTTCAAGGCAGTCAGCCTGCAGTGTCTTGCAGAATGCCAGGGCCTAGAGGATTCAGGATCCTACAGATGCTGCAATCGGTGCTCTGGCTCACATAGCAACCCCTGCTCAGTGTCATGCTGTTCCTACCTGGCTTGAGGTTCAGAGCTGGGGAGCCACAGTGATGTAGAATAGGGACAGAGGGGATAAAGAAATCAACGCTTGTGGCCCCAATTACACTGTAGGCACCCCATGTTGTCCAGGATCATGGATTTTAAAAAATTAGATGATGAAACTTAGAGCAGGAAGGAATAGAATCACTGGGGGTTGATAACAGTGAAGGTTAATTTGTTATGTCTGTTACAGGGGATAATTAAGCTGGCATGTTTCACTTTGTTACATTTGAATGAAGTAGCTTCTTATTGCACACTTTTAAAAAAAATCAAGAAACCACAGAATAATTTCCAAACTGAAACTGTGACTACACTTTGGGAACCCCTGAACTAGTTATCAGTAAATTTGGGTACCACTCAATCAACTTTACAGTGTCTCTATGAGACAGAAAGGAAGTTCTTATTTGAATAAAACAGGCAAGGGAAAAAAAATTTCTGACAGTGGAGCTGAAGTATCATCAGCAATAGTAGACAGAGGGCAAGCTACAATTTCATTCATGATTGACACTGATGGAATGCATGTTTGCATCATTGAAGGTTTGCAATTTGAAATTTCGTATGTAGGGACCTTACTGTACTGGTTGAAAATAGTCTCTCAGACAATGAGGTACCACAAAGCTACTCAGTCTTACACTTTGAACTCTTGAGGGCAGGAACCCTATCTAGTTTATCCATCTTTATATGCTATCATTTATCTTGGTGCCAGGAAAAAGTCATCCAATCAATATGTGTTGAGTAAAGAAATGAATGAGTGAGTGAATGAATGAATGTATGAGTGAAAGGTAACTAGGTAAATATGGAAGCAAAGAGATGGAGAGGTACCGGAAAAGATCCCCTGGGAAAAACGGGGTCATGGGACACAAAAGAAAAAGAGAATCCTCTAAAAGTTAATATCCTTTGCTTCCCAGTTTTTCTTATGGTCCTTCCCCTGCTTATCTTGGAACTAATGGGAAAATGCCCAATGTTCTGCCTAAGAAAGTGAGCATGCTGGTTGGAGTTTATATACCATGCCTGGATGGAATGATTTCAAGGCAGTCAGCCTGCAGTGTCTTGCAGAATGCCAGGGCCTAGAGGATTCAGGATCCTACAGATGCTGCAATCGGTGCTCTGGCTCACATAGCAACCCCTGCTCAGTGTCATGCTGTTCCTACCTGGCTTGAGGTTCAGAGCTGGGGAGCCACAGTGATGTAGAATAGGGACAGAGGGGATAAAGAAATCAACGCTTGTGGCCCCAATTACACTGTAGGCACCCCATGTTGTCCAGGATCATGGATTTTAAAAAATTAGATGATGAAACTTAGAGCAGGAAGGAATAGAATCACTGGGGGTTGATAACAGTGAAGGTTAATTTGTTATGTCTGTTACAGGGGATAATTAAGCTGGCATGTTTCACTTTGTTACATTTGAATGAAGTAGCTTCTTATTGCACACTTTTAAAAAAAATCAAGAAACCACAGAATAATTTCCAAACTGAAACTGTGACTACACTTTGGGAACCCCTGAACTAGTTATCAGTAAATTTGGGTACCACTCAATCAACTTTACAGTGTCTCTATGAGACAGAAAGGAAGTGGCTTACTGTCTACTTGGCCACAGAAAAGCTGAGGAATAAGCAACATGTCTGTTTACCCACTGGAAGCTCCTGAGCATGAGTGCCAAGGGTGTGAACAGGCCAAGATTTGGTTACCGTGCAGTTATTCATTCAATAAAAATCAATTCCCTATGACATCAGACACTTTGGTTGGTGTTGAAGATACATCTAAATAAAATAGACATAAAGCCTGTCTTCAGTTACCTGTAATACCATTGGGTTAAATACATACAATCCAATCAAGAAATGAATACACAATTAGTGTTGTGTTGTTGTACTGTTGCTTCAATCATGTCCAACTCTTTATGGCCCACCAGACTCCTCTGTTGCCCAAGCTAAAGTGGATTGCCATATCCTCCTCCAGGGGATCTTCCTAACCCAGGGATCAAACCCATGTTTCCTTCATTGGCAGGCAGGTTCTTTACAACTAGTGCTACCTGGGAAACCAGCAATAATATTAGGCAATAAACTCAGTAGACAAAAATAAAGCATAAAGAAAAGAGTGGTGGAGAAGGTCTTTCAGTATTAGTTATTAATGGATAAATTTTGATAAATGTGGGAAATCAAGGCATAACTTAGGCAGCATGGATGTGTCAGGGAATAGAACAGACAAGCAATGACATGAGAGTGAAGCAGGGATGAGATGACTACAGACTGCAATATTCAAGGAGAGACTCCATCTCCATGACAGAAGTGGATCTTGACTTCATCTTTGAATTAAAGATGGCATACTTAGAAACTGGAGAACAGAAAGTATTATGTGGACAGTAAATAGTAAAACTTGCACAGTACAAGCTTTGGGAGGCTAAAAGAAATGAATCATTCCAATAAGCTGAACTTTATGGAAACTGTTCTTGGGAGGTTTACTTTAACATATACATGCATAAGCACACACACAACACAAGCTAATGCTACATGATGCTAAACCACTGGCTAAGATACTGGTCTAAATAAAAGAAGAACTATTAAACTAGTGCATTATGTTCATAATTGAGGTCAATTCAAAGAAAATGACTACAAGAGTTTCTCCAGTCAGACAGAATTCTGTGGAATGAACATCCACCCCATCCCAGACCTTCAGGGCATACTCTGAGTCTTTTGGCAATCCCAGGCTCTAGGGTGTTGACAGAGGCTACTAGACACTGGCAGTGTGATATCTCAAACTTATTTATCTTCCTTGAGAAGAAATTGTTTGAAGAGTTGCTTTTTCTTCTATAAATTTGAAATAGTTTTATGTGGATATTTCACATATTCTTATCCTAAAACAACACAACTCTTAAAGAATTGATAGAAGAAACTTGAGACATTTCTATAATGTACAGAATTTGTATGTTTCTTTAAAATTTGAATGCATTTAAGTATGATCTAGCTCTACAGTCTTATAAGTAAATTAAAAATCTAAGAGAAAATGCTTCTTGAATGAACTCCTGAATATTTGAGAATCATACGCCAAGTAACCATGAATTGTGTACTAATAGCTAGTTTTCAACAACGGTTTCCCAGTGAACCACATACCCTGGAATTCATGTCCTGTGTGGTCCTCTTTCTAAGAATCTGAACTGATTATCTATTTAATGAAGGAAAAGTGGTAGTGAGGTGAGTTCAGAAAAAGCCTTGCAGTCCCTGCCTTGGTTTCTTGGAATACTCATTCTGGTGGGAGCCAGCTCCCATGTAAGGAATCTATCTACTTAAAATCCTCCACTGATAGGAAGCCCATGTTAGCTATAAGGAGAAGCAGCATGGAGAAAAGACCAGTCCATTTTGATAAATGTGGGAAATCAAGGGCATAACTTAGAAAGCTGAAAAAGAAGCAGAAGGGGGTATAAATGTTGAAACTCCATCTCCATGACAGAAGTGGATCTTGACTTCATCTTTGAATTAAAGATGGCATACTTAGAAACTGGAGAACAGAAAGTATTATGTGGACAGTAAATAGTAAAACTTGCACAGTACAAGCTTTGGGAGGCTAAAAGAAATGAATCATTCCAATAAGCTGAACTTTATGGAAACTGTTCTTGGGAGGTTTACTTTAACATATACATGCATAAGCACACACACAACACAAGCTAATGCTACATGATGCTAAACCACTGGCTAAGATACTGGTCTAAATAAAAGAAGAACTATTAAACTAGTGCATTATGTTCATAATTGAGGTCAATTCAAAGAAAATGACTACAAGAGTTTCTCCAGTCAGACAGAATTCTGTGGAATGAACATCCACCCCATCCCAGACCTTCAGGGCATACTCTGAGTCTTTTGGCAATCCCAGGCTCTAGGGTGTTGACAGAGGCTACTAGACACTGGCAGTGTGATATCTCAAACTTATTTATCTTCCTTGAGAAGAAATTGTTTGAAGAGTTGCTTTTTCTTCTATAAATTTGAAATAGTTTTATGTGGATATTTCACATATTCTTATCCTAAAACAACACAACTCTTAAAGAATTGATAGAAGAAACTTGAGACATTTCTATAATGTACAGAATTTGTATGTTTCTTTAAAATTTGAATGCATTTAAGTATGATCTAGCTCTACAGTCTTATAAGAAAATTTAAAAAATCTAAGAGAAAATGCTTCTTGAATGAACTCCTGAATATTTGAGAATCATACGCCAAGTAACCATGAATTGTGTACTAATAGCTAGTTTTCAACAACGGTTTCCCAGTGAACCACATACCCTGGAATTCATGTCCTGTGTGGTCCTCTTTCTAAGAATCTGAACTGATTATCTATTTAATGAAGGAAAAGTGGTAGTGAGGTGAGTTCAGAAAAAGCCTTGCAGTCCCTGCCTTGGTTTCTTGGAATACTCATTCTGGTGGGAGCCAGCTCCCATGTAAGGAATCTATCTACTTAAAATCCTCCACTGATAGGAAGCCCATGTTAGCTATAAGGAGAAGCAGCATGGAGAAAAAGACCAGTCCAGGCTCAGCTACTCCAACTGTCCTAACCCAGGTGTCAGACATCCTACTTCTAGTCCAGGAGCCATCTTGGTCGTCTTGTTCAATGCTATAGTTATGTGTCTCAGGCCACAGTCAAGATCTAACTGCACTCATTTAAGAGAACTTCAGTGAGAATCACTCAACTAAGCCTAGTCTGCCTACAGAATAAAAATGTTATGATAGTCTACAAAGAGGTCCCAAACCTCTGGAATCTAATGCCTGATTACCTGAGGTGCAACTGATGTAATAACAATAAAAATAAACATACAATAAATGTAATATTTTTAAATCATTCCCCACCCAATCCTGGTCCATGGAAAAACTTTTCCACAAAACCCATCATTGGACCAAAAAAGTTATGGACAGCTGGTTTACTATATAAAATATATATGATCAGAACAAAACTACAGTGATATACTGCATGAAATACATGTTATGTACCTGAAATAATATATGTAAAATACTTAACTTTGTTAACATTTTACATATCAAAGAAATATTTTAAAAATCACAGTAATTGTTAAGTATTCTTTAAGGTTTAAGAGTTCATTTCATATATATTATTTAATTTAACCATTATAGCAAGTTTATGAGATATCATTATTTCTTCTGGTATGGACTTAATATTCATCACCCCAAATTCATGTCTTGAAGCCCTAATCCTCAATGTAATGGTATTTGGACTTGGGACTTTGGGGCAGTAATTAGGACTTGAGACATTTCTATAATGTACAGAATTTGTATGTTTCTTTAAAATTTGAATGCATTTAAGTATGATCTAGCTCTACAGTCTTATAAGTAAATTAAAAATCTAAGAGAAAATGCTTCTTGAATGAACTCCTGAATATTTGAGAATCATACGCCAAGTAACCATGAATTGTGTACTAATAGCTAGTTTTCAACAACGGTTTCCCAGTGAACCACATACCCTGGAATTCATGTCCTGTGTGGTCCTCTTTCTAAGAATCTGAACTGATTATCTATTTAATGAAGGAAAAGTGGTAGTGAGGTGAGTTCAGAAAAAGCCTTGCAGTCCCTGCCTTGGTTTCTTGGAATACTCATTCTGGTGGGAGCCAGCTCCCATGTAAGGAATCTATCTACTTAAAATCCTCCACTGATAGGAAGCCCATGTTAGCTATAAGGAGAAGCAGCATGGAGAAAAAGACCAGTCCAGGCTCAGCTACTCCAACTGTCCTAACCCAGGTGTCAGACATCCTACTTCTAGTCCAGGAGCCATCTTGGTCGTCTTGTTCAATGCTATAGTTATGTGTCTCAGGCCACAGTCAAGATCTAACTGCACTCATTTAAGAGAACTTCAGTGAGAATCACTCAACTAAGCCTAGTCTGCCTACAGAATAAAAATGTTATGATAGTCTACAAAGAGGTCCCAAACCTCTGGAATCTAATGCCTGATTACCTGAGGTGCAACTGATGTAATAACAATAAAAATAAACATACAATAAATGTAATATTTTAAATCATTCCCCACCCAATCCTGGTCCATGAAAAAACTTTTCCACAAAACCCATCATTGGACCAAAAAAGTTATGGACAGCTGGTTTACTATATAAAATATATATGATCAGAACAAAACTACAGTGATATACTGCATGAAATACATGTTATGTACCTGAAATAATATATGTAAAATACTTAACTTTGTTAACATTTTACATATCAAAGAAATATTTTAAAAATCACAGTAATTGTTAAGTATTCTTTAAGGTTTAAGAGTTCATTTCATATATATTATTTAATTTAACCATTATAGCAAGTTTATGAGATATCATTATTTCTTCTGGTATGGACTTAATATTCATCACCCCAAATTCATGTCTTGAAGCCCTAATCCTCAATGTAATGGTATTTGGACTTGGGACTTTGGGGCAGTAATTAGGACTTGAGGTTGGAGTTCTCAGGATAGGAATAGTGCACTTATAAGAAAAGACATGAGCAAGATGATCTCTCCCTCTCTTTACTGTGTCTCACAGCAGCAAGGTGTCCACCTACAAAACTGGAAGAGGCCCCCACCAGGAACGGAATTGCTGTACTCCTTAACCTTGAACTTCATAACCTCCAAAACGGTGCAAAATAAATTTCTGTTGTTCAAGAAATTCAGGGTATGGTATTTTCATTATAGCAGCAGGAATTGACTAACACACTGTTCATTTTAAATATTGGAAATTGGGCTTTGAAAAGGTCCAATAGACAAACTAGAAAGTTTTCAAATGTTTATCTATAGTAGAATGGGAGATTTGTGTATTATTGTACACAGACAATACTGTATATGACAGTAAATAATATACAATGAAATCCAAAAATGTGTTTTATTAATGCAATATGAAAAAAACAGAGAAATAGACTATATAACATGTGATTCAATATGCAGACTGTTAAAACTAACAAAATGAATCAGTTGTGCTTAACGTCAAGACAGTGGTTAACCTTGTGAAGGGGGAGAGGTTATTGACTAGAACAATAGAACCTTTTGTGAAGGTTCTAGTCTGTGATCTTGGTGCCTTTCACTTTCACACAGTTATGTAAAGTCTGTGAAAACTAGTTGTGAATGTTAATTAAGCTTATTTTATAGGTGTATATATATATATGTGTGTGTGTGTGTGTGTGTGTGTGTGTGTGTGCATAAGACAGTTTAGTTCAGTTGCTCAGTTGTATCTGACTCTTTGCGAACCCATGAACTGCAACACGCCAGACTTGTCTGTCCTTCAAACCTCCCAGAGATTGTTCAAACTCATGTCCAATGAGTCACTGATGCCATTCAACCATCTCATCCTCTGTGGTCCCCTTCTCCTTCTGCCTTCTGTTTTTCCCAGAATCAGGGCTTTTTTCCAATGTGTCATTTCTTTACATCAGATGGGCAAAGAATTGGAGCTTCAGCATCAGTCCTTCCAATGAATATTCATGGTAGATTTCCTTTAGGATTGAGTGTTTGATCTCCATGAAGTCCAAGGGAGTCTCAAGAGTCCTCTCTAGCACCGCAGGTCGAAGGCATCAATTCTTTGGTGCTTAGTCTTTAAAGTCCATGTCTTGGGACTTCCCTTGTGGTCCAGTGGTTAAGATTCTGTGTTCCCAATGCAGAGGGCTCGAGTTCGATCCCTGGTCAGGGAACTAGATCCCACCTGCCACAACTAAGACCCAAATAAATAAATAGTAATAATAAAGTCCATGTCTCACATCCATACGTGATTACAGGAAAAACCATAATTGTGACTATAAAGACCTTGTTTGGCAAAGTAACATCTCTGCTCTAGGTTTGTCATAGCTTTTCTTCAAAGGAAAAAGCATCTTTTAATTTCACATCTGCAGTCACCATCCACAGTGATTTTTGAGTCCAAGAAAATGAAGTCTTTCACTGTTCCCATTCCTTGCCCATATATTTGCCATTAAGGGATGGGATCAGATGCCATGATCTTCATTTTTGAGTTTGAAGCCCCCCCAAAAAGCTTTTAGTTTCTTCTCAATAATGGCAAAAAACTAGTTATAACATGTGATTCAATAACAAAATGAATCAGTTGTGCTTAACGTCAAGACAGTGGTTAACCTTGTGAAGGGGGAGAGGTTATTGACTAGAACAATAGAACCTTTTGTGAAGGTTCTAGTCTGTGATCTTGGTGCCTTTCACTTTCACACAGTTATGTAAAGTCTGTGAAAACTAGTTGTGAATGTTAATTAAGCTTATTTTATAGGTGTATATATATATATATGTGTGTGTGTGTGTGTGTGTGTGTGTGTGTGTGTGCATAAGACAGTTTAGTTCAGTTGCTCAGTTGTATCTGACTCTTTGCGAACCCATGAACTGCAACACGCCAGACTTGTCTGTCCTTCAAACCTCCCAGAGATTGTTCAAACTCATGTCCAATGAGTCACTGATGCCATTCAACCATCTCATCCTCTGTGGTCCCCTTCTCCTTCTGCCTTCTGTTTTTCCCAGAATCAGGGCTTTTTTCCAATGTGTCATTTCTTTACATCAGATGGGCAAAGAATTGGAGCTTCAGCATCAGTCCTTCCAATGAATATTCATGGTAGATTTCCTTTAGGATTGAGTGTTTGATCTCCATGAAGTCCAAGGGAGTCTCAAGAGTCCTCTCTAGCACCGCAGGTCGAAGGCATCAATTCTTTGGTGCTTAGTCTTTAAAGTCCATGTCTTGGGACTTCCCTTGTGGTCCAGTGGTTAAGATTCTGTGTTCCCAATGCAGAGGGCTCGAGTTCGATCCCTGGTCAGGGAACTAGATCCCACCTGCCACAACTAAGACCCAAATAAATAAATAGTAATAATAAAGTCCATGTCTCACATCCATACGTGATTACAGGAAAAACCATAATTGTGACTATAAAGACCTTGTTTGGCAAAGTAACATCTCTGCTCTAGGTTTGTCATAGCTTTTCTTCAAAGGAAAAAGCATCTTTTAATTTCACATCTGCAGTCACCATCCACAGTGATTTTTGAGTCCAAGAAAATGAAGTCTTTCACTGTTCCCATTCCTTGCCCATATATTTGCCATTAAGGGATGGGATCAGATGCCATGATCTTCATTTTTTGAAAGCTGAGTTTGAAGCCAACTTTTTCACTCTCCTCTTTCACCTTCATTAAGAGTAGCTCTTTAGTTCCTCTTCACTTTCTGCCATAAAGGTGGTGTCATCTGCATATCTGAGGTTATTGATATTTCTGCCACAATCTTGATTCAAGCTGTGCTTCATTCAGACCATGTTTTACATGATGTGCTCTGCATATTTGTTAAATAGACAGGATGACGATATACAATCTTGACATACTCCTTTCCCAATATGGAACCAGCCTGTTGTTGCATGTCCAGTTTCAACTGTTGCTTCTTGACCTGCAGACAGGTTTGTCAGGAGGCAGGTAAGGAGGTCTGCTATTCCCATCTCTTTAAAGAATTTTCCAGTTTGTGGATCCACACAGTCAAAAGCTTCAATTGAAAAAATAGAGGCATAAATGCCTTGTCTGAGTATGTGTAGTAAGAAGCAAAAGGTATTTTCAAATCTTGTTTCTCAGGCTTCAAATAATGAGCAATTTTATTTCTGGGGGCTTTACTTCCCAGTGAAGCTCTCAGTTAACTACACATAGCATGTGTATAAATCTATAAATATGCTCCAACAATTAGTTCCCAATGACACTTCATTATCCAAATGTAATCACTAATATTTATTGAAAGCTTACAATTATCTTGAATATGCATTATCCTAGATAATACTTGCATTACCTCGCACTTTGCATGCTCTGACTCATTAAAAACTTAAAAAGGGCTTCCCTGGTGGTCCAGTGGGAAAAGAATCTGCCTTTCAGTGCAAGGGGCACCGATTCGATCCCTGGACTGGGAAGATTCCACGTGCCATGGAGCAGCTGGACCGGTGAGACAATTACGAGCCAGAGCTCTGGTGCATGTGTGCCCAGAACTGGTGCTTTGCAAAGAGAGAGGCCATTGCAATGGGAGGCCCATACAGGCCAAAGAATAAACATGGATGAAAATAAATAAATAAAAAAACAGTAGAGACCAAGAGACCAAAAATTAAAAAAATAAAATAACCTTACAAGAATACTATGAGGTAGTTACCACCACTGTCACTATCAGCATCACCATCCTCTTCCTCATATCTCAGATGAGGACACTAAGGCACAGAAGTATTAGACAAATGGACAAGTATCCCAAATAGCTCATAACAGATCTAATATTGGGACCCAAGCAATCTGAGCCCAGATCTCCTACTCCTACTCTCTACACTGTTTTTCAAGTACTGAGAATGATCATCTATATGCCATCCACTGGACCATCCCCTCTCAGACCTAGAACATACACCTATATAACTCTGGACTGTAACAGATGTTTCAATGCACACCATTATTTTGGATCTCATCATAAAGAATCCTGTTGCGCAGCACCCTTCCATCATTTGTTCATTCAAGCACTCATACATTCATTCATTCATTCAGCAAACACTACATGCCAAACTTTCTGGATTTTAGTAAACATGGACCCAGGTCTCTGCACAAGTCTCACTCACTCCATCTTACAATATTAGAATCCATTCATGCTGTCTGTGGTGTCTCCAACAAACACAGACACTTCTTTAAGTTTACACAAATTTGCAGTTTATTGTTCCTTATGACAAACCCTTGAAGAAATAGTCATGATTGCTGACTATTACATTATTATTTGTATCACTATTACAGATAAAAGAGTTCAATTTTCACAGTTTTGGTCAGACTTCTTCATCAAAGTATCTCTTAGAAAAGTTTTTCCTCTACAAGGAAACAGTCAGCACAAGAAGGAGAGCTCAGTCCATGCCATAGGGTTTTGGTACACTGGTTTATTGCCATCAGCCTTGGGAGAGTCATAGTAATTTGATATCATGAAAAGACAATCTGCCTTTCAGTGCAAGGGCACCGATTCGATCCCTGGACTGGGAAGATTCCACGTGCCATGGAGCAGCTGGACCGGTGAGACAATTACGAGCCAGAGCTCTGGTGCATGTGTGCCCAGAACTGGTGCTTTGCAAAGAGAGAGGCCATTGCAATGGGAGGCCCATACAGGCCAAAGAATAAACATGGATGAAAATAAATAAATAAAAAAACAGTAGAGACCAAGAGACCAAAAATTAAAAAATAAAATAACCTTACAAGAATACTATGAGGTAGTTACCACCACTGTCACTATCAGCATCACCATCCTCTTCCTCATATCTCAGATGAGGACACTAAGGCACAGAAGTATTAGACAAATGGACAAGTATCCCAAATAGCTCATAACAGATCTAATATTGGGACCCAAGCAATCTGAGCCCAGATCTCCTACTCCTACTCTCTACACTGTTTTTCAAGTACTGAGAATGATCATCTATATGCCATCCACTGGACCATCCCCTCTCAGACCTAGAACATACACCTATATAACTCTGGACTGTAACAGATGTTTCAATGCACACCATTATTTTGGATCTCATCATAAAGAATCCTGTTGCCCCTTTCCTTCCATCATTTGTTCATTCAAGCACTCATACATTCATTCATTCATTCAGCAAACACTACATGCCAAACTTTCTAGATTTTAGTAAACATGGACCCAGGTCTCTGCACAAGTCTCACTCACTCCATCTTACAATATTAGAATCCATTCATGCTGTCTGTGGTGTCTCCAACAAACACAGACACTTCTTTAAGTTTACACAAATTTGCAGTTTATTGTTCCTTATGACAAACCCTTGAAGAAATAGTCATGATTGCTGACTATTACATTATTATTTGTATCACTATTACAGATAAAAGAGTTCAATTTTCACAGTTTTGGTCAGACTTCTTCATCAAAGTATCTCTTAGAAAAGTTTTTCCTCTACAAGGAAACAGTCAGCACAAGAAGGAGAGCTCAGTCCATGCCATAGGGTTTTGGTACACTGGTTTATTGCCATCAGCCTTGGGAGAGTCATAGTAATTTGATATCAATAAAGTACCAATGTTTCCAAGCAATTTACCTTTAAAAAATAAATGTTCTTGGCTTCAAATTTATCTCTATGAGAAATCAGCTCATTCTTGAATGTGTGTTTTCTTTAGTAGAAACATAAGAACCAGCACTGCAGTTCTGAGCATTGTTCCAACAAGAAATCTCTGTGTGCTGAAGCCTGGAGGAAACTATCAAGAATGGTGACCCTAAGTCCCTAAACTAGGGTTACTATTATTATTCTTTTAGCTCTATGACAGCCTATCACCCTTTCCTACTGAGATGTATCTTTTAGAGTCATAGTCAGAAGCCTGGTTTTAGCAGGGTGGGACCAGGGCCAAACCAGGCCAGGGTGGGTCCACATATTTAGAAGCATGTCTCATAACATAGTACCAACAATTATTTCCTTCCAGGAGCTCCAAGTTCTACAATGCCAACCCTTAGCTAAGGTAGCATATTTCTAATTGTCTTTCACCATTTCAAAGCAAACATCTCTGGAAAAAAGACTGGTCTATAACTTGGTAAAATGTCCTGTGAGAATTTCTAGGCACTCTTATTTTAAAAAAATAATAAAAATAAAGCACTGCTGTCAATTTCATGCAAATATGCATAAATAGAGAGTATAGTGTCAAATATCTGAGCCCTGAAGCCTCTGAGGCAAAGCCAAGAAGGAACAATCAAGGAGGAAATTTTTCATGGGCCTTGGCTCATTTACATTCTGCTAATTTACTGAGACAAAGTGAAGCTTGGAAGCTAATGAGACGGTTTGTGATGCTGGAGTATTTTGTGTAAATGAAAATCTACCACTCTGTTTTTTTTCTTTTTGAATAAAGTATGCTTCTAAGGACAATTATTTAATACTAGATGCTTAAATTCTTACATTTGAAAGTGTAAAACTGAACATACAACATTTTAATTAAGTTGATCTTTCTGCAAAAGACTGAACCTGGCTTTCAGCCCCTGAAGGGCTGGAGTTGAATTTAGTGCCTCTTGCAGAATTGAAGTCTCTACTTCAGTGTCTGAGTTTGGTTGCAGATGTGAACCTAGGGAATGCTGTTATAACTTAAATAGTTTTAGATCTACAAAGACTAAAGGACTAGAACTGAAAAGATTCCCTGTTGTCAGTTGCTGTGACTTGGAACTCAGACACAAGGAGATGGTTGGAAAGGGGAGAGGGATATCTTTTATCTTTCTGACAAAGTGAAAGTTAGACACAAAATTCTGAACTGATTGGCGTATTTATGCAAACACAAAAAGCTAGGGTACCAAGTCAATGAAGAGATTGTACAGTTCTGTTTTTGTCTCCAAATAAAAATAAAAGAGGAAATGCTGATAATACAGCCTTGATAGCCTGCCTCCCAGTTTAGAGGAAGACACTTTGCCTGGTATAATGCCCTTTGGGTTTGATAAATACTTTGGGGGAAGTAATGGAATTGTTACAAATAAGTAGTCTGGGACCACACATGTTCACTTACTCTGGCCCATTACTCTGCAAACGGGTCCATGATCACCCTGCCTAATGTCGATATTCAACTCCTACCATCTACACCAGGTGACATATTCAGAGGTAGTTTTTAAAAAAGAAAAAATAGACCCAATAAGCTGTAATCTAAAGTGTTCTGGTCTGTAATTATATAAAATTGAAGTGGGCAGACAGAGGATTTAATAACTGTATGTGTAATATGTAACTGAATTGTGCTTCTGCTAAGTAATCTGTATGGAAGCTGTAGCGGGTTTAACTGGGACAGAGGGGTTTCTGGCCTCAGTAGAGACTCTGGGAGTGCCTTCATTATGGCTTAATCCTCTACCCATTTTGAGAGCATACTAAATCAGCTACTTGTAAGTCAGAGCTGCCTATGTCAGGGGCATGTAAAAGTAGCATTTATTGAATACTACCCATGGATCAGATATTGTGCTAAGAGCTTTGCATACACAAACTTCTTCAACCCTTACCTCAGTCCTCTGTGATATATATTCTTGTTAATATTCCTAAGACAAAGCAAAGCTAGAAAGGTTAAATAGTTTGTCCAGTATGATGAGCTGATATGTGACAGAGGCAGGATTTGACCTACAGAGTCAGACTCCAGAACCGTCAGATGCTAGACACAGAATGCCACCCTAAGGTGTGCACATCCAGTGGAGAGAGGAGGATTTGCCTCCAAAGATCAGCATAACTCATCATGGAGGTCACAAAGCAAGATGCCTACAAGACAGGAATCAAGGAACAGGTCCCCAAAGCCAGCTTTTAAGAAATGTAACTCGAATGCTTGATGCAATAACAATTTGCTTGATCACACTATTTTTTAGAGTTGGCTACCTTTGGTAGAAAACCTCTGACCCACACAAGGAAGATATTTCACAGATTTTTAAAGTAGACAGAGGGAGTGATCATTGCTCCTTCTTCTCTAGAACACAAATGCTCAGCTTTCAGAGGCAAGAAGATGAATACCTGGATAGAATCAATCAAGCTGTGATCTTGGTCTCCCAGGAAGCTGAGAGAAATATATCAATACCTCTTTCTGAGGTGAGAGGACTGATCTCCCCACCTTTCACAATGTGTAGTCGTTGTCTCTTGGCTGCATAGGTGATACATTCATGCTTCTAACCAGTCTGAATTTTGGTTGATTGTTTTTATATATTTATTTAGGGATAGTGTCACTGATAATTTATTTTCCAAAGTATCATCCATGTCTAAGCTGAGATTCAATTTTCATGGCTTTATATCTACCATATTCTCTGGTCTCCAAACTCAATTGCTCATCCCTTTTTTTGAATTATGAAACTAATTGATCCCATGTTCAATATTCATTTCATCCTTTTTTTTCCCCAAGCTTACCTCATTTACACCTGATAATACAGTATGTTGCTTATCTGGAAGTTGGACTAGGCCATGAATTCCTTTCCTGGATTAAGTCAGACCTTAGAATACTCATCCTTAATAAGCACCTAGTGAATATATGCTGTGCTGAATACATGACACACTCTCTCTCTCTGTATAAATATATACCAGCAATTATAATTCATGAAGATCTAGTATTTTTTTTTAATTTTTGCTTTTTTATTGTTTTCTTTACTTTATTTACTTTCATCCATCTTTATTCTTCAGCCTGTGTGGGGTCTCCCATTGCAGTGGCCTCTTCCGTGGCAGAGCACCAACTCTGGGTGCATGCACTCCAGAGCACTGGCTGGTAACTGAACACACCAGTCCGGCCACTCCAAGGCATATGGGATCTTCCTGGACCAGGAATTGAACCTGTGCCCCTTGAACTGCAAGGCGGACTCTTTACCCACTGGACCACCAGGGAAGCCCCAAGATCTAGTATTTTTGAAAGAATTTCTGTGGTTTAAACTACTAATAAAGTATAAAAACCTGCTTACCACCTACCTAACTGCTACCTAAATGCCTTGTTGTTTGTTGTTTGGTTGCTTAACTGTGTCTGACTGAAGTCTTCCAGGCTCCTCTGTCCATGGGATTTCCCAGGGAAGAATTCTGGAGTGGTTTCATGTTTCTAGACCCCATATCAGGAAATTCCAAAGCTCAGGTGTCTGGGGCAGCACGATTATGCCCTGTCCTGTACTTTTGTAGTCATCTCTGCATTATTCTTTGATGAATTTGTCTGCCTTTGTTCAAAGTTTTCCTTGAAGTAAGCACAACGAGTATATAAAATAAATTGAAAGGCAAATTATTAGTCTTTAAGATATGCAGTAAGATTTCTTAGTTTTCCCCATCAAATGAATAGTTTACTACAAAGTATCTTTAATAGATCTACTTCATTTGGCTGCCCTAAAACTAAGGATGATCAACAACAGACTTTAATATTAAATATAGAGAAGACAGTGTTAATTACTGAACACCATTTCTTCTCATATATTTCTCTCTTTAGAGTGCCTATAACTCTCTGTGGGTATTTCTATTACAGGCCTCCTCACATAGAGTTTTGCTTCCCAATATTTTACATGCTAGATAGTAAACACATCAAGGGCGGGAACTTTATTTTATTCATTTTTTTTGTTTTCAGTATCTATTCTTGCAAGAATAAATATTGGTTAAAAGATGAACAGTTTAAAAATCAATTTTAAAAGTTTTAAACTCTTCTGTTATTCTTTGTTCCTTCTTGCTAAGTTTCTGAGGACAAAAACATGACAACAGTTTTTGTAAAGGACAAAGCAGGATTTCAAGTCTAATTTTGCACTTTATTTCCCCCAAAGCCTGTGGGTCTCCCATTGCAGTGGCCTCTTCCGTGGCAGAGGGTGCATGCACTCCAGAGCACTGGCTGGTAACTGAACACACCAGTCCGGCCACTCCAAGGCATATGGGATCTTCCTGGACCAGGAATTGAACCTGTGCCCCTTGAACTGCAAGGCGGACTCTTTACCCACTGGACCACCAGGGAAGCCCCAAGATCTAGTATTTTTGAAAGAATTTCTGTGGTTTAAACTACTAATAAAGTATAAAAACCTGCTTACCACCTACCTAACTGCTACCTAAATGCCTTGTTGTTTGTTGTTTGGTTGCTTAACTGTGTCTGACTGAAGTCTTCCAGGCTCCTCTGTCCATGGGATTTCCCAGGGAAGAATTCTGGAGTGGTTTCATGTTTCTAGACCCCATATCAGGAAATTCCAAAGCTCAGGTGTCTGGGGCAGCAGATTATGCCCTGTCCTGTACTTTTGTAGTCATCTCTGCATTATTCTTTGATGAATTTGTCTGCCTTTGTTCAAAGTTTTCCTTGAAGTAAGCACAACGAGTATATAAAATAAATTGAAAGGCAAATTATTAGTCTTTAAGATATGCAGTAAGATTTCTTAGTTTTCCCCATCAAATGAATAGTTTACTACAAAGTATCTTTAATAGATCTACTTCATTTGGCTGCCCTAAAACTAAGGATGATCAACAACAGACTTTAATATTAAATATAGAGAAGACAGTGTTAATTACTGAACACCATTTCTTCTCATATATTTCTCTCTTTAGAGTGCCTATAACTCTCTGTGGGTATTTCTATTACAGGCCTCCTCACATAGAGTTTTGCTTCCCAATATTTTACATGCTAGATAGTAAACACATCAAGGGCGGGAACTTTATTTTATTCATTTTTTTTTTGTTTTTCAGTATCTATTCTTGCAAGAATAAATATTGGTTAAAAGATGAACAGTTTAAAAATCAATTTTAAAAGTTTTAAACTCTTCTGTTATTCTTTGTTCCTTCTTGCTAAGTTTCTGAGGACAAAAAACATGACAACAGTTTTTGTAAAGGACAAAGCAGGATTTCAAGTCACCAAATTTGGAACCAGTCCCACCTAATTTATAAAACTCTACAGTAACTGTAGCCTACACTGACCTTCTTTCTCGGAATTCTTATTGTCCTTAGAGACAGTATCACCCAGTTTAGCAAAAAATTATTCTTCAATTTTCTTTTTCTATTTTTTTTGCCTGTGCTGCTTTTGCCTCCTGAACTAAACTATAGACTTACAACAGGAGCCTTGGAAATACATGCTGAATAAAGAGTAGGGTGACCAATTCTTCCTGGTTTTAGCATTGGAAGTCCTCTGTCACAGCAAACCCTTCAGTTTCACACCAACAAGGACAATTGATCACCCTGAGAGCGAATGAGCTTTTCAGATGACTAAATTGACTAACTTTATAAATTCTATTGATCACTGACTATAGAATGTCTAGTAATATCCATATCAGCCTAGTTCTCCTCCTATTGCCAGCCATGTGGATGCAATAAACACAGACTTACAGACATCTATTATAACACTGACATTTGACGGGCTTTTACTGAGTTAACACATTTTATTTTATTTTTAGCTATGTATGATCTGAGGGCTTCCCTGGTGGTTCAATGGTAAAGAATTCACCTGTCAATGAAGGAGAAATGGGTTCAGTTTCTGGGTTTGGAAGATCTCTTGGAGAAGGAAATGGCAACCCACTCCAGTATTCTTGGAGAATTCCATGGACAAGTATTTCTCCATGGAGAATTCTACATAGGCCCTTTAATATTAAATATAGAAGACAGTGTTAATTACTGAACACCATTTCTTCTCATATATTTCTCTCTTTAGAGTGCCTATAACTCTCTGTGGGTATTTCTATTACAGGCCTCCTCACATAGAGTTTTGCTTCCCAATATTTTACATGCTAGATAGTAAACACATCAAGGGCGGGAACTTTATTTTATTCATTTTTTTTTTGTTTTTCAGTATCTATTCTTGCAAGAATAAATATTGGTTAAAAGATGAACAGTTTAAAAATCAATTTTAAAAGTTTTAAACTCTTCTGTTATTCTTTGTTCCTTCTTGCTAAGTTTCTGAGGACAAAAAACATGACAACAGTTTTTGTAAAGGACAAAGCAGGATTTCAAGTCACCAAATTTGGAACCAGTCCCACCTAATTTATAAAACTCTACAGTAACTGTAGCCTACACTGACCTTCTTTCTCGGAATTCTTATTGTCCTTAGAGACAGTATCACCCAGTTTAGCAAAAAATTATTCTTCAATTTTCTTTTTCTATTTTTTTTGCCTGTGCTGCTTTTGCCTCCTGAACTAAACTATAGACTTACAACAGGAGCCTTGGAAATACATGCTGAATAAAGAGTAGGGTGACCAATTCTTCCTGGTTTTAGCATTGGAAGTCCTCTGTCACAGCAAACCCTTCAGTTTCACACCAACAAGGACAATTGATCACCCTGAGAGCGAATGAGCTTTTCAGATGACTAAATTGACTAACTTTATAAATTCTATTGATCACTGACTATAGAATGTCTAGTAATATCCATATCAGCCTAGTTCTCCTCCTATTGCCAGCCATGTGGATGCAATAAACACAGACTTACAGACATCTATTATAACACTGACATTTGACGGGCTTTTTACTGAGTTAACACATTTTATTTTATTTTTAGCTATGTATGATCTGAGGGCTTCCCTGGTGGTTCAATGGTAAAGAATTCACCTGTCAATGAAGGAGAAATGGGTTCAGTTTCTGGGTTTGGAAGATCTCTTGGAGAAGGAAATGGCAACCCACTCCAGTATTCTTGTCTGGAGAATTCCATGGACAAGTATTTCTCCATGGAGAATTCTACATAGGAACCTGGAAAGCCACAGTCCAAAGGATCACAAAAGAGTTGGATATGACTTAGGGACTGAACAACAGCAACATACATGATCTGCAGGTTTGTATCAGTTTCATTCACAGTTGGCCTCTATTAAGATATTCTTAATAATATGAAACCTAAGAAACTGTCTGATAAAGTTTTGATCAAGTGAGGCCTAGCAAGATGAAGTGAATTGAACAATCTCCAAAAAATTGTAGAAAAGGTTTAAGTATACCCTTGGACTTACATCTCCCAGGCCCAATCTTCTTTGTCCTCCAACTCCCAGCACCAACCTCCACCCATGGTGTATGATTTGGGGCTAAACGCAAATTTCATTCCATAATTTATATCTTGTTGGACATACTTTTGAACATTTTGAGGAGCTCAAGGTAAGTTAAATTACTCATTTGAAATAAATATAAACTAATCTATAGTAGGTCAATATTTTTCCTAAGATGGCTTGCTCATAGAAAACTATATTTTCTGTACTAAAAGCAAAGAAGTAATTCTTGGCAATACTATTCACCTGTAATGAGTAAATATTATTCTTTCAAGATCATACCTTTCTGCCTAAGTATACTATTAGATAAAAACCTACATTTCTTCCTGCCATGGTGCTATTCCTTGTAAGTCAGTGGAACTGATAAGTGTGCTAAACTAGTGTACTTCAAAGTGATAAATGGATCACCTGCATCAGAATTACCAGGGGTGTTTAGTGAGATGCAAAACTAGAGTTCTGGCTTTAAATCTCTGAAAGTAGAATCCAGAAAGTTACATTTTAACAGACTTGCCAGGTAAATGCTTATACATGGTGAAATTTGAGAATCATTATGCAAGAGTGTGCAGCACCCAGTGCTAATGATGTGTCACCTCTCTACTTGACTATTAATTCCATCAGTGTAGGAACTTGGTCATGTTCACTGTGGCAATTCCAGTGTCCAGAATAGAAGCTGGTACATAATAAGAACTCAATAAAATGTCTGCTAAATAAATAAATTCTACAATAATCCCTGAAATGTGTTATATCAAAGAATTTTCAGGAATGTGAACCTAATAGTTATATATCTCGGAAGATTTTTTCTTGGAGAAGGAAATGGCAACCCACTCCAGTATTCTTGTCTGGAGAATTCCATGGACAAGTATTTCTCCATGGAGAATTCTACATAGGAACCTGGAAAGCCACAGTCCAAAGGATCACAAAAGAGTTGGATATGACTTAGGGACTGAACAACAGCAACATACATGATCTGCAGGTTTGTATCAGTTTCATTCACAGTTGGCCTCTATTAAGATATTCTTAATAATATGAAACCTAAGAAACTGTCTGATAAAGTTTTGATCAAGTGAGGCCTAGCAAGATGAAGTGAATTGAACAATCTCCAAAAAATTGTAGAAAAGGTTTAAGTATACCCTTGGACTTACATCTCCCAGGCCCAATCTTCTTTGTCCTCCAACTCCCAGCACCAACCTCCACCCATGGTGTATGATTTGGGGCTAAACGCAAATTTCATTCCATAATTTATATCTTGTTGGACATACTTTTGAACATTTTGAGGAGCTCAAGGTAAGTTAAATTACTCATTTGAAATAAATATAAACTAATCTATAGTAGGTCAATATTTTTCCTAAGATGGCTTGCTCATAGAAAACTATATTTTCTGTACTAAAAGCAAAGAAGTAATTCTTGGCAATACTATTCACCTGTAATGAGTAAATATTATTCTTTCAAGATCATACCTTTCTGCCTAAGTATACTATTAGATAAAAACCTACATTTCTTCCTGCCATGGTGCTATTCCTTGTAAGTCAGTGGAACTGATAAGTGTGCTAAACTAGTGTACTTCAAAGTGATAAATGGATCACCTGCATCAGAATTACCAGGGGTGTTTAGTGAGATGCAAAACTAGAGTTCTGGCTTTAAATCTCTGAAAGTAGAATCCAGAAAGTTACATTTTAACAGACTTGCCAGGTAAATGCTTATACATGGTGAAATTTGAGAATCATTATGCAAGAGTGTGCAGCACCCAGTGCTAATGATGTGTCACCTCTCTCTACTTGACTATTAATTCCATCAGTGTAGGAACTTGGTCATGTTCACTGTGGCAATTCCAGTGTCCAGAATAGAAGCTGGTACATAATAAGAACTCAATAAAATGTCTGCTAAATAAATAAATTCTACAATAATCCCTGAAATGTGTTATATCAAAGAATTTTCAGGAATGTGAACCTAATAGTTATATAGTGCTTACATTAAAATTTGATGGAAATATTGTCTCTCCCTTTATTCTCACTAGTGGAAGGTAGAACAGAGTTTTCTGCTTTTTATATAAAAGCACCAATACCATTCATGAGGGTTCTAATCTCATGACCTAATCACCTCCCAAATATGCCTTAATAAAAACCACTACGTTAAGGGTTAGGCTTCCACATAAATCTTTGGAGGGACACATTTAAACTACTCAGCCTTCTCTTGTAAAGTGTATAGTTTGCTTTGCACCATTTTACACTGATCCAGTCTCCAACACTGCTGAGTGAGTATTTTAAACTTGCAAATATTCAGTATCCACATGTTCTTTTAATTTGAAATAAATTGGGATTTTAACTGGTGATCCCAGGTATTTTCTATTGAGGTCTGGTAGGAACATGAATTTCACCATTTGTTTTCCTCCCTTTATTCCAATTAGTATTGAAAACCTGAGGAAAGCCTATCAGAGTCTTTAATTTTTTTAGAAGAAAATGCATCAAGTCAGAATCATTTGCTAGAAGACACAAAATCCTTGAACTTAGCCTGATCAAAGCATGAGTCATCTAATTAGAGATAATACTCAGTGTGATTCTTCATAAATAAGATGTGCCAAAAAAAAAAAATCCCAAACGTCATTTGCTAGTATAAGTGTTATGATTTGTTTCTTTCATGGAGGAGACTGAAAACTTTTTTAACAAGCCACAGTTTTATTAAGATGCTTTCAGGAAAAAAATAGAATTTAAAAACTTAAAACAGTAGACTTTATGGAGCTGTTTCAAATTCCTATGATGGTTGAGCTAGGACTGTTGCTTCATAGAGTACAAATTAGTATCATTTATTATTTGTTCAAGGATAAAGGATACCTAGGAATTAGTTCTGGGACTGACAACAGATCTTAGTTTATTCTTGACAGTTCACTTTGTGGATGCCCTCATTTTCCTTGCTTCCCTGCTCCTTTGTCAGGATCTAGGTACCGTCTTTTGACAGAAGCTAAAGGCCACAGGGCACAGCTGGCTCCAGGAAGCAAAGCTCTGAGCTGGAAAGCAGAGGTGCAGCAAGTGTAACTCTTTCTTTGCAGAATGAACACAATCTATTTCCTTCCAGCTAGCAAGAAAGCAGGAGCAGATGCTGTCCTTGTATTTACTCAAGTGAAAAAAATATACTTTCTTTTTTTATTCTCTGGGATTTACTGACTTGTAGAAATCTGGTTAGTCCTGCATATTCCATGCAAGTTGTTATGGATTGAACATTTGTGCCTCCCCTCCCCTCCCCAAAGGCTTAACCCTAAAGCCACGGGATTTAGAGAATGGGGTCTTTGGGAGGTAAGAGGTTAGATAAGCTCACAAGGGCAGAGGTTTATACAAAGAAGGAGAGCTCTCCATCTCCTGCTCTCCATACCCACCCATGTGCATACACTGATGAAGTGAAAGCTATCATCAACAAGACAGGAAGTGAGCTCCAAACAACCCCAACCCAATGTGCATTACAAGCTGATGAAGTGAGAACTTCCAGTGAGTCATTTCCTTTTTTATTCCAATTAGTATTGAAAACCTGAGGAAAGCCTATCAGAGTCTTTAATTTTTTTAGAAGAAAATGCATCAAGTCAGAATCATTTGCTAGAAGACACAAAATCCTTGAACTTAGCCTGATCAAAGCATGAGTCATCTAATTAGAGATAATACTCAGTGTGATTCTTCATAAATAAGATGTGCCAAAAAAAAAATCCCAAACGTCATTTGCTAGTATAAGTGTTATGATTTGTTTCTTTCATGGAGGAGACTGAAAACTTTTTTAACAAGCCACAGTTTTATTAAGATGCTTTCAGGAAAAAAATAGAATTTAAAAACTTAAAACAGTAGACTTTATGGAGCTGTTTCAAATTCCTATGATGGTTGAGCTAGGACTGTTGCTTCATAGAGTACAAATTAGTATCATTTATTATTTGTTCAAGGATAAAGGATACCTAGGAATTAGTTCTGGGACTGACAACAGATCTTAGTTTATTCTTGACAGTTCACTTTGTGGATGCCCTCATTTTCCTTGCTTCCTGCTCCTTTGTCAGGATCTAGGTACCGTCTTTTGACAGAAGCTAAAGGCCACAGGGCACAGCTGGCTCCAGGAAGCAAAGCTCTGAGCTGGAAAGCAGAGGTGCAGCAAGTGTAACTCTTTCTTTGCAGAATGAACACAATCTATTTCCTTCCAGCTAGCAAGAAAGCAGGAGCAGATGCTGTCCTTGTATTTACTCAAGTGAAAAAAATATACTTTCTTTTTTTATTCTCTGGGATTTACTGACTTGTAGAAATCTGGTTAGTCCTGCATATTCCATGCAAGTTGTTATGGATTGAACATTTGTGCCTCCCCTCCCCTCCCCAAAGTCTTAACCCTAAAGCCACGGTATTTAGAGAATGGGGTCTTTGGGAGGTAAGAGGGTTAGATAAGCTCACAAGGGCAGAGGTTTATACAAAGAAGGAGAGCTCTCCATCTCCTGCTCTCCATACCCACCCATGTGCATACACTGATGAAGTGAGAAAGCTATCATCAACAAGACAGGAAGTGAGCGCTCACCAGGAATCGAAACCTGCCATAATTTTGATCTTGGACTTATAAGCCTCCAGAACTGTGAGAAATAATCTTCCATGGTTTAACACCAAGTCTATGGGATTTTGTTATAGAATCCTCAGGTGAGATATAAGTCATTTCTAAAATTCTGATTTTTTGAAATATTTATGTATTTATATGACTATACCACATCAAATCTTTGTTGTGGAATGTAGGATCTTTAGTTGCAGCATGCAGACTTAGTTGAGGTACAGATTTTTTTGTCTGAAGGTTCACATTATCAGGAACATAATGGTTATTTCATACTTCACATTTTTACTGTGCTTTTCAGACAAGTGATATGGCTGACTGCACTGATTCTATGTGCAACAGTGCATTTCATCATCTAAATTTTCCTCTCTAGAGGAAATTAGTAGGAAAACATTGAAGACATTGGATTATACTCCTCACCCAAACCCATCTCTTTATTTTCTTTCTGCTTTAGTCCAGAAAAATATAATTGTTTAATTAATCTTTCCCTAGACAAACTTAGATATTGCTGTTGTTCAGTCGCTAAATCGTTTCTGACTCTTTGGGACCCCACAGACTGCAGCACATGAGGCTTTCCTGTCCTCCTCTATATCCTGAAATTTGCTCAAGTTCATGTCCATTGAGTTGGTGATGCCATCCAACCATCTCATCATCAGCCACCCTCTTATCCCTCTCCCTCAATCTTTCCCAGCATCAGGGTCTTTTGCAATGAGTCACCTCTTAGCTTCAGATAGCCAAAGTATTATGCCTTCAGCTTTAGTCCTTCCAATATATATGCAGGGTTGGTTTCTTTTAGAATTGACTTGTTTCATCTCCTAGCTGTCCAAGGGACTCTCAAGAGTCTTATCCGGCACCACAATTTGAAAGCATCAGTTCTCCAGTGCTTAGCCTCCTTTATGGTCCAACTATCACACTGTACATGACTACTGGTAAAACCATAGCTCTGACTCATAGTGACCTTTGTTGGCAAAATGATATTTTTGCTTTCCAATGTGCTGTCCAGGTTTGTCATAGCTTTCCTTCCAGGAAGCAATCACATTCCAATTCCATGGCTTCAGTGATCATCCTTGGTGATTTTAGAGCCCAAGAAAAGAAAATCTGTCACTGCATCTACGTTTTTCCCTTCAATTTGCCATGAAGTGATGGAACCAGATGCTGTGATCTTCTTTTTTCTAATGTCGAATTTTAAGCCAACTTTTTCAATCTCCTTTTTTTGCTTCACATCAATCTTGTTGTTGAATGTAGGATCTTTAGTTGCAGCATGCAGACTTAGTTGAGGTACAGATTTTTTTGTCTGAAGGTTCACATTATCAGGAACATAATGGTTATTTCATACTTCACATTTTTACTGTGCTTTTCAGACAAGTGATATGGCTGACTGCACTGATTCTATGTGCAACAGTGCATTTCATCATCTAAATTTTCCTCTCTAGAGGAAATTAGTAGGAAAACATTGAAGACATTGGATTATACTCCTCACCCAAACCCATCTCTTTATTTTCTTTCTGCTTTAGTCCAGAAAAATATAATTGTTTAATTAATCTTTCCCTAGACAAACTTAGATATTGCTGTTGTTCAGTCGCTAAATCGTTTCTGACTCTTTGGGACCCCACAGACTGCAGCACATGAGGCTTTCCTGTCCTCCTCTATATCCTGAAATTTGCTCAAGTTCATGTCCATTGAGTTGGTGATGCCATCCAACCATCTCATCATCAGCCACCCTCTTATCCCTCTCCCTCAATCTTTCCCAGCATCAGGGTCTTTTGCAATGAGTCACCTCTTAGCTTCAGATAGCCAAAGTATTATGCCTTCAGCTTTAGTCCTTCCAATATATATGCAGGGTTGGTTTCTTTTAGAATTGACTTGTTTCATCTCCTAGCTGTCCAAGGGACTCTCAAGAGTCTTATCCGGCACCACAATTTGAAAGCATCAGTTCTCCAGTGCTTAGCCTCCTTTATGGTCCAACTATCACACTGTACATGACTACTGGTAAAACCATAGCTCTGACTCATAGTGACCTTTGTTGGCAAAATGATATTTTTGCTTTCCAATGTGCTGTCCAGGTTTGTCATAGCTTTCCTTCCAGGAAGCAATCACATTCCAATTCCATGGCTTCAGTGATCATCCTTGGTGATTTTAGAGCCCAAGAAAAGAAAATCTGTCACTGCATCTACGTTTTTCCCTTCAATTTGCCATGAAGTGATGGAACCAGATGCTGTGATCTTCTTTTTTCTAATGTCGAATTTTAAGCCAACTTTTTCAATCTCCTTTATTACTCTTATCAAGAGGGACTTTTGTTTCTTTTTGCTTTCTGCCATTATAGTGGTATCATCTACATATCTGGAGTTGTTGTTTCTCCCAGCAGTATTTTGTGCTATAGCAAAAATTCAAATTTTGACCTATCATTGACATTAGTTGTGTAGGTTAGCTTAATTTTCCATCATTAAGAAATCAGGAGCCTTGTTTCCTTAACGTCTGGATGGAAAAATAAGAACAAATAATAAGTTCTAGTAATTACTGGCTTTCATGCTGACCACTGGTCACTTAGGTCCTTTAAACAATTAAACAACGACTAGATACAATTCAATTGGTTGTTGAAAGATACCTAGTGATATTATAGTTTGTTGAAAGATACCTAGTGATAGTAAGACTTGGCTAATAGATGCTATTAAGTGCTTCTTTTAAAATAGATTAGATTTGGAATAATGAATAAGGGAAACATTAAAAAGAGAAAGCAACTCAAGCTATTAGTTAAACTCTGAAGTTTTCAGATTAGAAAAAGTCCAATCTGTGTTTGTGGTCCCTCCACTCTAGAGGCCCCACTTCAAACTCCCACAGACTGAACTATGAGACTCACAAAGAGATCAGAATTTGGTTACCATGATCAGAGCAGTACACTTTCATATGTGTGCATAAATGAGCCTTCAAGTTAGACAATAATATTTCAAAGAGAAAATAAATGAGTGTATGTAGGCATGGCAATGCTTCCTTGGTGGTTCAGTGGTACAGAATTTTCCTGCAATGAGGGAGATGGAAGTTTGATCCCTGGGTCAGGAAGATACACTGGAAAAGGAAATGCCAACCCACTCCTGTATTTTTGCCTGGAAAATCCCATGAACAGAGGAACCTGATGAGGGTACAGTCCGTGGGGTCAAAAGAGTCAGACATGACTTAGTGACTAAGCAGTCAAAACACATGAAGAGCCAGTTCTTATCATTCATAGAATGTTCTTTAGAAATCAGAAAGTGAGGAAAGCAGGCTGAGGGGAGACTGCATAGTAGAGATTATTGTTTTTGTTGCTTAGTCACTAAGTCATATCTCACTTTTTTGCAACTTCATGGTTGTAGTCCACGAAGCTTCTCTGTCCATAGAAGTCTCCAGGGAAGAATGCTGGATTTGTTTCCCATTTCCATCTCCAAGGCCTCTTCCTGACCAAGGGATAAAACTTGAATCTCCTGCATTGCAGACAGATTCTTTACAATTGAAACACCAGAGAAGATCCTATAGAAGAGATTGTAGGAGATTCTATATTAACCACACAATCATACAGGCTATTAAGAGATATGGCATCATGGTCAGGAAAGAACATGAAAAAAAAAAAAAGACCACCAGAATTCAGGTCCAAGGTTTCACTTTGTGATCTCAGTCAAATTATTTTTCATCTCTTTGAGTCTCAATTTAATTAATATACAGAGTACATCATGCAAAATGTGGATCTGGATGGAGCACAAGCTGGAATCAAGATTACTGGGAGAAATATCGGTTACTTCAGGTATGCAGATGGCATTGCCCTTTATGGCAGAAAGTGAAGAGGAACTAAAGAACCTCTTGATGAGAGGGAAAGAGGAGAAAGGCCCCCAAAAAGTTGGCCTTCAAACTCCCACAGACTGAACTATGAGACTCACAAAGAGATCAGAATTTGGTTACCATGATCAGAGCAGTACACTTTCATATGTGTGCATAAATGAGCCTTCAAGTTAGACAATAATATTTCAAAGAGAAAATAAATGAGTGTATGTAGGCATGGCAATGCTTCCTTGGTGGTTCAGTGGTACAGAATTTTCCTGCAATGAGGGAGATGGAAGTTTGATCCCTGGGTCAGGAAGATACACTGGAAAAGGAAATGCCAACCCACTCCTGTATTTTTGCCTGGAAAATCCCATGAACAGAGGAACCTGATGAGGGTACAGTCCGTGGGGTCAAAAGAGTCAGACATGACTTAGTGACTAAGCAGTCAAAACACATGAAGAGCCAGTTCTTATCATTCATAGAATGTTCTTTAGAAATCAGAAAGTGAGGAAAGCAGGCTGAGGGAGACTGCATAGTAGAGATTATTGTTTTTGTTGCTTAGTCACTAAGTCATATCTCACTTTTTTGCAACTTCATGGTTGTAGTCCACGAAGCTTCTCTGTCCATAGAAGTCTCCAGGGAAGAATGCTGGATTTGTTTCCCATTTCCATCTCCAAGGCCTCTTCCTGACCAAGGGATAAAACTTGAATCTCCTGCATTGCAGACAGATTCTTTACAATTGAAACACCAGAGAAGATCCTATAGAAGAGATTGTAGGAGATTCTATATTAACCACACAATCATACAGGCTATTAAGAGATATGGCATCATGGTCAGGAAAGAACATGAAAAAAAAAAAAAGACCACCAGAATTCAGGTCCAAGGTTTCACTTTGTGATCTCAGTCAAATTATTTTTCATCTCTTTGAGTCTCAATTTAATTAATATACAGAGTACATCATGCAAAATGTGGATCTGGATGGAGCACAAGCTGGAATCAAGATTACTGGGAGAAATATCGGTTACTTCAGGTATGCAGATGGCATTGCCCTTTATGGCAGAAAGTGAAGAGGAACTAAAGAACCTCTTGATGAGAGGGAAAGAGGAGAGTGAAAAAGTTGGCTTCAAACTCAGCTTTCAAAAAATGAAGATCATGACATCCAGTTTCATCACTTCATGGCAAATAGATGGGCAAGTAATGGAAGCAGTGAAAGACTTCATTTTCTTGGGCACCAAAATCACTGCAAATGGTGACTGCAGCCATGATATTAAAAGATGCTTGCTCCTTGGAAGAAAAGCTATGACAAACCTAGACAGCATATTCAAAAGCAGAGATGCTACTTTGCCAGCCAAGGTCCTTATAGTCAAAGTTTTGATTTTCCCAGTAGTTATGTATGGATGTGAGACTTGTATCATAAAGAAGACTGAGCACTGAAGAATTGGTGCCTTTGAACTGTGGTATTGGAGAAGACTCTTGAGAGTCCCTTAGACTTCACAGAGATCAGTCAATCCTAAAGGAAATCAACCCTGAATATTCATTGGAAGGAATGATGATTAGGCTGAAGCTCCAATACTTTGGCCACCTGATGCAAACAGACTACTCATTGGAAAAAGCCCTGATGTTGGGAAAAATAGAAGGCAGAAGGGGAAGGGGATAACAGAGGATGAGATGGTTGGATGGCATCACTGAGTCGATGGACATGAGTTTGAGCAAGCTCTGGGAGATGAATAAGGACAGGGAAACCTGGCGTGCTGCAGTCCATGGAGTCACGAGGAGTCAGACATGACTGAGTGACTAGTAATAGTCAGTCACGACTGACTGATGAATAGTAATAATTCCCTAGAATATTCATACTTCACGAGATTAAATATAATATATATGAAAAGTCTTTGAAAGTTTGAAAACACATGAAAAGCATCAAGTAGTACAATTATTTTTAAAATATCTTACCTATATAAAATAAATATAATATATGTTCAACTTTATAAAATTTGAAATTTACTGAAAAGTGAAAAAAAATTAATTATATGCTTATTATCTAGAGATGAAGACTTACTTTCCTCTAGAATATTTTCTGAACATTCAAAAATAATAGAGGAATAAGTTTACATTTTGTGTTCTACTTTTGTTACTGAAAAAGCACAATGTCACTAGATGTTGCTTTAAACATTTTTATATAATGTTCCATCATACAATTGCAGTTTCATTTATTGAACTGTCTTTCCCTTGCTGAGTTTCTTTGTTGTTTTCATTTTTAAGCACTTATAACACACAAATAAACATTCTTGCTATCTTCTGTACACATCTCTGATTATTTTCTAGGAATGCTTAGATATGGGAATGAAATGCTCAGAAGCCTAAAGAATTTATATTTGATATATAAACACATAATATTCTGGGAAGAAATAAATAGGCAGAATGAGCATCTAGATTTAAATTTCAGATTTCTCTTCACTGAATTTGTGAAGTGGGGTGGTTAACAGTTTCTCTAAGCTGAGCACATGAAGAAATGTGGTAGAGACTTAACAAATGTTTCCTTCCTTTTCACTCTGTCCAAGTGTTGCTCCAGCTAGAGACTTGCCTCAATTCTTGACAGTCCCGAACGCTACTCATCCTATTTTTGTACTACTACTAGGATTTGATAGTGAAGGTAAATACCTTACACTTAAGCATAAAATGGGTTCCTCTGTTAGGCAGTTAGTCATTTGATGCAAACAGACTACTCATTGAAAATGTTGGGAAAAGAGAAGGCAAAAGGAGAAGGGGATAACAGAGGATGAGATGGTTGGATGGCATCACTGAGTCGATGGACATGAGTTTGAGCAAGCTCTGGGAGATGAATAAGGACAGGGAAACCTGGCGTGCTGCAGTCCATGGAGTCACGAGGAGTCAGACATGACTGAGTGACTAGTAATAGTCAGTCACGACTGACTGATGAATAGTAATAATTCCCTAGAATATTCATACTTCACGAGATTAAATATAATATATATGAAAAGTCTTTGAAAGTTTGAAAACACATGAAAAGCATCAAGTAGTACAATTATTTTTAAAATATCTTACCTATATAAAATAAATATAATATATGTTCAACTTTATAAAATTTGAAATTTACTGAAAAGTGAAAAAAAATTAATTATATGCTTATTATCTAGAGATGAAGACTTACTTTCCTCTAGAATATTTTCTGAACATTCAAAAATAATAGAGGAATAAGTTTACATTTTGTGTTCTACTTTTGTTACTGAAACAGCACAATGTCACTAGATGTTGCTTTAAACATTTTTATATAATGTTCCATCATACAATTGCAGTTTCATTTATTGAACTGTCTTTCCCTTGCTGAGTTTCTTTGTTGTTTTCATTTTTAAGCACTTATAACACACAAATAAACATTCTTGCTATCTTCTGTACACATCTCTGATTATTTTCTAGGAATGCTTAGATATGGGAATGAAATGCTCAGAAGCCTAAAGAATTTATATTTGATATATAAACACATAATATTCTGGGAAGAAATAAATAGGCAGAATGAGCATCTAGATTTAAATTTCAGATTTCTCTTCACTGAATTTGTGAAGTGGGGTGGTTAACAGTTTCTCTAAGCTGAGCACATGAAGAAATGTGGTAGAGACTTAACAAATGTTTCCTTCCTTTTCACTCTGTCCAAGTGTTGCTCCAGCTAGAGACTTGCCTCAATTCTTGACAGTCCCGAACGCTACTCATCCTATTTTTGTACTACTACTAGGATTTGATAGTGAAGGTAAATACCTTACACTTAAGCATAAAATGGGTTCCTCTGTTAGGCAGTTAGTCAGACATGAGTAGGTTCTAAGCCATCTTGGATGGACATTGTTGGTCAGATCATACCCAGAGTTGTGGCAAAAGACCACCACCAAGTTTCCAGCCATATCAAGACCAAGCAAGATAAAACTGTCTCTGCAGTTTGGTTCTGGTGCAGCAAGATCTAAAAGATGACTCAAAGCAGCCCAGGGCTTATTATGCCCCATATTTGTAATATTTTAGCTTTGTGGTTTTGTACTCCTCACCTCCCATGAGTTTCACTTCTTTGTTTGTGGGTAAGCACCTGTGTACTAGAGAAAAATTATGTAATCAAAGATGTCAATCAACTTAGTCAAATGACACAGGACAAGTATGGGACCACCACTCTAAACAAAAACAAAAACAACAAAAACCCCAATTCCATTGCACAGCTGCTTCTGTTTTCCAGACAGTACCCTTTCATCCTTTCTCTGGAGTGTGCTTCCACTTTTGCTTAATAAAATTCTTGCTACTTAAAACTGCTCTGTGCCTCTTGATTGAACTATTTTCTTTGAGAAGACAAGAATTGAGGAAATCACCATTCTGCAGGTGACACCTCCTTCTTAGAATCACTGGGCATTCAGAGCTTTTATCAGCAGTGTTCATTCAGCCCTGTGGTTTTACTTTGTGGCATTGGGATCTTGGGAAATGACTCATCAAACTCCAAGAGACTTATTTAGAAATCAACATGTCAGTTTATTCATTTATGCCAAGGAAACCAGAACATTCTTGTCAACTGGTCATTATGTTCTCTTCCTACCAGAAATCCTATCTGAATTTATTCAGAGAATTTGATAAAACAATTTACCTCAGCAGTTTATTTTGTGAGACAAGAGTGGATACACACACGGGTTTATGGTTATGAATTTTTCTCTCCCTGCTTCACTGAAGTGGTGGTTAACAGTTTCTCTAAGCTGAGCACATGAAGAAATGTGGTAGAGACTTAACAAATGTTTCCTTCCTTTTCACTCTGTCCAAGTGTTGCTCCAGCTAGAGACTTGCCTCAATTCTTGACAGTCCCGACGCTACTCATCCTATTTTTGTACTACTACTAGGATTTGATAGTGAAGGTAAATACCTTACACTTAAGCATAAAATGGGTTCCTCTGTTAGGCAGTTAGTCAGACATGAGTAGGTTCTAAGCCATCTTGGATGGACATTGTTGGTCAGATCATACCCAGAGTTGTGGCAAAAGACCACCACCAAGTTTCCAGCCATATCAAGACCAAGCAAGATAAAACTGTCTCTGCAGTTTGGTTCTGGTGCAGCAAGATCTAAAAGATGACTCAAAGCAGCCCAGGGCTTATTATGCCCCATATTTGTAATATTTTAGCTTTGTGGTTTTGTACTCCTCACCTCCCATGAGTTTCACTTCTTTGTTTGTGGGTAAGCACCTGTGTACTAGAGAAAAATTATGTAATCAAAGATGTCAATCAACTTAGTCAAATGACACAGGACAAGTATGGGACCACCACTCTAAACAAAAACAAAAACAACAAAAACCCCAATTCCATTGCACAGCTGCTTCTGTTTTCCAGACAGTACCCTTTCATCCTTTCTCTGGAGTGTGCTTCCACTTTTGCTTAATAAAATTCTTGCTACTTAAAACTGCTCTGTGCCTCTTGATTGAACTATTTTCTTTGAGAAGACAAGAATTGAGGAAATCACCATTCTGCAGGTGACACCTCCTTCTTAGAATCACTGGGCATTCAGAGCTTTTATCAGCAGTGTTCATTCAGCCCTGTGGTTTTACTTTGTGACATTGGGATCTTGGGAAATGACTCATCAAACTCCAAGAGACTTATTTAGAAACCAACATGTCAGTTTATTCATTTATGCCAAGGAAACCAGAACATTCTTGTCAACTGGTCATTATGTTCTCTTCCTACCAGAAATCCTATCTGAATTTATTCAGAGAATTTGATAAAACAATTTACCTCAGCAGTTTATTTTGTGAGACAAGAGTGGATACACACACGGGTTTATGGTTATGAATTTTTCTCTCCCCTGCTTGCCTACAAATATTGTGAAAGCTGGAATATCTATTTCTATAACTGCAATGCAAAATGTCTGGTATAGAGATAAACATTTTTTAATGCATTGCCTAAAAGTTAGAAAGACAGGACAAAAGGAAAAATCAAGGGATAGAAGAACAATCTTCAACTATTCAGGAGTGGAGTATAAACATTAACTCAGACCGCAAGCTATCCACTCATTTTTCTATATCATGCACTTATTTTATTTTTTAATTGTATCCTGGGGAGGTCAGTTATTTTTGCCTAAGTTCAATGTGCATATGTGCTTGAAACAGTTCCTTTCAATAAGTCAAACTGAAATAAGCAGCAGGAAACAGCATGCACTCATCTTTACAAAAATTTTTCTGATTTGAAATTCCTTAGATAAGTACCAACAAAATGAGATTTATAGATCCACCCTTTCTCCATTAAGCAATTTTGTGAGCTTTTACAATAGATAAAAATATTTATTTATGATTCATAAGTTTTGAAATGCAGACGTGAATTTCCAGGGAAGAATGAGAGGTATGGGTTAAGTGAAATAAAATTGTGAGAACAGGATTAAAAAAAAAAAAAAAGGATGAGACTTGCACTATTTGAGCTTTTTTTTTTTTTTTCATATTATGCTTCTCTTTGTATAATTGCACCAAGAAAAGAAGTGCTTATTTTCATAGACAATATAAGACCACTACATAGAATACAGCTTTATGGAATGTAGAAGACTAAAAGTGATGTCAACACCCCCAAATAATGGGTTCATTCTAGTTTATGACTGTCATCTCTAGGTTATTCAAAATACATGTCTATCAATCCAACCAACCACTGGCTGCAAATCATTTTGAAAATGATGTGGGCATAAATGTTTAATCATATGAGTCCACCCATCAGTAAATTTAGAGGAAAATGCACATTGCATAGTTGTGGACAATTAAAGATGAGAGAAAAATACTCTTTACTGAGCAGCCTCTATGTATCAGATATGGGGATGTATGCCTGTCATAAATGACCTCACTTAACTTTGATGCTGCTTTGTTTAAAGTAGAAATTGTTATCTCATTTTGTTTTTTTTTGTTTTTTTTTTTTGATTTTTTTTTTTAAACCTTTATTTTACTTTTAACTTTTACAGAGTTTTGTTGTTCACAGACATGCATGTTCTCAGATTAGTCACATGTATATCCCCCCCTTCCCTCCCCTCCCGACCATCACACAGCACCCCTGAAGGATCCCCTTTTCTCACAGAGCAATGACTAGAGCTATTTTCTTCACTTATGATAGTACAGGCCTTCATGCTACTTCCTTTACGCCTCTCACCCACTGTTCCTTCCCCACAATGTCCATATGTCCACTGTCCATGTCTGTCTTTCCGTTGCTTCACTGTGTGTGCCATCATCACCATCCTACTAGATTCCATATATATGTGTTAATATACTGTATTTGTCCTTCTCTTTCTGGCTGACTTCACTTTTTAGGATACGTTCTAGATCCAGCCACCTCATTAGGGTTGATTCTTCTGCATTTCTCTTTACAGCTGTGTAGTATTCCATTGTATATATGTACCAGAGCTTTTGGATCCATTCGTTCGTCGATGGGCATCTAGGTTGCTTCCATGTTCTAGCTATTGTATAGAGAGCTGCAATAAACATTAGGGTACAGGTGCTTCTTTCAGTTTTGATTTCGTCAGGGTATAAGCCTAAGAGTGGGATTGCTGGGTCATATGGTGCTTCTATTTTTAGTTTTTTAAGAAATCTCCAGACTGTCTTCCATAGAGGCTGTATCAATTTACACTCCCACCAGCAATGCAGGAGTGTTCCCTTTTCTCCGCAGCCTCTCCAGCATTTATTGTCTGTCGATTTGTGGATGACGGCCATTCTGACGGGTGTGAGGTGATATCTCATTGTAGTTTTGATTTGCATTTCTCTAATTATTAGTGAAGTTGAGCATCGTTTCATGTGTTTTTGGGCCATCTGTATGTCATCGTTGGAGAGGTGTCTGTTTAGGTCCTTTTCCCATTTTTTGATTGGGTTGTTCGTTTTTCCAGTGCTAAGTTGTCTGAGTTGCTTGTAGATTTTGGAGATTAATTCTTTCTCTGTTGTTTCATTTGCTATGATTTTCTCCCACTCTGTGGGCTGTCTGTTCAGATTTTTTGTAATTTCTTTAGCTGTACAAAAGCTTTTAAGTTTCAAGAGGTCCCACATGTTCATTTGTCTTTTTAGTTCCACTATTCTAGTAGGTGGGTCAGAGAAGATCTTGCTTTGATGTATGTCCTTGAGGGTTTTGCCTATATTCTCCTCTAAGAGTTTGATGGTTTCTGGACTTACATTTAAGTCTTTAATCCATTTTGAGTTGATGTTTGTGTATGGTGTCAGGGTATGTTCCAACTTCATTTTCTTGCATGTAGCTGTCCAATTTTCCCAGCACCATTTGTTGAAGAGGCTGTCTTTGTCCCATTTTATATGCTCGCCTCCTTTGTCAAAAATAAGGTACCCATAGGTGCGTGGGTTGATCTCTGGGTTCTCGATCTTGTTCCATTGGTCGATAGTTCTGTTTTTGTGCCAGTACCATACTGTCTTGAGGACTGTTGCTTTGTAGTAGAGTCTGAAGTTGGGGAGGCTGATCCCCCCAGCTCCATTCTTCTTCCTGAGGATTGCTTTGGCTATTCGAGGTCTTTTTTGTTTCCATATGAACTGTGTTATTCGTTGGTCTAGTTCTGTGAAGAATGTTATTGGAAGTTTGATAGGGATCTCATTGAATCTATAGATGACATTTGGTAGTATGGTCATTTTCACAATATTCATTCTTCCGACCCAGGAACATGGAATATTTCTCCATCTGTTTAACTCTTCTTTAATGTCTCTCATGAGTGTCTTGTAATTTTCTGTGTACAGTTCTTTTGTTTCTTTGGGTAGGTTTATTCCTAGATATTTGATTCTTTTGGTTGCGATGGTGAAGAGGACTACCTCTTTGATTTCATTTTCTGATTTTTCATTGTTTGTGTATAGGAATGCCAGTGATTTCTGTATATTGATTTTGTATCCTGCGACTTTGCTGAATTCGCTGATTAACTCTAGTAGTTTTGTAATAGTGTCTTTGGGATTTTCTATGTATAATATCATGTCATCTGCAAATAGAGAGAGTTTGACTTCTTCTTTTCCAATCTGGATTCCTTTGATTTCTTTCTCTTCTCTTATTGCTGTTGCAAGAACTTCCAGGACTATGTTGAATAAGAGTGGTGAAAGTGGACACCCTTGTCTTGTTCCTGATCTTAGAGGGAATGTTTTGAGTTTTTCACCATTGAGGATAATGTTGGTTGTGGGCTTCTCATATATGGCTTTCACTATGTTAAGATAAGTACCTTCTATGCCCATTTTTTGAAGAGTTTTTATCATACATGGATGCTGTACTTTGTCAAAGGCTTTTTCTGCATCTATTGAAATGATCATGTGATTTTTGTCTTTCAGTTTCTTGATATGGTGTATCACATTGATTGATTTGCAGATGTTGAAGAATCCTTGCATGCCTGGGATGAACCCAACTTGATCGTGATGAATGAGCTTTTTGATGTGTTGCTGAATTCTGTTTGCTAGGATTTTGTTGAGGATTTTGGCATCTAGATTCATCAGTGAAATTGGCCTATAATTTTCTTTTTTTGTGATGTCTTTGCCTGGCTTTGGTATCAGGGTGATGGTGGCCTCGTAGAATGTGTTTGGAAGTATTCCTTCCTGTGCAATTTTTGGGAAGAGTTTTAGAAGGACAGGCATTAGCTCTTCTTTGAATGTTTGGTAGAATTCACTTGTGAAACCATCTGGCTCTGGGCTTTTATTTTTGGGTAGATTTTTGATCACAAGGTCGATTTCTGAGCTTGTGATTGGCTTGTTCATAGTTTCTATTTCTTCCTGGTTGAGTCTTGGGAGATGAATCTTCTCTAAGAAACTGTCCATTTCTTTCAGGTTGTCCAGTTTGTTGCCATAGAGTTGTTCATAATAGTCTCTTAGAATCCTTTGGATTTCTGCATTATCCGTTGTGATTTCTCCTTTTTCATTTTTGATTTTGGTGATCTGGTTCTTCTCTCTCTTTTTCTTGATGAGTCTGGCCAGTGGTGTGTCGATTTTATTGACTTTTTCAAAGAACCAGCTTTTTGTTTTATTTATCTTTACTATTGTTTCTTTTGTTTCTTTTTCATTTATTTCTGCTCTGATCTTTATGATTTCCCTTCTTCTGCTGGCTTTGGGGTGTTTTTGTTCTTCTTTCTCCAGTTGTTTTAAGCGTAAGATTAGGTCGTCTGTTTGAGATTTTCCTAGTTTCTTGAGGTGGGATTGTATTGCTATAAACTTCCCTCTTAGAACTGCTTTTGCAGTATCCCATAGGTTTTGCACTGTCGTGTGCTCATTGTCATTTTCTTCTAGGAATTTTTTTATTTCTCCTTTGATTTCCTCAATGATCAGTTGGTTTTTTAGGTATGTGTTGTTTAATCTCCATGTGTTTGTGTTTTTAGCGGTTTTTTTCCTGTAGTTGATCTCTAGTCTCACTGCATTGTGGTCCGAGAAGATGGTTGATATAATTTCAGTTTTCTTGAATTGACTCAGGTTTGATTTGTGGCCCAAGATGTGGTCTATCCTGGAGAATGTTCCGTGAGCACTTGAGAAGAAAGTGTATTCTTCTGCTTTTGGATGGAAAGTCCTAAAGATATCAATGAGGTCCATTTCTTCTAGTGTGGCATTTAAGGCCTGTGTTTCTTTATTAATTTTCTGTTTGGATGATCTGTCCATTGGTGTGAGAGGGGTGTTAAAGTCTCCTACTATGATTGTGTTGCTGTCAATGTCTTCTTTTATGTCTGAAAGTGTTTGTCTTATGTATTGGGGTGCTCCTGCGTTGGGAGCATAGATATTTATGATTGTTATGTCTTCTTCTTGGATGGATCCCTTAATCATGATGTAGTGACCTGCCTTGTCTCTTAGAATCTTCTTTACTTTAAAATCTATTTTATCTGATATGAGGATTGCTACTCCAGCTTTCTTTTGATTTTCATTTGCATGGAATATCTTTTTCCAGCCTCTCACTTTCAGTCTATGAGTGTCTCTAGGTCTGAAATGAGTTTCCTGGAGGCAGCATATGTATGGGTTGTATTTTTGGATCCATTCAGCCACTCTGTGTCTTTTGGTTGGGGCGTTTAGTCCATTGACATTCAAAGTAATTATTGATACAAATGATCCTATTGTCATCTTCTTAGATGGTATGATGGGTTTGTTTCGTGGGTCTTCTCCTTTTATACTTGTTGTCTGTATAAGTCCCTTTAACACTTGTTGTAAGGCTGGTTTGGTGTGACTAAATTCTTTTAGTTTTTGCTTGTCTGTAAAGCTTTTGATTTCTCCATCAATTTTGAAGGAGATCCTTGCAGGGTAGAGGATTCTTGGTTGCAGATTATTCTCTTTCAGCCGTTTAAATGTGTCCTGCCATTCCCTTCTGGCCTGCAGAGTTTCTGTTGAAAGATCAGCTGTTAAGCGGATGGGCTTTCCCTTGTATGTCACTAGTTGCTTTTCCCTTGCTGCTTTGAGAATTCTATCTTTGTGTTTAATTTGTGTTAACTTCATTAATATGTGTCTTGGCGTGTTTCTTCTCGGATTGATTCTGTTAGGTACTCTTTGTGCTTCTTGGACTTGATTGACTATTTCTTTTCCCATGGTGGGGAAATTTTCAACTATAATCTCTTCAAAAATTTTCTCATAGCCTTTCTTTTTTTCTTCTTCTTCTGGAACCCCTATAATTCGAATATTGGTGCGTTTGATATTATCCCATAGGTCTCTGAGGCTGTCCTCTGCTCTTTTCATTCTTTGAGCTAGAGTCTGTTTTTCAGCAGTTACTTCCACCATTTTATCTTCTAGCTCACTTATCCGGTCTTCTGTCTCAGATACTCTGCTCTTGATTCCTTCTACAGTGTTTTTCAGTTCAGCAATTGAGTTGTTTGTCTCTGTTACTTTTTTGGTAAGTTCTTGTATTTCTTTATTCAGTGTGTTAGTTGTATCTTGCAATTTCTCTGAAATTCTGTTTTCAGTGTCTTTGATCATCTTTACTATCATTCTTCTGAAATCACTTTCAGAAAGTTTGTCCAAATCCTCTTCATTAATTTGATCTTGTGTGTTTGTGGATTGTTCCTTCGCTTGTGTGGTATTTCTCTGCCGTTTCATTGTTATTATTAATTTTTTAAAACTGATTCTGTTGGGGATTTCCTTTTCCCAGACTTTGAGTTACATCTGTTGGAGTTTGTTGTTTGGATGGGGCTTCTATTCTGGGTGATGCTGGTGATTGGGTGATGTCAGGACTTGTATACAAGTGATTACCTTTGCTGGCGTTCTCACTTGTATACTGCTCTTTAGTGTTATGTGTTCTCTAGTATTGTAGAGTTTTGGAGTCAGTGCACCCTCCTTAAAACCCCGGGGCTTGTTGCCTGACCAGGGAATGAAGATTTCATGGCTGATTTGTTATGGCATTAAATGATATTAAAACATATATATGCAAATGAGAAACAGAAGGTATACCTTTGACAAATGGCAATTTAAAAATTATGCAAGTACTATCTAGTGTATTGAAAAATTATATAGAAAGATCAGCTGTTAAGCGGATGGGCTTTCCTTGTATGTCACTAGTTGCTTTTCCTTGCTGCTTTGAGAATTCTATCTTTGTGTTTAATTTGTGTTAACTTCATTAATATGTGTCTTGGCGTGTTTCTTCTCGGATTGATTCTGTTAGGTACTCTTTGTGCTTCTTGGACTTGATTGACTATTTCTTTTCCCATGGTGGGGAAATTTTCAACTATAATCTCTTCAAAAATTTTCTCATAGCCTTTCTTTTTTTCTTCTTCTTCTGGAACCCCTATAATTCGAATATTGGTGCGTTTGATATTATCCCATAGGTCTCTGAGGCTGTCCTCTGCTCTTTTCATTCTTTGAGCTAGAGTCTGTTTTTCAGCAGTTACTTCCACCATTTTATCTTCTAGCTCACTTATCCGGTCTTCTGTCTCAGATACTCTGCTCTTGATTCCTTCTACAGTTTTTTTCAGTTCAGCAATTGAGTTGTTTGTCTCTGTTACTTTTTTGGTAAGTTCTTGTATTTCTTTATTCAGTGTGTTAGTTGTATCTTGCAATTTCTCTGAAATTCTGTTTTCAGTGTCTTTGATCATCTTTACTATCATTCTTCTGAAATCACTTTCAGAAAGTTTGTCCAAATCCTCTTCATTAATTTGATCTTGTGTGTTTGTGGATTGTTCCTTCGCTTGTGTGGTATTTCTCTGCCGTTTCATTGTTATTATTAATTTTTTAAAACTGATTCTGTTGGGGATTTCCTTTTCCCAGACTTTGAGTTACATCTGTTGGAGTTTGTTGTTTGGATGGGGCTTCTATTCTGGGTGATGCTGGTGATTGGGTGATGTCAGGACTTGTATACAAGTGATTACCTTTGCTGGCGTTCTCACTTGTATACTGCTCTTTAGTGTTATGTGTTCTCTAGTATTGTAGAGTTTTGGAGTCAGTGCACCCTCCTTAAAACCCCGGGGCTTGTTGCCTGACCAGGGAATGAAGATTTCATGGCTGATTTGTTATGGCATTAAATGATATTAAAACATATATATGCAAATGAGAAACAGAAGGTATACCTTTGACAAATGGCAATTTAAAAATTATGCAAGTACTATCTAGTGTATTGAATTATACACATAAACATATACAGCTATAACATAACCCAAGCATTCCAATCAAAAATATAGTACAATACGTTAGCACGGCGAATAGAGAAATCCAAGAATGATATCCACAAGTTAATAAGCAAACTAAGTAGAGTACCAATTGGAGAATGATGCTAAAGCAGGATCCCCGTTGGGGATAAGGCAATGAGGACAGAACAGACTAAGAAATATAGTGGGGAAAGGGAAAAAGAGAAAGGGAGGATAGAAGAGAAATATAGAATAATATTGCAAAGTTAAATATAGGAAGATAAAGATTTGTATGTGTTAGAATTTAGTGCTATAGGAAAGGAGCTTCAGAGAAAGCAAAGAATTATAGAGGAGGTAGTAGTACAAATGAAAAAATTATTAAAAATTAAAAGATCTAAATTTTATAGAAAAATATAGAAAAACAAAGCAAAAATAATAAAAACAAACAAAACCCCCACAGAACCTTAAAAGGCCAATGGGGAACCAGAAGTTTATACCAAAATAAAATGTGTGGTTTAAAAGGAAAAAGAAAAAAAAAAATTTATGTAAACTTGAATATATTCAGTCTTACTGATAAGATTAGTCGCTTCAATAGAATTCAGTGAAGGAACTGAACACACCCACTCTCTCTCTCACACACACCCCCAAGAAAAGAAAAAAAAAAAAGCGGTGGGTGCACTGAGTGGGTTTGGAAAAAAGAGAAAAAAAAATTGAAACAAAGTAATACAATACAAAAAATGAAATTTTAAAGTCCAGCAGTAACTCCAGCTTCAGACAAAACGTGAAAATAGTGTTTATGTTCTTCTGTCTCTTGCTGACTATTCAGGAATTATCAGTCTTTTTCTTGCCTCTGGCTGTGGTTGGATCTGAAGACCTCTTTGACTGTTTGTTTTGGCCTATTCCAGAATTAAAAGGCCCGCCCAGGCTGGCCCTGGGAGTTTCTTAATCCAAATCCCTTTTCTTGCTGGTTGGAGCTAAATTCCCTCCCTGTAGCTTGACCAGCAGCCCTGCAGTTTGACCAGCAGCCAAACTACAGTAGGGAAAATGGCGTCTGTCTCACAGAGGATTTATTCCCACACGCTCTATGGGAAGCACTTCTGCAGTGACCCCGACCCTGCTGCAGGCCACCGTCGACCCCCGCCACCGCGGGAGACGTCAGGTTACTCAGAGGTGAGTCTGGCTCAGTCTCATGCAGGATCGCTATTCCTCTCTCCCGGATCACAGTGCGCAGAGACTTTCCAGTCCTCCTCGGCGGCTCTGTGATCGGGTTAATGGTAACCTCCTCCAAAGGGAACTGAGTGCCGCCCTTCCGAGGCCTGCTCAAGGGCACTTCTAGCTCAAGGGGGCACCTGGACCCTCCAAAGCAGGTCTGGCTCAGTCCCTTGTGGGTGTTAGTGCTCCTCTCCCGGGTTTTGATCTGCAACAGGCTTTGCGGCTTTGGCCCGCCCAGCCTCTCCGGCGGGTATGAGGTTTGACTTTTAAAAGTGTGATTGCGCCCTCCTACCGTCTTGATGCGGCTTCTCCTTTGTTCTTCGATGCGGGGTGTCCTCTCTGTGATCAGATCCAACCTCCTTTCGTCGATGGTTTCCCACGAACTCGTCGCAATTCAGGCGATTTTGCAGGAGAGATGAGTGCACGTCCTTCTACGCCGCCATCTTAGCTCCACCCCCCTATCTCATTTTGAAAATGAGAAAACTGCAGCCCAGATTAGATAACAGATAACAAATGAAGGTAGTATCCTATCCCAGGTTCTGCCTGATTCCATAGCATGATCTCAAGAACTTATAAGGAATTCCACGTACTTCAAACAATATCTACATCAAACAATGTCTACATCTTATTGACCTTGGTGAATTAACGACACCTTTTTATGGAATCTGATTTGTTCATGTCTTTCATTCCATGAGCATATGATGAGTGTGTGTGTGTGTGTGTGTCTGTATGTGTAGTTGTTTTTAATATGTGAAAATATGTGATGCACTCAGTTGTGCCTGTGACCCCATAAATTGTAACCAACCAGGCTCTTCTGTCCATGGAATTCTCCAAGCAAGAAGACTAGAGTGGGTAGCCATTCCCTTCTCCAGGGGATCTTCCTGATGCAGGGATCAAACCTGGGTCTCTTGCATTGCTGGCAGATTCTTTACCACCTAGGCACCTGGGAAGCCCATAGCAATTTGTGATATATTTCTACACAAATAAAGAAACTAGTATAAAAGACAAAAGTGTCTGTAATATGGAAAAGGAAATGGCAACCCACTACAGTATTTTTGCCTGGAGAAATCCATGGACAGAGGAGTTTGGGGGGGCTGCAGGCTATGGAGTTGCAAAGAGTCAGACACCCTAATTCAAAGGGTTTGAAAGAAAGATTCATGGAGCCTGGACTCCTCTTGAGAGCCAGATAGTGGTGTAAAATGTGATAGCATATGTGAATTAGAAGGTTTACAACTGAGGTTGCAATTTGATAGTCAGGAGAGTATACAGGCAAATTGTAAGCACAGCTGTGTAAGATTATTTAGGGGTGAGAGAATTGTCCTGTAGCTCTTTTACTACTGCACTTGGCATCATGATGGTCGTGGGTCTCAAGAAAGGGTAAAAATAATGCTTGATGAAAGTTATTTCAAAAGTAAAGGATTATCAATATCAAATCATTTTCAGTAATAATGAAGAATGTAGAGAAATTGTTGCTACAATAAAAAAGTGTATCAATTAAAAAGAAGTATCTGTAATAAAATATGTATATGTAGGTATACATATATAAATGATATTATAAAATATTTATAAGTAAAGTGTGTGTATATATATATATGGTTGTATATAAAACTTATCATGAACATATAAATACATTAGAATTAAGATCATAATTAAGAATTTAGAATTAAGACCCATCTAGAGATGGGTCATCTAGAGATACCATCTAGAGATGGTATCTAGGCAAAAAAGCCTAGATCTTTAACTCTCCAGCCATATTTCTTCATTCCTTGGGTGACCACTGAGTGTCCAATCTGGGTCTGGTTCACCTATGGGATGGGATTAATTGTTATCCATGTCTTTGTTTAGCTACTGCAAAGTGTTATGATTCTAAAATATAACAGTTAAGTCAAAATCCATAGTGTGACTCAAAATAACCACTCTAGGTATAACATTTTTTGCTTAGTTAAACAGATTATTTCGGCCAGTCCATTGGCATGAGAATTTTCATTGTCATTAGCGGTATTTGGACATCACCCAGCTCTTCTTCAGACAACTTCCAAGGCTGAAGTGTTTCCTTACTTGACAAATTCATGGTTTCTAATAAAAGGCAAATCTTGCTCTGACATCCTCATTAAGGCAAGTTTTTAAATTTATTTTTATTATAGTTTGGGAATAAAAATAACTTTGCATGCCCTGCTGCTTCCAATTAGTAGTTTACCTTAGGTGGTTACCACATGCCAATCAATATAGGATGTCCTTGATTTAGCCTCAAGGAGAAACAGAACAATATACAGGACAATTTGCAGTCCTCCCAAATAATAAGGGAATATTTTTTTTTTCTTTTAGCTTCTAGAAGATGAAGTGACTGGACCATTATTTTTGATATGAGGCAAACAAATCCTATAATTGATGGCTATGGTTCTGTTGCTTGGGTTGCCTTAAAATTAATATGCTAAAACCAGGTTTAGAAGTAATGGTATAAGGAGTTGGAGCTTTTAGGAGGTAATCACTTCATGAAATTATAGCCCTCATGAACAGATTTCTTATAAAAGAGACCGCAGAAGGAACGATTGCTCCTTCCACCACGAGAGGTAAATCAAGAAGAGGGTGTCTGTGAACCAGGAAATAGGTTCTTACCAGACCCTGAATCTGCCTGCATTTTGATCTTAGACTTCTCAACCACTAGAACAGCAAGAAATAAATATTGATTATTCATAACCCACCTAGTTTATGAGATTCAGTTGTAGCAGCCGAAACACACTAACACCCTGAGCTTGCTATAACTTGGTTAGTTAACTGGTTAAAAGCAAAAGCACAAAGTGCAAAAATAGGATAGAATTTAACTTCTAAAAACCTCTCATGGACCATGCTCTAATTCTGAAATGTTCAGAAAAATCATTGAACCTCAGTTGCCTTAGTTGTGAAATCAGGATTAAAAAAAGGGTGCTTCTCTCACAGGGTTATTTTGAGAAAAAAAGAACATGGGGAAATCACGTTATGGGAAATCATCATATGAACAGAAAAGCAGCATATATAAACACAAATTATTTATGTGTTTAGACTTTTTGAAGACAAAATGAAGTATAAGCACAAGAAATAGTTAATAAATTATTAAATTCTGGGTAGTTTGTTAATATTACAAAATGTGGCTTCCAGTTGTTAAGGATATGTGGACAATTACTGTGACTGTTTTAACTTTTATCTTCTTCCTACCAAAACTGGGTGCATTGTAGAGCCATTTCTAGCAAAATGAAGAGCCTGGAAAAATCCCTGGGGATTTGGAAGCCGTTTGTCATTAATAGCGAAAGCAATATTGAAGAAGAAACGTAATATTGCAGAGTAGGTGCCAATGTGTTCTACATGTTCATAAAGAATGTTCTATAGTTAATGAATATTAGCATTTCTCTTTTTTCTCAGGTTCTAAATCATCACTAATGTTTTATGCCTGGTTCCTGTTCCTTCTTAATTAATTGCACTCATCATTTGGCTGATTTCAAACACTGCCATAATTTCAAAATTGCATCGACGTAGAAATGCCTCCAAAATGCATATCTCTGCCTGGACCTTCCCTCTCAACCCAAACTGCCTTTATGTACACCTGCACATGGATATCCCTCAGATACTTCAAATGTGGTCAAAACTAAATTAGTTATCCTCCTTCTAATCTCTTCTTCTCTGGGGATCTAATCCTTGTTCATCTTTTGATCTCCAAGCCCATCATCTCAGCAATAAGCATAAGTCATTCTCAACACAATAACGAAGACACCCCCCTTTCCCCATAATAGCCAAGGTTTGTGTTCTTATTTTATGTAGGATATCCATGCTGTATAACACAGCACTGAAGACATGTCACCATTTTGTTACCAACTAAATACTTGAGCTTCATCTCTCACTACTTCATTCCGTATTTTCTGTAATCCTGTTGTGAAACTACTACTGATTTCTCTCTAAACATTATACATCTTTACAGAAAAATAAAATTGTGTATCTTCATGCCTTTATTCTTACTATATCTTCATCCTAGAATGTACCTTTTCTTTAATCCTTCCCCAAACCTAGAAAAAATTTGAGTGGGGGCTTCTCTCACAGGGTTATTTTGAGAAAAAAGAACATGGGGAAATCACGTTATGGGAAATCAGAAAAGCAGCATATATAAACACAAATTATTTATGTGTTTAGACTTTTTGAAGACAAAATGAAGTATAAGCACAAGAAATAGTTAATAAATTATTAAATTCTGGGTAGTTTGTTAATATTACAAAATGTGGCTTCCAGTTGTTAAGGATATGTGGACAATTACTGTGACTGTTTTAACTTTTATCTTCTTCCTACCAAAACTGGGTGCATTGTAGAGCCATTTCTAGCAAAATGAAGAGCCTGGAAAAATCCTGGGATTTGGAAGCCGTTTGTCATTAATAGCGAAAGCAATATTGAAGAAGAAACGTAATATTGCAGAGTAGGTGCCAATGTGTTCTACATGTTCATAAAGAATGTTCTATAGTTAATGAATATTAGCATTTCTCTTTTTTCTCAGGTTCTAAATCATCACTAATGTTTTATGCCTGGTTCCTGTTCCTTCTTAATTAATTGCACTCATCATTTGGCTGATTTCAAACACTGCCATAATTTCAAAATTGCATCGACGTAGAAATGCCTCCAAAATGCATATCTCTGCCTGGACCTTCCCTCTCAACCCAAACTGCCTTTATGTACACCTGCACATGGATATCCCTCAGATACTTCAAATGTGGTCAAAACTAAATTAGTTATCCTCCTTCTAATCTCTTCTTCTCTGGGGATCTAATCCTTGTTCATCTTTTGATCTCCAAGCCCATCATCTCAGCAATAAGCATAAGTCATTCTCAACACAATAACGAAGACACCCCCCTTTCCCCATAATAGCCAAGGTTTGTGTTCTTATTTTATGTAGGATATCCATGCTGTATAACACAGCACTGAAGACATGTCACCATTTTGTTACCAACTAAATACTTGAGCTTCATCTCTCACTACTTCATTCCGTATTTTCTGTAATCCTGTTGTGAAACTACTACTGATTTCTCTCTAAACATTATACATCTTTACAGAAAAATAAAATTGTGTATCTTCATGCCTTTATTCTTACTATATCTTCATCCTAGAATGTACCTTCTGTCCTTCTTTGAAATCTGCCATTCAAGACCCAACATAAATCAGACCTTATCTGCAAGACATCCAATCTTCCCAAATATTGTCACCATATAATTTAGTTGTAACATGTTAGACCATTGCTTCTAAAACTTTTCTGTGTCTATCATTCAAATGAGGATCTTGTTAAATGTAGATTCTCATTCAGCAGGCTTGAAGTAGGACCTAAGATTTACAATTTACTTGGTGATGTTGCTGTTGTTGCTGGTCCACAGACCCCATTTTTACCAGTAAGGCTTTAGTCCACTCAATTATATTCTGATCAGTAAATACAGGTATGCTGGTCTTGCCCACAATTTTTTTTCAAGTCAGAAATTATGTCATATCTACTTCTCAAGCACTTTATGTTTTTTAAAATGGAGTGAATTGGATTGACTGCCATCACTTGGATGTTGGCTGGGACACTGAGGATCCCATTTTATCATTCATCCTTGCGATAAGAACACCAGTGCAATAATAATAATATGATATAAATTCCATTTGTTATGGGCTTGCTATGTGACAGATAATACACTCAGCACCATAATTGTTACTATCTTAGCTCATTTATGGTTTTCAAGAACCCTGGCATATAGGTATGATGTGGGCTACCACTGGTCAGTTCCTAAGAAATTACTGGGCCCCTGGATATGAAGAAATGAGTGATGATGACATGGATAGCTCAGATAGTCCTTGAACCCCAGATATGTTTTTCAGACCTAAAATTCACCCTTTAGAAAGTGAGATAAGTTCAGAAGGAGAAGCGGAATGGGTAAATATGATGTTACCTAAAGGAGGAACACATATTAATCTAAAAGGCAAGAATATTGTGTCCAAAAGAAGTATGAGAAATTTTGAATCAGTGAAAGAAAGTTCCTCTAGCAAGGCAGAAAGTGAAACTTCATCTGAGTCACAGCCACCCCGTAAGAGTAAGCGGGGAAGCATGAGAAGTAAAGAAAGAATTTTTTAAAACAATGGGTCATTATTCTTAGGTATAGAGCAGCTCAAGTTAAATTACTTTCCCCGAAAACTACTGATTTCTCTCTAAACATTATACATCTTTACAGAAAAATAAAATTGTGTATCTTCATGCCTTTATTCTTACTATATCTTCATCCTAGAATGTACCTTCTGTCCTTCTTTGAAATCTGCCATTCAAGACCCAACATAAATCAGACCTTATCTGCAAGACATCCAATCTTCCCAAATATTGTCACCATATAATTTAGTTGTAACATGTTAGACCATTGCTTCTAAAACTTTTCTGTGTCTATCATTCAAATGAGGATCTTGTTAAATGTAGATTCTCATTCAGCAGGCTTGAAGTAGGACCTAAGATTTACAATTTACTTGGTGATGTTGCTGTTGTTGCTGGTCCACAGACCCCATTTTTACCAGTAAGGCTTTAGTCCACTCAATTATATTCTGATCAGTAAATACAGGTATGCTGGTCTTGCCCACAATTTTTTTTCAAGTCAGAAATTATGTCATATCTACTTCTCAAGCACTTTATGTTTTTTAAAATGGAGTGAATTGGATTGACTGCCATCACTTGGATGTTGGCTGGGACACTGAGGATCCCATTTTATCATTCATCCTTGCGATAAGAACACCAGTGCAATAATAATAATATGATATAAATTCCATTTGTTATGGGCTTGCTATGTGACAGATAATACACTCAGCACCATAATTGTTACTATCTTAGCTCATTTATGGTTTTCAAGAACCCTGGCATATAGGTATGATGTGGGCTACCACTGGTCAGTTCCTAAGAAATTACTGGGCCCCTGGATATGAAGAAATGAGTGATGATGACATGGATAGCTCAGATAGTCCTTGAACCCCAGATATGTTTTTCAGACCTAAAATTCACCCTTTAGAAAGTGAGATAAGTTCAGAAGGAGAAGCGGAATGGGTAAATATGATGTTACCTAAAGGAGGAACACATATTAATCTAAAAGGCAAGAATATTGTGTCCAAAAGAAGTATGAGAAATTTTGAATCAGTGAAAGAAAGTTCCTCTAGCAAGGCAGAAAGTGAAACTTCATCTGAGTCACAGCCACCCCGTAAGAGTAAGCGGGGGAAGCATGAGAAGTAAAGAAAGAATTTTTTTAAAAAACAATGGGTCATTATTCTTAGGTATAGAGCAGCTCAAGTTAAAATGAATAGCCTGCCCTGGTCTAGCACAGGGTGTTAAAGTTCCAAAGTTCAGATTTTTCCTTAATCATGAGTTTAAATAATATAAAGGGAAGAAAGTATTTGATTTCAAGGATTTGATTTGAATGTGCTTTGATCAAGTGAAATAAAGTTAATTTTATGTAATTCTTGAATAGATATAAGCTGAAATAGAGAAGTGATGAGTTGATGATTTATTAAGTGAATCAGTATGTTTAGAAAGAAAGGCTATATAAATTAAGTGGTTGAAAACAATTAAAAATCAAATAGTTAGAAACAAAGAAGTTATAAAGAAATTGAAAAGAAAGGAAAAATTTATTATAAAAAGAGTGATGATTAGACTGTGAGACAGCTTGCTCATGCGGCTTGAACATGAGAGGCTCTCCAGCTCTGGGGTAAGACTATTGTATTTTTATTGATTGAGTTCTGAACTTTTAAACCTTATTGTTATGGTTTGACTATGATTACTGATGCACAGCTATGTTGTATTAAGTTGATTACTAAGACGTATAAATGCTGGTTTACTGTCTTGCAATAAATCTGATCTTGATTTGAACTCCACGCCTTTTTACTGTTGAAGTTCTAGTCTCAAATTAGAGGAAACTACAGAGTATAGGTTGAAGTTTTCTGATAATAGTACCGGGGCAATTAAGTGTTTCCCCAATTCTATTGGTTTTCAAGAACCCTGGCATATAGGTATGATGTTGTCAGTTCCTAAGAAATTACTGGGCCCTGAAGAAAATGAGTGATGATGACATGGATAGCTCAGATAGTCCTTGAACCCCAGATATGTTTTTCAGACCTAAAATTCACCCTTTAGAAAGTGAGATAAGTTCAGAAGGAGAAGCGGAATGGGTAAATATGATGTTACCTAAAGGAGGAACACATATTAATCTAAAAGGCAAGAATATTGTGTCCAAAAGAAGTATGAGAAATTTTGAATCAGTGAAAGAAAGTTCCTCTAGCAAGGCAGAAAGTGAAACTTCATCTGAGTCACAGCCACCCCGTAAGAGTAAGCGGGGGAAGCATGAGAAGTAAAGAAAGAATTTTTTTAAAAAACAATGGGTCATTATTCTTAGGTATAGAGCAGCTCAAGTTAAAATGAATAGCCTGCCCTGGTCTAGCACAGGGTGTTAAAGTTCCAAAGTTCAGATTTTTCCTTAATCATGAGTTTAAATAATATAAAGGGAAGAAAGTATTTGATTTCAAGGATTTGATTTGAATGTGCTTTGATCAAGTGAAATAAAGTTAATTTTATGTAATTCTTGAATAGATATAAGCTGAAATAGAGAAGTGATGAGTTGATGATTTATTAAGTGAATCAGTATGTTTAGAAAGAAAGGCTATATAAATTAAGTGGTTGAAAACAATTAAAAATCAAATAGTTAGAAACAAAGAAGTTATAAAGAAATTGAAAAGAAAGGAAAAATTTATTATAAAAAGAGTGATGATTAGACTGTGAGACAGCTTGCTCATGCGGCTTGAACATGAGAGGCTCTCCAGCTCTGGGGTAAGACTATTGTATTTTTATTGATTGAGTTCTGAACTTTTAAACCTTATTGTTATGGTTTGACTATGATTACTGATGCACAGCTATGTTGTATTAAGTTGATTACTAAGACGTATAAATGCTGGTTTACTGTCTTGCAATAAATCTGATCTTGATTTGAACTCCACGCCTTTTTACTGTTGAAGTTCTAGTCTCAAATTAGAGGAAACTACAGAGTATAGGTTGAAGTTTTCTGATAATAGTACCGGGGCAATTAAGTGTTTCCCCAATTCTATTGATTAGAAATAAGTAACTATGCTCTGCCCTCAGCAGGTACTATTATCAACTTTATTTAATTTGGGTTGAAAAATTTCTCTAGCAGCCCAAACTAGTAACTAGTGGAATTAGATTTCAAATCCAGTACTATTTGACTTCAAGTCACTGTCTTCTCTCATTATGCTGTATAGTCTCCCTTGATTACATAGCTAGGGTTTAGAAACTGAGGGTGAAAAGATGACTGTTCCCCAAAGATATATCAACTCAATAACTGCATACAGTTAGTAGAGAATTATTTTGGGGGAAAAGGTTGTGCACAATATAGCAATTTCAAAATGCATCATCTAAACTTTCCTAGGAACCTGACCTTTCCTGGATTATGGTATTACCCTCATGGCCAGTAATTCAGGAACCCGGATAATCAATCACCACAGCACAGCATTTTTGAATTGCCATCAAAGTGGCACTCAGAGCATCTGCTGCCATGCTTAATGACACCAAGTGAGAGTTCAGCTCAGGGAAAGCGTTTTTCTTTGCTGTATGCCACAGCCAGGGCTCTATTGCTGAACCTCAGATAAGGTTTGGATAGAGACTTCGATAATTTAAAACTCAGATATGGTTTTGACATGGACTCAGTTGGAAACAGACAATGTACAGAGATGTTCGGTACTACAACTAAGAGAAAGATATAAACATGTTCATCACAATAGTGCTTTTAGTAAGTAGATCTATTTAGAAGCCCATGGAAAGGTATATTTGATGGTTAGATAATTCTAAGAGGTCTAGATTTTAAGTGTGCAAAGAGTGTGGGCAAACTTTAGCTCTTCCTTAACAGATATATAGCCCAACAACTACCCAAATCTAACTCAGAAAAACTTTGTTTCTTTTTCTTCTTTTTTGTTCTTCCTGCTTCTTTTGGATGAAGCTATTTTTATCAACTGTTCACTCCACAATAAAGGGATATAATACAAACTTAGAATACCTCCAGATAGTTAAAGATCAGACTTTTTTCAAATGTCAAAGATCAACAAAGCATAAGCTATAGTCCAAACACAAATCACTGACTGAAGGGTTTTCTGATAATAGTACCGGGGCAATTAAGTGTTTCCCAATTCTATTGATTAGAAATAAGTAACTATGCTCTGCCCTCAGCAGGTACTATTATCAACTTTATTTAATTTGGGTTGAAAAATTTCTCTAGCAGCCCAAACTAGTAACTAGTGGAATTAGATTTCAAATCCAGTACTATTTGACTTCAAGTCACTGTCTTCTCTCATTATGCTGTATAGTCTCCCTTGATTACATAGCTAGGGTTTAGAAACTGAGGGTGAAAAGATGACTGTTCCCCAAAGATATATCAACTCAATAACTGCATACAGTTAGTAGAGAATTATTTTGGGGGAAAAGGTTGTGCACAATATAGCAATTTCAAAATGCATCATCTAAACTTTCCTAGGAACCTGACCTTTCCTGGATTATGGTATTACCCTCATGGCCAGTAATTCAGGAACCCGGATAATCAATCACCACAGCACAGCATTTTTGAATTGCCATCAAAGTGGCACTCAGAGCATCTGCTGCCATGCTTAATGACACCAAGTGAGAGTTCAGCTCAGGGAAAGCGTTTTTCTTTGCTGTATGCCACAGCCAGGGCTCTATTGCTGAACCTCAGATAAGGTTTGGATAGAGACTTGATAATTTAAAACTCAGATATGGTTTTGACATGGACTCAGTTGGAAACAGACAATGTACAGAGATGTTCGGTACTACAACTAAGAGAAAGATATAAACATGTTCATCACAATAGTGCTTTTAGTAAGTAGATCTATTTAGAAGCCCATGGAAAGGTATATTTGATGGTTAGATAATTCTAAGAGGTCTAGATTTTAAGTGTGCAAAGAGTGTGGGCAAACTTTAGCTCTTCCTTAACAGATATATAGCCCAACAACTACCCAAATCTAACTCAGAAAAACTTTGTTTCTTTTTCTTCTTTTTTGTTCTTCCTGCTTCTTTTGGATGAAGCTATTTTTATCAACTGTTCACTCCACAATAAAGGGATATAATACAAACTTAGAATACCTCCAGATAGTTAAAGATCAGACTTTTTTCAAATGTCAAAGATCAACAAAGCATAAGCTATAGTCCAAACACAAATCACTGACTCACATTTTGGGAAAATAATAGTTTTTTGCATATGATTATATTATTTAATATTATTATCATATAGTTTGAAAGCTAGTTTTTATTTATGAAATTAAACAAATGCATCCAGATTTTATTTTTTAAAAGATTCATATTTTATTTCATTTAAAATCTGAAGTTATATTTTGAAAATTCAATCTATGAATATTACTGAGAATTTGTATTTCATGATCCAAAATTTCAAATTATGACTTCTGTTTCTAGAAGCATTTTCCACATCAATCTAACATCTAAAAAAGTCTTTGTGATGCAAATAATGTCTCATTAAGGTTTCTTACTTTAGAATAGAGACTATAGACTACTTGCTACTCATAGAAATGTGTATCCAGTAGTCTCTGATTCTTGCCAAAAGCAGGAAACTTTTGTAAAGTCAAAAAATACGGACATTCTTTAGATAGATATTAAAAGGCAGTGTCCTAGAACAAAGCTTAGAAATCATTTTTTAAAAATGTGCTGTGTTTCTAGGGTAAGAATGAAAGTTTCAACAGAAATCCTACCTGGTATAGGGTAGATATTCATTAAGCATCTTCTAATTGAATAAATAAATACATAAATAAGTTTGGTATAGTACCACAAAGATCTTATTTTCTAACTGTTTATCTGTATGTATTTTGTCTCTACCCAATGATACAATAAGCTTTTAAAATCTTTTCATTCATTAAAAATATTTCTTTATTTTTTAAATTATTTTTCTGGAATAGAATTGCTCTACAAAACTGTGTTAGTGTGAATCAGCTGTTAGTGTGAATCAGCTATATGTATGCATATATCCCCTTCTCATTTAGGTTACCACTAAATCATTGAATAGAGCTCCCTGAGCTGTATAGTAGATTCACATTAATTATCTATTTCATATATAGTATGAATAGTGTACAAATGTCAATCCCAATCTCCCAATTCATCTCACAGCCCCCTTTTCCCCCAGTGGTGGTCCTTACATTTGTTATCAACATCTGTGTCTCTATTTCTGTTTTGCAAATAAGATAATCCATACGATTAGTATTAAATTTACATATTATGTTTAATCAAAGATCAACAAAGCATAAGCTATAGTCCAAACACAAATCACTGACTCACATTTTGGGAAAATAATAGTTTTTGCATATGATTATATTATTTAATATTATTATCATATAGTTTGAAAGCTAGTTTTATTTATGAAATTAAACAAATGCATCCAGATTTTATTTTTTAAAAGATTCATATTTTATTTCATTTAAAATCTGAAGTTATATTTTGAAAATTCAATCTATGAATATTACTGAGAATTTGTATTTCATGATCCAAAATTTCAAATTATGACTTCTGTTTCTAGAAGCATTTTCCACATCAATCTAACATCTAAAAAAGTCTTTGTGATGCAAATAATGTCTCATTAAGGTTTCTTACTTTAGAATAGAGACTATAGACTACTTGCTACTCATAGAAATGTGTATCCAGTAGTCTCTGATTCTTGCCAAAAGCAGGAAACTTTTGTAAAGTCAAAAAATACGGACATTCTTTAGATAGATATTAAAAGGCAGTGTCCTAGAACAAAGCTTAGAAATCATTTTTTAAAAATGTGCTGTGTTTCTAGGGTAAGAATGAAAGTTTCAACAGAAATCCTACCTGGTATAGGGTAGATATTCATTAAGCATCTTCTAATTGAATAAATAAATACATAAATAAGTTTGGTATAGTACCACAAAGATCTTATTTTCTAACTGTTTATCTGTATGTATTTTGTCTCTACCCAATGATACAATAAGCTTTTAAAATCTTTTCATTCATTAAAAATATTTCTTTATTTTTTAAATTATTTTTCTGGAATAGAATTGCTCTACAAAACTGTGTTAGTGTGAATCAGCTGTTAGTGTGAATCAGCTATATGTATGCATATATCCCCTTCTCATTTAGGTTACCACTAAATCATTGAATAGAGCTCCCTGAGCTGTATAGTAGATTCACATTAATTATCTATTTCATATATAGTATGAATAGTGTACAAATGTCAATCCCAATCTCCCAATTCATCTCACAGCCCCCTTTTCCCCCAGTGGTGGTCCTTACATTTGTTATCAACATCTGTGTCTCTATTTCTGTTTTGCAAATAAGATAATCCATACCATGTTTCTGTATTCCACATATATGTGTTAATATATGATATTTTCCTCTTTCTGACTTGCCTCACTCTTTATGACAGTCTCTAGGCCATACACATCTCTACAAATGAGTCAATTCCATTCCCTTTTATGGCTCAATGATATTCTATGTACCATTCTTCTACAGATGAATATTTAAGTTGCTTTGGTGTTCTGGCTATTGTAAATAGTGCTGCACAAGAACATTGGGGTGCATGTGTCTTTTTGAGTTATGATTTTCTCTGAGTATATGCCCAGCAGAGGTATTTCTGGGCCATATGGGAGTTCTATTTTCAGTTTTTTAAAGAACCTCCATACTGTTTTCCGTAGTGGATGTACCAAGTTGTACTCTCACCAACAGTTCAAAAGAATTCATTTTCTCCACCCTCTGCCCAGTATTTTTGATAATATTCATTCTGATGTAGTATAGACCTGACAGAAGCACAAGAAACTGGTATGGACCTAACAGAAATGATAAGAACCTAACAGAAGAAGAAGATATTAAGAAGAGGTGGCAAGAATACACCAAAGAATGACATAAAGAATATCCTAATGACCTGGATAACCACAATGTTGTGTTCACTCTCCTAGAGCCATAATTCCTAGAATGTGAAGTCAAGTGGGCCTTAGGCAGCATTACAATGAACAAAGCAATGGAGGTGATGGAATTCCAGCTGAGCTATTTCAAATATTAAAAGTTGATGCTGGCAAAGTGTTGAACTCAATATGCCTGCAAATTTGGAAAACTCAGCAATAGTCACGGGACTATTCCAATCCCAAAGAAGGACAATACCACAGAGTGTTCAAACTCCTGCACGACTGTGCTCATTTTGCATGCTAGCAAGATAATGCTCAAAATTCTTCATCAAGTAAATGCTCAAACAAGGTAATGCTTCAAAAATAGAGTAATACTCCAACAAGGTAGTGCTCAAAGTCCTTCAAGCTATGCTTCAATAAATTCTACATGAACTGAGAACTTCCAGAGGTACAAGTTGAATTTAGAAAAGGCAGAGGAACTAGATATCAAATTGCCAAGATGAAATGGACCATAGAAAAAGAAAGGAAATTCCTGACTTCTACTTCATTTACTACACCAAAGCCTTTGACTGGAGACAACAACAGACTGGAAAATTCTGAAAGAGATGGGAACACCAGACCACCTTACTTATCTCCTGAGAAACCTGTTTGCAGGTCAAGAAGCAATGTGTAGAACCTGACATGGAACATTGAACTGGTTCCAAATTGGGAAAGGTGTACAGGTAGGTGTGTATATATTGTGACCCTCCTTTATTTAACTTATATGCAGAGTAAATCATGCAAAATGTTTGGATGGCTGAAGTCCAAGCTGGAATCAAGATTGCTGGGAGAAATATTAAGTAAACAAAAATATGTAGATGACACCCCACCACCCTAATGGCAGAAAGCAAAGAACAACTAAAGAGCTTCTTGATGAAGTTGAAAGAGGAGACTGAAAAAGCTGGCTTAAAGCTCAACATTCAAAACATGAAGATCATGGCATCTGGTCTCATCACTTCATGGTAAATAGGTGGAGAACAAAATGGAAACAGTGACAGACTTTATTATCTTGGGCTCCAAAGTCAATACAGAGGGTGACTGCAACCATGAAATTAAAAGAAACTTGTCCCTTGGAAGAAAAAGTATGACAAAATTAGGCAGCATATTAAAAAGAAAAGGCATTTATTTGTCAACAAAAGTCCCTATAATCAAAGCTATGCTTTTTTTTTTCCAGTATTCATATATGGATGTGAGAGCTTTCTATAAAGAAAGCTGAGCACCCAAGAATTAATGTTTTTGAACTGTGGTGCTGGAGGAGAGTCTTGAGAGTCCCTTGGACAGCAAGGTGATCAAATCAGTCAATCCTAAAGGAAATCAGCCCTGAAAATTAATTGGAAGGACTGATGTTAAAGATGAAGCTCCAATACGTTGGTCTCTTGATGGGATGAGCTTACTTATTGGAAGAGACTCTGATACTGCGAAAGACTGAAGACAACAGGAGAAGGGGACAGCTGAAGGACAGAGATTTTGGAGCTCATAAAAAGGAAATCTGTCAATGTTTCCACTTTTTACCCTAGTATTTGTCATGAAGTGATGGGACCAGATGCTATGATCTTCGTTTCTTTGCTGTGTTTTCCTTAACTTTGATTTGCAAGTCAGCTTTTAAGTTTCCTTTTTCACACTCATAAACAGACTCTTTAATTCTTCTTCACTTTCTGCCATTAGCAATGCACATGATCTGCATACCTGATGTTATTGATATTCCTCTTGGCAATTCCTTTTTTCACCTGATTCCATGCTTCATTAACAGGATGCAAAATGTGTAGAACTGTGAATTACTTCAAATTGGGAAAGGTGTACAGGTAGGTGTGTATATATTGTGACCCTCCTTTATTTAACTTATATGCAGAGTAAATCATGCAAAATGTTTGGATGGCTGAAGTCCAAGCTGGAATCAAGATTGCTGGGAGAAATATTAAGTAAACAAAAATATGTAGATGACACCCCACCACCCTAATGGCAGAAAGCAAAGAACAACTAAAGAGCTTCTTGATGAAGTTGAAAGAGGAGACTGAAAAAGCTGGCTTAAAGCTCAACATTCAAAACATGAAGATCATGGCATCTGGTCTCATCACTTCATGGTAAATAGGTGGAGAACAAAATGGAAACAGTGACAGACTTTATTATCTTGGGCTCCAAAGTCAATACAGAGGGTGACTGCAACCATGAAATTAAAAGAAACTTGTCCCTTGGAAGAAAAAGTATGACAAAATTAGGCAGCATATTAAAAAGAAAAGGCATTTATTTGTCAACAAAAGTCCCTATAATCAAAGCTATGCTTTTTTTTTTCCAGTATTCATATATGGATGTGAGAGCTTTCTATAAAGAAAGCTGAGCACCCAAGAATTAATGTTTTTGAACTGTGGTGCTGGAGGAGAGTCTTGAGAGTCCCTTGGACAGCAAGGTGATCAAATCAGTCAATCCTAAAGGAAATCAGCCCTGAAAATTAATTGGAAGGACTGATGTTAAAGATGAAGCTCCAATACGTTGGTCTCTTGATGGGATGAGCTTACTTATTGGAAGAGACTCTGATACTGCGAAAGACTGAAGACAACAGGAGAAGGGGACAGCTGAAGGACAGAGATTTTGGAGCTCATAAAAAGGAAATCTGTCAATGTTTCCACTTTTTACCCTAGTATTTGTCATGAAGTGATGGGACCAGATGCTATGATCTTCGTTTCTTTGCTGTGTTTTCCTTAACTTTGAATTGCAAGTCAGCTTTTTAAGTCTCCTCTTTCACACTCATAAACAGACTCTTTAATTCTTCTTCACTTTCTGCCATTAGCAATGCACATGATCTGCATACCTGATGTTATTGATATTCCTCTTGGCAATCTTGATTCCAGCTTATTCTTCATCCTGCCTGGCATTTCACATGATATACTCTTCATATAAATTAAATGAACAGGATGACAATATACCCCATCATGTATTTCTTTCCCAAATTTGACCCAGCCAGTTGTTCCATGTCTAGTTCTAATTGTTGCTTCTTGACCTGCATGCAGCTGTCTTCAGAGGCAGGTAAGGCAGTCTTGTTTTCCCATTTCTTTAAGAATTTTCCACAATTTGTGGTGATCCACATAGTCTAAGGTTTTAGCATAGTCAATGAAGCAGATGTAGATTTGGCGGGGGGAGGGGGGGTGGAGGGGTAGGTAAGGATTTACTTGTTTTCTCCATGATCCAGTGCATGTTGGCAATTTGATTTCTGGCTCCTCTGCCTTTTCTAAACCCACCTTGTACATTTGGAAGTTCTTAGCTGACATATTGCTGAAGCATAGCTTGAAGGATTTTGAGCATTAACTTGCCAGCATGTAAAATGAGTGCAATTGTCCTGTAGTTTGAGCATTCTTTGGCATTACCCTTCTTTGGAATTAGAATAAAATGTTTCTAGTCCTATTACTACTGCTGGATTTTCCAAAATTGCTGACATATTGACTGCAGCACTTTATCAGCATCATCTTCTAGGATTTGAAATAGCTCAGCTAGAATTCCATCACCTCCACTAGCTTTGCTCATGCTAATGTTTCCTAAGACCCACTGGACTTCAGACTCCAGCAATTCTAGCTCTAGATGAGTGATCACACCATCGTGGTTATCAGGGTCATTGAGATCACTCTGATACTGCGAAAGACTGAAGACAACAGGAGAAGGGGACAGCTGAAGGACAGAGATTTTGGAGCTCATAAAAAGGAAATCTGTCAATGTTTCCACTTTTTACCCTAGTATTTGTCATGAAGTGATGGGACCAGATGCTATGATCTTCGTTTCTTTGCTGTGTTTTCCTTAACTTTGAATTGCAAGTCAGCTTTTTAAGTCTCCTCTTTCACACTCATAAACAGACTCTTTAATTCTTCTTCACTTTCTGCCATTAGCAATGCACATGATCTGCATACCTGATGTTATTGATATTCCTCTTGGCAATCTTGATTCCAGCTTATTCTTCATCCTGCCTGGCATTTCACATGATATACTCTTCATATAAATTAAATGAACAGGATGACAATATACCCCATCATGTATTTCTTTCCCAAATTTGACCCAGCCAGTTGTTCCATGTCTAGTTCTAATTGTTGCTTCTTGACCTGCATGCAGCTGTCTTCAGAGGCAGGTAAGGCAGTCTTGTTTTCCCATTTCTTTAAGAATTTTCCACAATTTGTGGTGATCCACATAGTCTAAGGTTTTAGCATAGTCAATGAAGCAGATGTAGATTTGGCGGGGGGAGGGGGGGTGGAGGGGTAGGTAAGGATTTACTTGTTTTCTCCATGATCCAGTGCATGTTGGCAATTTGATTTCTGGCTCCTCTGCCTTTTCTAAACCCACCTTGTACATTTGGAAGTTCTTAGCTGACATATTGCTGAAGCATAGCTTGAAGGATTTTGAGCATTAACTTGCCAGCATGTAAAATGAGTGCAATTGTCCTGTAGTTTGAGCATTCTTTGGCATTACCCTTCTTTGGAATTAGAATAAAATGTTTCTAGTCCTATTACTACTGCTGGATTTTCCAAAATTGCTGACATATTGACTGCAGCACTTTATCAGCATCATCTTCTAGGATTTGAAATAGCTCAGCTAGAATTCCATCACCTCCACTAGCTTTGCTCATGCTAATGTTTCCTAAGACCCACTGGACTTCAGACTCCAGCAATTCTAGCTCTAGATGAGTGATCACACCATCGTGGTTATCAGGGTCATTGAGATCATTTTTGAAGAGTTCTGTGTATTCTTGCCACCTCTTCTTAATATTTTCTTCTGTTAGGTCCTTACCATTTCTGTCCTTTATCATTCAGTGCTAGGATAGAATATTTCCTTGAGTATTCCAGTTTTCTTGAAGAGATCTCTAGTCATGGGCTTCCCTGGTGGTCCAGTGGGTAAGGACACTGCCTTTCAGTGCAAGATCTCTAGTCTTTCCCATTCGTTGTTTGCCTCTGTTTCTTTGCATTGCTCTTTTTAGAAGGCTTTCTCATCTCTACTTTCTATTCTCTGAAGCTCCTCATTCAGTTAGGCATACCTTTCCCTTTATACCTTGCCTTTTGTTTCTCCTCTTTCCTCAGCTATTTGTAAAACCTCCTCAGACAAATTAGAAAATTAAGGAGTGTTCTAGTTTTGTTATTTTACATGTTGTTGTCCAGCTTTCCTAGCACCAGGAAAAAGCTCCATTGTATATTTTTTATTTTTCTTAATTTTGGCCTTTTTTATTTTTTTTATTATTATTATTTATTTTCATCCATCTTTATTCTTCAGCCTGTGTGGGTCTCCCATCGTAACTGACCTCTGTCGGTGCTCCAGAGTGCTGGCTCATAATTGGACACACTCATCCGGCTGCTCCATGGCACGTGGGATCTTCCCAGGCTATGGATTCAATCGGTGTCCCTTGCACTGCAAGGCTGAATCTCTACCCACTGAACGACCATGTAAGCCCCTCAATTGTATATTCTTGCATCCTTTGTCATAGATTAGGTGATCATAGATGTGTGGATTTATCTCTGGGCTTTCCCATTCCATTCACCTATATTTCTGTTTTTGTGCCAGTACCGTATTGTCTTTATTCCTATAGTTTTATATTATATTAAAGTCTGAAATCAAGAAGCCTGATTACTCCAGCTCCAGTTTTCTTTCTCAGAATGCCTTTCCTCTCTAGGGTGTTTTGAATTTCCATTCAAATTGCAAAATTTTATGTAGAATTCCATCACCTCCACTAGCTTTGCTCATGCTAATGTTTCCTAAGACCCACTGGACTTCAGACTCCAGCAATTCTAGCTCTAGATGAGTGATCACACCATCGTGGTTATCAGGGTCATTGAGATCATTTTTGAAGAGTTCTGTGTATTCTTGCCACCTCTTCTTAATATTTTCTTCTGTTAGGTCCTTACCATTTCTGTCCTTTATCATTCAGTGCTAGGATAGAATATTTCCTTGAGTATTCCAGTTTTCTTGAAGAGATCTCTAGTCATGGGCTTCCCTGGTGGTCCAGTGGGTAAGGACACTGCCTTTCAGTGCAAGATCTCTAGTCTTTCCCATTCGTTGTTTGCCTCTGTTTCTTTGCATTGCTCTTTTTAGAAGGCTTTCTCATCTCTACTTTCTATTCTCTGAAGCTCCTCATTCAGTTAGGCATACCTTTCCCTTTATACCTTGCCTTTTGTTTCTCCTCTTTCCTCAGCTATTTGTAAAACCTCCTCAGACAAATTAGAAAATTAAGGAGTGTTCTAGTTTTGTTATTTTACATGTTGTTGTCCAGCTTTCCTAGCACCAGGAAAACGCTCCATTGTATATTTTTTATTTTTCTTAATTTTGGCCTTTTTTATTTTTTTTATTATTATTATTTATTTTCATCCATCTTTATTCTTCAGCCTGTGTGGGTCTCCCATCGTAACTGACCTCTGTCGGTGCTCCAGAGTGCTGGCTCATAATTGGACACACTCATCCGGCTGCTCCATGGCACGTGGGATCTTCCCAGGCTATGGATTCAATCGGTGTCCCTTGCACTGCAAGGCTGAATCTCTACCCACTGAACGACCATGTAAGCCCCTCAATTGTATATTCTTGCATCCTTTGTCATAGATTAGGTGATCATAGATGTGTGGATTTATCTCTGGGCTTTCCCATTCCATTCACCTATATTTCTGTTTTTGTGCCAGTACCGTATTGTCTTTATTCCTATAGTTTTATATTATATTAAAGTCTGAAATCAAGAAGCCTGATTACTCCAGCTCCAGTTTTCTTTCTCAGAATTCCTTTCCCTCTCTAGGGTGTTTTGAATTTCCATTCAAATTGCAAAATTTTATGTTAAAACTGCCACTGGTCGGGATAGGAAAGGAGATGAGAGGGAAGTTCAAGTGGGAGGGGTTAAGTGCATATCTATGACTGTACGCAGGAAATAACAAAACTCTGTAAAGTGAAAATAAGAATAAATTTCTAAAAAGTTGCTCCTAGGGCTTCCCTGGTGGTCCAGTGGGTAAGGACACCGCCTTGCAGTGCAAGGGGCGCCGATTTGATCCCTGGCCTGGGAAGATCCCACGTGCCGCGGAGCGGCTGGACCGATGTGTCCAATTACCAAGCCAGAGCTCTGGAGCGCGTGTGCCCAGAGCCAGCGCTCTGCGACGACAGACGCCACAGCAATGGGAGGCCCACAGGAGCCAAAGAACAAAGATGGATGAAAATGGACAAATGAAAGATCAGTAGAAGTGACCCGCCTGCTCCCCTCCCTCCCCACCCCACCCCCATCAAAATAAATGAATAAATAAATCTTTAAAAAAAAAAAATTGCTCCTAATAGCAATTATTATTATCAAGAAATAGAGATCAATACTATTATATATGACTTACATTGGCATGATACATTGTAGCTCAAGTACAACTGGAATTGTTTGTTAAAAAATATATGCCACTGGTAATTTGATAGAGATTGCATTGCATCTGTAGATTGCTCTGGGTAATATAATCATTTGCACAAAATTGATTCTTCCAATCAATGAAAGAAAATGGTGCATTTCTCCATCTTTTTGAATCAACTTTGATAACTTTCATCAATATTTCATAGTTTTCTGCCTACAGGTCTTTTGCCTACTTAGGTAGTTTTGGCTCTAAATATTTTCTTCTTTTTGTTGCAATTGTAAATGGGATTGTTTTCTTGATTTCTTTGTCTGATCTTTCATTGTAAGTGCATAAGAATGCAAAATACTTCTGTGTATTAATTTTTTATCCAGAGACTTTACTTAGCTTATTGATCAGCTCTATCAGTTTTGGTGATAACTTTAAGATTTTCTATGTATAATAGAATATATATATATCACATTATATATTATATATATTATATTGTATACACATATCCTATTATCTACAATGCCTATAAAATATGTATATATCTATAATATCTGTAATATATATATATATTAAAATTGTTTAAAATTATTGTCATTGAGAGACCCACTTTTTAATGAATCTTGTTTTTAATTTTTTCCATGTATATAGCTAGTACAGTGTGGCTATAAAGTCACATGTCAACAAACATATTTAATTGATTTATTGATTCATTCAAGACATTGGAAAATCACTACAAGTTTGCCATACACATCTGGTACATTTGCTGAGAATCAGTATAGGCTGTGACCCTGACATAACTGAAACTTTTGCTTACTACTGCCTTTTCCATTTATTACACCCCTGTGTAACCAGGAATTCTTAAATCCTTTAGAGCTTCATTTTCCTATACTAAATGGAACTAACAATAGTACTCTCTCACTGAGGTACTATTAATTAAATAAGAAAATGAAGGAAAGGAGGACTTCCCTGATGCTCTAGTGGTTAAGACTCCACCTTCCAGTGCAGGAGGTGAAGATTCCCTCCTTCCTCACAACCAGAAAAATGAAACAAAATACAGAAACAATATTGTAACAGATTTAATAAAGATTTCTAAAAATGATCCACATTTAAAAAAATCCCCAAATAATGACAATTAAAATATATATATAAGGGAAGAGTAGAAGTGAAATACCAATGAAGAAAGAAAGGCTGTTTGTATTTTGCTAATTATTGAAACTGAGTTATAGTTTAGTGTAAGAGTCTCTTTACTTTTGATTAGTAATTCATGAAAATTTAACTTAAAAGAAACCATATAGATGATAATGTGAAGTATAAGTTGTTCGGTCATGTCTGACTCAGAAGCCTATGGATAAGCCATGGAATTCTCCAGGGAAGAATACTGGAGTGGGTAGCCTTTCTCTTCTCCAGGGGATCTTTCTGACTCAGAAATCGAATAGTCGTCTCCTGCATTGAAGGTAGACTCTTTATCAGCTGAGTTACAAAGGAATCTCTTTACCAGCTAAGCTACAGATTATAATGTAAACTAAACCATGATAAATAGAAGGCATTAGACAGAAGGTAAGAATTATTACTGACCTAAGTGAATGGTTTCATCCTGAAAATGAAGCAATACATATTGCTTATTATTTGTCTCCATGTTTTACAAGAATTGCAAATATTTTCGCATATGATTTTCACCTGAGATAAATAAGGAAATTCAACACAGTGGATATTTGTTCTCACCATATCATTCTGATAATTCTATTACAGTCATCATAGCGAGCTCTGGAACAAACAAACCAGTTTTTCACACTACTCATGTCACCAAAGATTGTTTGACAGTCGGTCACAGTGCAGCCGCCTCTCAATTTCCATGTGTAAGAGAAAGATGCAAGCTAACTTCTGGTTTTAGGTTTTTTTTATTTTCAAGTGTATCTTCAATTTTCAATCTAAACTACATAAAAAATGCCAAAACTTCTTGATAAAATGATCCGCAAACCCATAGGCCGCTGGTATCTGACCCCTGCTGATCCCATTAGTTAATTTATCCTTTATTAGGTTTAAAGGAAGAGATAAAACACCCATATGAATGTTGTTGTCTATTTCATATCTTACAGTTCCCTCAGAAATAAGAAATTGAAAATCACCATGCCCCTTGTGGAGTAAAAGAAGAGTTGAAAGTTAAGTGTGTCTAGGAGGAATGGTGAGTGGAAATAGGATAGGGGTGTTTCTGCTGACCACAGGACAAGCAGAAGGTGAGGAAAGGCAATAAAATGGCAAACTGGGTGGATGAGTTAAAAGGGTGAGAGACATGACCTCAGTGGGAGAAAGAAATTAGAATGGAGGGCAATAAAGAGGGCAAGCAGCATTGCCATAGCCAGCTGGAAATGGGAATCTGGCAGTGAAGGTGAGAGGGGCCTGAATGACTGAATGTGACAATACTGGCATGAGGCCTTGCAGCCTCTGCTTTCAGCAAGTCTTTACTAAGCATCTGCTCTTTGGCTGGCACTATGACAGTGACAAGACAGAAATAGTCCCTGCCCCTTTGGACTCATCTGCTAGCAGTTGATGCATGGTGTTACACAGCAATGATGAAGTGTCTTAAGGGCAATGAGAGTAGAAGTACAGGGCCCTAACTCAGACTCAGGCATTCCTGAGAAAATAACACTGAATCCTGATCTATAAGGATTTAGCAGAAATTATGGCAAAGATAAGAAGGGTTTGAATGCCTTCAGCTGTAAGAAATGTAAAATCAAAACTGGCTTAGGGACTTCCCTGGTGGTCCAATAATTGGGAATCTGCCGGCCAATGGAGGGCACACAGATTCAATCCCTGGTCCTAGAGGATCCCACATGCCATGGGTAAGTTAAGCCCATATGCTGCAGCTCCTGAAGTCTGCATGCCCTGGAGCCCATGCTCTGCAACAAGAGAAGACTCTGCAATGAAAAATCCATGCACCATGTTTGACAGTCGGTCACAGTGCAGCCGCCTCTCAATTTCCATGTGTAGAGAAAGATGCAAGCTAACTTCTGGTTTTAGGTTTTTATTTTCAAGTGTATCTTCAATTTTCAATCTAAACTACATAAAAATGCCAAAACTTCTTGATAAAATGATCCAAACCCATAGGCCGCTGGTATCTGACCCCTGCTGATCCCATTAGTTAATTTATCCTTTATTAGGTTTAAAGGAAGAGATAAAACACCCATATGAATGTTGTTGTCTATTTCATATCTTACAGTTCCCTCAGAAATAAGAAATTGAAAATCACCATGCCCCTTGTGGAGTAAAAGAAGAGTTGAAAGTTAAGTGTGTCTAGGAGGAATGGTGAGTGGAAATAGGATAGGGGTGTTTCTGCTGACCACAGGACAAGCAGAAGGTGAGGAAAGGCAATAAAATGGCAAACTGGGTGGATGAGTTAAAAGGGTGAGAGACATGACCTCAGTGGGAGAAAGAAATTAGAATGGAGGGCAATAAAGAGGGCAAGCAGCATTGCCATAGCCAGCTGGAAATGGGAATCTGGCAGTGAAGGTGAGAGGGGCCTGAATGACTGAATGTGACAATACTGGCATGAGGCCTTGCAGCCTCTGCTTTCAGCAAGTCTTTACTAAGCATCTGCTCTTTGGCTGGCACTATGACAGTGACAAGACAGAAATAGTCCCTGCCCCTTTGGACTCATCTGCTAGCAGTTGATGCATGGTGTTACACAGCAATGATGAAGTGTCTTAAGGGCAATGAGAGTAGAAGTACAGGGCCCTAACTCAGACTCAGGCATTCCTGAGAAAATAACACTGAATCCTGATCTATAAGGATTTAGCAGAAATTATGGCAAAGATAAGAAGGGTTTGAATGCCTTCAGCTGTAAGAAATGTAAAATCAAAACTGGCTTAGGGACTTCCCTGGTGGTCCAATAATTGGGAATCTGCCGGCCAATGGAGGGCACACAGATTCAATCCCTGGTCCTAGAGGATCCCACATGCCATGGGTAAGTTAAGCCCATATGCTGCAGCTCCTGAAGTCTGCATGCCCTGGAGCCCATGCTCTGCAACAAGAGAAGACTCTGCAATGAAAAATCCATGCACCATGATTAGACAGTAGCCCTAGCTCACTACAACTAATAAAAAAAGAAACTGGCTTAAACAGCAAGCATATTTGTTAGATTACCAAGAGGCGATCTGGAGGTAGTGCGCACCTCAAATCTGACTGAACTACAGGTGAAGTGATGTCATGGAGACACAGGACTTTGTCATCTCTCTGTTGTCCACAGCACTGGCTTCATCCTATTTCTGATTCCCTTTGTGGCTACAGGATGGTGGTCATAGCGTTTTGCTGGTAGATGTTTCTTTGCTCAAATTGAAGAGAGAGAAACAATAACCTTCTGTCATTTTCTCTTAACAGTAAGAAAGATCTTTCCCAGCAGCATCTAGCAAACCTCTCCTGTATCACATTGTCCAGAGCTAGATCACATAGCTAACTACAGGCATTACCCTTAGGTAACTGAGGAACAGATATAATCACTATTAGAGAACCAGCAACAAAGTTTATTGCAAGGTGGAGATGAGAAAAAAATGTGCTGGGAAAAAATTACAAGAAAAGGAATCAGTATCTCTACAGTCCTGGAGGCAAAGGAAAACATGGGAAAGACAAACATAGGCAAAATACACAAAGAATAGAAAGCAAGTAGCATTGTTACCATGCCAGACACAAACAACATCCAGTTGGATTTATCCTCAATAATTCCCCTGTAGATTCATACGCCTAAGGTCCCTGGATTTGAGCTCAAGATGGACATGCATGACAGAAATAGTCCCTGCCCCTTTGGACTCATCTGCTAGCAGTTGATGCATGGTGTTACACAGCAATGATGAAGTGTCTTAAGGGCAATGAGAGTAGAAGTACAGGGCCCTAACTCAGACTCAGGCATTCCTGAGAAAATAACACTGAATCCTGATCTATAAGGATTTAGCAGAAATTATGGCAAAGATAAGAAGGGTTTGAATGCCTTCAGCTGTAAGAAATGTAAAATCAAAACTGGCTTAGGGACTTCCCTGGTGGTCCAATAATTGGGAATCTGCCGGCCAATGGAGGGCACACAGATTCAATCCCTGGTCCTAGAGGATCCCACATGCCATGGGTAAGTTAAGCCCATATGCTGCAGCTCCTGAAGTCTGCATGCCCTGGAGCCCATGCTCTGCAACAAGAGAAGACTCTGCAATGAAAAATCCATGCACCATGATTAGACAGTAGCCCTAGCTCACTACAACTAATAAAAAAAGAAACTGGCTTAAACAGCAAGCATATTTGTTAGATTACCAAGAGGCGATCTGGAGGTAGTGCGCACCTCAAATCTGACTGAACTACAGGTGAAGTGATGTCATGGAGACACAGGACTTTGTCATCTCTCTGTTGTCCACAGCACTGGCTTCATCCTATTTCTGATTCCCTTTGTGGCTACAGGATGGTGGTCATAGCGTTTTGCTGGTAGATGTTTCTTTGCTCAAATTGAAGAGAGAGAAACAATAACCTTCTGTCATTTTCTCTTAACAGTAAGAAAGATCTTTCCCAGCAGCATCTAGCAAACCTCTCCTGTATCACATTGTCCAGAGCTAGATCACATAGCTAACTACAGGCATTACCCTTAGGTAACTGAGGAACAGATATAATCACTATTAGAGAACCAACAACAAAGTTTATTGCAAGGTGGAGATGAGAAAAAAATGTGCTGGGAAAAAATTACAAGAAAAGGAATCAGTATCTCTACAGTCCTGGAGGCAAAGGAAAACATGGGAAAGACAAACATAGGCAAAATACACAAAGAATAGAAAGCAAGTAGCATTGTTACCATGCCAGACACAAACAACATCCAGTTGGATTTATCCTCAATAATTCCCCTGTAGATTCATACGCCTAAGGTCCCTGGATTTGAGCTCAAGATGGCCCAATTTTAGAGGTTTAATGTCAGAACCTGGTAAACCTACTCCCATAGAACCCAGGCATAAGTAGAATTGGTCCTGGGCCAGCTGCCATTACAGAGAGTGTGGACAGGCAGCTCTCCAATCTTCCCGTGGAGCCAGATTCAGCCTGGTCTTCTGAGGAATAGCTGTTTTGGGGGTAATAGGACCCAGCCCCCTCGAATCAGATTGTCCTCAAGGTGAGGCACTGACAGAGAAGTAGTGATGAGTCTCCTTTGAATGGTTCAGACACAATGGAGATCAGAAAGTGAGGGTTGCCGGAGGAGCAGAGAAAATTCGATCGGTGTTCTTCACAAGTTTTGGACTCAGGTGAGAATGAATTATAAATACTTCTGGGGAGCTAAAAAAAAGTCAATCTTAAGAGAAATCCACCCTGAAGGAAGGACTGATGCTAAAGCTAAAGCTCCATTATTTTGGTCATCTGATGCAAACAGACGACTCATTAGAAAAGTCCCTGATGCTGGGAAAAATTGAGGGCAGAAGGAGAAGACAGCGTCAGAGGATAAGATAGCTGGGCCTCATCACTGATGCAATGGACATGAACTTGGGCAAACTCGCAGAAATGGGGAGGGACAGGAAGGCCTGGCATGCATGGGATTGCAGAATCAGACAGGACTGGGCAACTGAAAAATAACAACAAAAAGGGAAGCTAAATTATTGGATAGAAGTCTGAAGGTCATTGTAATTTTATCATTAATATGAAGCTAGCTGGCATTAGGTTAGATTAGTACAGAGAAAATTTCATGGAGCAGAGAGCAGGAAGCAGATTCCTGGAGCTGTGATTAATTTTCAATTAATTAATTATAAAGGGTAACCATACAGAGGTACAATGATAGATTAAATTGTTGTTCCTAATGACTCATTAACTCTTTCTTTCTAGGAAGTTTATTCTTCCCTGCTAGGGTCACCAGATTGAGCAAGTAAAAATACAGCTTACCTATTTTGCAGGTGTGCAACAAATAATATTATAAATTAAGTGTGCTCCATGCAATATTTGAAGGATACATATATTAAAAGCATATTTTGATTTTTACTGGGATTTGAATTTCACGGGAGTGCAGCATTTCACCCAGCTATCCTAATCCTTGGCCCTTGCCCTGATACTCAATGAGTCTGCCACAGGAGCACAACATGCTGCTGCCTCAGTGACTTTCAGTTTACCCATGTGATTTTCTTGGACCAAATGAATGGGAGTGGATATAAATACACGATTTCTAAGCAGATTGTTGAAAAGCAGCAGGAACCAGCTCTCTGCCTGTTTTTCTTTGCCACAAAAATAGCAAAGTTGTGACTGCTCCTTAAGCCTACATCTCCAGTAAGAGAATACATGTGGACTGCAACCATCACAATGTAATATGAGCAAAAAAAAATGTTTAGCATTGAAAATCATTGCGGTGTTCTTCACAAGTTTTGGACTCAGGTGAGAATGAATTATAAATACTTCTGGGGAGCTAAAAAAAAGTCAATCTTAAGAAAAAGTCCACCCTGAAGGAAGGACTGATGCTAAAGCTAAAGCTCCATTATTTTGGTCATCTGATGCAAACAGACGACTCATTAGAAAAGTCCCTGATGCTGGGAAAAATTGAGGGCAGAAGGAGAAGACAGCGTCAGAGGATAAGATAGCTGGGCCTCATCACTGATGCAATGGACATGAACTTGGGCAAACTCGCAGAAATGGGGAGGGACAGGAAGGCCTGGCATGCATGGGATTGCAGAATCAGACAGGACTGGGCAACTGAAAAATAACAACAAAAAGGGAAGCTAAATTATTGGATAGAAGTCTGAAGGTCATTGTAATTTTATCATTAATATGAAGCTAGCTGGCATTAGGTTAGATTAGTACAGAGAAAATTTCATGGAGCAGAGAGCAGGAAGCAGATTCCTGGAGCTGTGATTAATTTTCAATTAATTAATTATAAAAGGGTAACCATACAGAGGTACAATGATAGATTAAATTGTTGTTCCTAATGACTCATTAACTCTTTCTTTCTAGGAAGTTTATTCTTCCCTGCTAGGGTCACCAGATTGAGCAAGTAAAAATACAGCTTACCTATTTTGCAGGTGTGCAACAAATAATATTATAAATTAAGTGTGCTCCATGCAATATTTGAAGGATACATATATTAAAAGCATATTTTGATTTTTACTGGGATTTGAATTTCACGGGAGTGCAGCATTTCACCCAGCTATCCTAATCCTTGGCCCTTGCCCTGATACTCAATGAGTCTGCCACAGGAGCACAACATGCTGCTGCCTCAGTGACTTTCAGTTTACCCATGTGATTTTCTTGGACCAAATGAATGGGAGTGGATATAAATACACGATTTCTAAGCAGATTGTTGAAAAGCAGCAGGAACCAGCTCTCTGCCTGTTTTTCTTTGCCACAAAAATAGCAAAGTTGTGACTGCTCCTTAAGCCTACATCTCCAGTAAGAGAATACATGTGGACTGCAACCATCACAATGTAATATGAGCAAAAAAAAATGTTTAGCATTGAAAATCATTGCGGTATTAAGCATGAATCATCACAGAAAAATTTGCTGATGCAGATACCAAGAATGACTGTGAGAAAAAATATATGCTGAGAGCACATGAACACCCAAGCAGGTTTTTCTTAACTCATAAGAACTATAGGGAGGGGACCAAGATGGCAGAGGGATGAGGGGAAGATTTCACCAGCTCCCTAACAGAATCACCAGAACTAATCAAGAAATGAAACACCACCAACAAACCAACCACTAGATGACAGAAGAACTCCTTAGGTCTGCGAGAGTTGAAGAATGAACAGCCAGAACATTCCTGGAGCTACTATTCTGAGAACCCTCTATTCTAACCCCCAGGCTGGACTGACGGAGAGCGCGCTAGGAAGTGCCCTAAAAGCCTGAGCAGAGCAAAAATTTCAAAAATCTGGCCAGATCGCCGGCAGAAATTAAGACACTGCAAAGATAAGATACTGTAGCAGGGACGTGTGTAACACAGTTAGGAACTTCCCCGCGGAGTGCTGCTTAGAGACCTGGATAGAGCCGAACAGGGAGTGGACATTGTGAAAATAGTGCTGCTTGGCCGGGCGAAAATCACGACTTTCCGCCTGGCACTGGGTAAGTTCAAACACTCCTAGTGGGGGGCTTCCTGAATGGAGAGGGGAAGTTACCCATGGATTGCTGACCAGGGACCGGGCTCAAGCCAGACGGGAAAGCTTGTGCCCACCTTTGGGACTTGGATGGATAACTGTCAGTGTGCGTGCGCCAGCGGCAGAGGAGGCCCTTCACAGCCATAGCTACAGGCGCAGTGGAGGAAGCCGGGAGAAGGGCAGGTATTGGAGGCTACTGGCGGGTGCACATTAGAGCAGGGAAGCCCCCCTTAAACATGGGACTGCGCACGCAGGGGACCCTTCCTGACGGACTGGGATCAGCCCACCGCTCCGGCCTGCACCTGAGCTTGCAGCAAAGCCTTTGTCTTACTGAAAACAAAAACAGAAACAATAGAAACAGGTGCTGTAAGGGAAAGGCTACATCATCAAGACAACACCATCAAAAGCAGATTGGTTTCCACCAGACAGACAAGAGGATAAAAACCAGGGACAGTATTTAGCTTTTTTTGCTTGTTTATTTGTGGTGGACGGTTTTGTTTATTTGATTGATTGGTCAGGTTTCGGGGTGTTTTTTTTTTTTTTTTTTGTCTCTTCTTATTAAGTTTTTCTTCCTCTTTTAATTTTTAATTTCTTTTTTTTTTGATTTTTAATTTGTAATTTTTTTTTTAATTCTTGGAAACTTCTACTTTCTTTCCTCTTTGCCATTCCTTCCTCCCTCTATACTCTAAACGTAAAATTTTCCCCTGTCTACCACTATCCTCTAGATAAATA
>JAIOJX010000006.1:62551889-62620258 GCA_022376925.1 Tragulus kanchil
GCAGGTCACTGCATCATGATTAAGGGATATATCCAAGAGGAAGACATAACAGTCATGAATATCTACACACCCAACACAGAGGCACCTCAATACATGAGACAGATACTTTCAGACTTAAACAAAGAATTCAATAATAACACAATAATATTAGGAGAGTTTAACAATCCTCTCACACCAATGGACAGATCATAAAAACAGAAAATTAATAAAGAAACACAACCTTAAATGCCACACTAGAAATGATGGACCTCATTGATTGATATCTTTAGGATGTTGCATTCAAAAGCAGAAGAATACACTTTCTTCTCAAGTGCTCACAGAACATTCTCCAAGATAGACCACATCTTGGGCCACAAATCAAACCTCAGTCAATTCAAGAAAACTGAAATTATATCAACCATCTTCTCGAACCACAATGCAATGAGAATAGAGATAAAATATTGGGAAAAAAACCGCTAAAAACAAACACATGGAGATTAAACAACACATACCTAAAAAACCAACTGATCACTGACAGCATCAAAGAAGAAATTAAACAATTCCTAGAAGAATATAGCAATGAACACACGACCGTGCAAAACCTATGGGATACAGCAAAAGCAGTTCTAAAAGGGAAATTTATAGCAATACAATCCCACCTCAAGAAACTAGGAAAATATGAAGCAGATTTCCTAACACTCCACTTAAAACAATTGGAGAAAGAAGAACAAAAACATCCCAAAGCCAGAAGAAGAAGAGAAATTATAAAGAGTAGAGCAGACATAAAGGAGAAAGAAATGAAAGAAACTATAGTATGGATAATAAAACAAAAAGCTGGCTCTTTGAAAAGGTAAACAATATTGACAAGCCACTGGCCAGACTCATCAAGAAAAAGAGAGAGAGAAGAACCAGATCAACAAAATCAAAAATGAAAAAGGAGAGATTAGAACAGATAATGCAGAAATCCAAAGGATTCTAAGAGATTATTATGAGCAGCTCTATGACAACAAACTGGACAACCTGGACGAAATGGGCAGTTTCTTGGGGAATATTAATCTCCCAAGACTGAGCCAGGAAGAAACAGAAACTTTGAACAACCCAATCACAATCTCAGAAATCGAATTTGTGGTAAAAAAAAATCTACCCAAAAATAAAAGCCCAGGGCCAGATGGCTTCACAGCCGAATTCTACCAAACATTTAAAGAAGAGCTAATGCCTGTCCTTCTAAAACTCTTCCAAACAATTGCACAGGAAGGAACACGTCCAAACACATTCTATGAGGCCACCATCACCCTGATACCAACACCAGGCAAAGACAACACAAAAAAGGAAAACGACAGACTAATTTCTCTGATGGACTTAGATGCCAAGATCCTCAATAAAATCCTAGCTAACCGAATTCAATGACACATCAAAAAATTTGTACATCACGATCAAGACGAGTTCATCCCAGGCATGCAAGGATTCTTCAATATCCACAAATCAATCAATGTGATACACCATATCAACAAATTGAGAGTCAAAAATCACATGATCATCTCAATAGATGCAGAAAAAGCCTTCGACAAAGTACAACATCCATTTATGATAAAAACTCTTCAGAAAATGGGCATAGAAGGAACCTATCTCAACATAATGAAAGCCATATATGAGAAGCCCACAGCGAACATTATCCTCTATCGTGAAAAACTGAAAGCATTCCCTCTAAGATCGGGAACAAGACAGGGCTGTCCACTTTCACCACTACTATTCAACATAGTCCTGGAAGTTCTAGCAATAGCAATAAGAGAAGAGAAATAAATAAATGGAATCCAGATTGGAAAGGAAGAAGTCAAACTGTCCCTTTTTGCAGACGACATGATAGTATACATAGAAAATCCCAAAGACATAGTTACAAAGCTACTAGAGCTAATCAACGAATTCAGCAAAGTCACAGGATACAAAGTCAACACACAGAAATCACTGGCATTCCTATACACAAACAATGAAAAATCAGAAAACGAAATCCAAGAGGCAATCTCCTTCACCACTGCAACCAAACGAATCAAATACCTAGGAATAAACCTACGCAAAGAAACAAAAGAATTGTACACAGAAAATCACAAGACACTCATGACGGAAATTAAAGAAGACTTCAACAGATGGAGAGATATTCCATGTTCCTGGGTCGGAAGAATCAATATTGTGAAAATGACCATACTACCAAATATCATCTACAGATTCAATGCAATACCTATTCAACTTCCATTGACATTTTTCACAGAAATAGACCAAAGAATAACACAGTTCATATGGAAACACAAAAGATCTTGAATAGTCAAAGCAATTCTGAGAAAGGAAAACGGAGTTGGAGGGATCAGCCTCCCTAACTTCAGACTATACTACAAAGCAACAGTCATCAAGACAGTATGGTACTGGCACGAAAACAGAACTATAGACCATTGGAACAAGATAGAGAACCCAGAGATAAACCCACGCACCTGTGAGTACCTTATTTTTGACAAAGGAGGAGAAACTATAAAATGGGACAAAGACAGCCTCTTCAACAAGTGGTGCTAGGAGAATTGGACAGCTACATTCAAAAAAATGAAATTAGAACATTCCCTGACACCATACACTAAGATCAACTCAAAATGGATTAAAGACGTAAATGTAAGACCAGAAACCATCAAACTCTTAGAGGAGAATATAGGCAAAACTGTCAAGGACATCAATCAAAGCAAGATCTTCTCTGACCCACCAACTAAAACAGCAGAACTGAAAAGAAAAATGATCATGTGGGACCTCATGAAACTTAAAAGCTTTTGTACAGCAAAAGAAATTACAAAAAAACTATATACATATGACTAATATGGGAACATGCATATCTGTAAACAACAAAACTCTGTTAAAGTTAAAAGCAAAATAAAGGTTTAAAAAAAAAAAAAGAAATTACAAAAAGACTGAACAGACACCCCACAGTGTGAGAAAAAATCATAGCAAATGAAATAACAGGCAAAGAATTAATCCCCCAAATCTACAAGCAACTCAGACAACTCAGCAGAGGAAAAACCAACAACCCAATCAAAAAATGGGAAAAAGATCGTAAGAGACTCCCCTCCAAAGAGGACATACAGATGGACCAAAAGCACATGAAACAATGCTCAACCTCGCTTATTATTAGAGAAATGCAAATTAAAACTACAATGAGATATTCCATGTTCCTGGGTCGGAAGAATCAATATTGTGAAAATGACCATACTACCAAATATCATCTACAGATTCAATGCAATACCTATTCAACTTCCATTGACATTTTTCACAGAAATAGACCAAAGAATAACACAGTTCATATGGAAACACAAAAGATCTTGAATAGTCAAAGCAATTCTGAGAAAGGAAAACGGAGTTGGAGGGATCAGCCTCCCTAACTTCAGACTATACTACAAAGCAACAGTCATCAAGACAGTATGGTACTGGCACGAAAACAGAACTATAGACCATTGGAACAAGATAGAGAACCCAGAGATAAACCCACGCACCTGTGAGTACCTTATTTTTGACAAAGGAGGAGAAACTATAAAATGGGACAAAGACAGCCTCTTCAACAAGTGGTGCTAGGAGAATTGGACAGCTACATGCAAAAAAATGAAATTAGAACATTCCCTGACACCATACACTAAGATCAACTCAAAATGGATTAAAGACGTAAATGTAAGACCAGAAACCATCAAACTCTTAGAGGAGAATATAGGCAAAACTGTCAAGGACATCAATCAAAGCAAGATCTTCTCTGACCCACCAACTAAAACAGCAGAACTGAAAAGAAAAATGATCATGTGGGACCTCATGAAACTTAAAAGCTTTTGTACAGCAAAAGAAATTACAAAAAAACTATATACATATGACTAATATGGGAACATGCATATCTGTAAACAACAAAACTCTGTTAAAGTTAAAAGCAAAATAAAGGTTTAAAAAAAAAAAAAGAAATTACAAAAAGACTGAACAGACACCCCACAGTGTGAGAAAAAATCATAGCAAATGAAATAACAGGCAAAGAATTAATCCCCCAAATCTACAAGCAACTCAGACAACTCAGCAGAGGAAAAACCAACAACCCAATCAAAAAATGGGAAAAAGATCGTAAGAGACTCCCCTCCAAAGAGGACATACAGATGGACCAAAAGCACATGAAACAATGCTCAACCTCGCTTATTATTAGAGAAATGCAAATTAAAACTACAATGAGATATCACCTCACACCTGTCAGAATGGCCATCATCAGTAAATGGACAGACAATAAATGCTGGAGAGGGTGCGGAGAAAAGGGAACCCTCTTGCATTGAATTGATACAGCCTCTATGGAAGACAGTATGGGGATTCCTTAAAACACTAAAAATAGAAGCACCCTACGACCCAGCAATCCCTCTATTAGGTTTATATCCTGATGAAATCAAAACTGAAAGAAGCACCTGTACCCCAATGTTCATTGCAGCTCTCTATACAATAGTCAGAACATGGAAGCAACACAGATGTCCATCGACGAATGAATGAATAAACCAGCCCTGGTACATATATACAATGGAATACTAGTCAGCTGTTAAAAGAAATGCAGAAGACTCAGTCCTAATGAAGTGGCTGGTTCTACAACCTATCATAAAAAGTGAAGTAAGTCAAAAAGAGAAAGACAAATACAGTATACTAACACATATATATGGAATCTAGTAGGATTGTCCTTATAACACACGCAGTGAACTCATGGAAAAACAGACAAAGCATAGACATATGGACATTTTGTGGAAGAAATATGCAGGGGGAGGCATGGAGGGAGTAACATGGAAACCTATGCTGTCATGTGTGGAAAAGATAGCTAGTGTCACAGTGCTAAGGGAATAGGAGTGCTCACAACGGCATGGGGTGATGGTCCGGAGGAGTGGGATGGGGGGATCTGGCGAGGTGGGGACCAGGGGCATGCATATGACTGATCTGGGAACATACATGTCTGTGAACAACAAAACTCTGTAAAACCTTTAAAATAATGAATTTAAAAAAAAAGAACTATAGGTTTTTCTGCTTGTAATGTTTCATTTATATGATAGTTAATTTCCTCCTTCTTTTATAGGTAAATATTTCATTTATTCGCTAATTATTCTGGGGATATCAATGGGAGTATATGCCTTTTAATCTTTCTGTAGATAATCTCTAAAAAATAGTTTATAGATTGTGCAATATATACTTTAATCAAAAATATTTATTCCATACATGCTTTCTTTGTGAAAAGCCCTGTGTTATGCATGAATCATTAACCTAACTGGCTAGTTGATCTCTGTGTATGTGTGTGTGTGTGAGAGAGAGAGTATGTATGTTTCTGTGTGTGTGTGTGTGTCTATGTGTGTGTTTATGCTTAGTTGCTCAGTCAGGTCTCACTCTTTGTGACCCTATGCACTGTAGACTACCAGGCTCCTCTGTCCATGGGATTCTACAGATGAGGATATTGGCATGGGTCACCATTTCCTACTCCAGGGGATGTTATCAACCCAGGGATTGACTCTGTCTTTCCTGAACTGAAAGGTGGATTTTTTACCACTGAACCACCTGGGAAGCCCTAGCTGATATTCCCCTTAACTCAAATAACATGAAAATATATATCATTCTATTTGAAAAACCATGTTTACCATGAAAATCACTTAGAGTTTTTAAAAATTGAATTTCAAGCTACATTTAAATTGAATTTTTAAAAATTCTTTTAAGCATATACTGAGTTTTGAACATTATCATCTTCTTCTGGCAGCCACATAGTTATTTCAGTATACAATTGCTAAAATTTACATGCAGTGGGTACATACACATATACATATGAGAACCTTTTGCTTTTGAACCTTTTCTTTTTTCTGCTTTTCTTACTATCCATTCTTCGTGGCTGTGGCTGTGACATTTCATTGCTAATATATAATTGCCACTGACCCACATACTTAAATAAATATTTGGGTGATCCATGTAGATTTGATTTTATCATTGTTTGCTATAGCTCTGAAAGAGCTATGCTAGATCACTCTATTAAGTGTACAGTCTTGACTATTTATAATATCAATAATAAACTTCTGCCTTTTCACTTGAGAATCACTGTTCTCTAAGCTCATCTACATTTTAGCCCTTTGAGCAACTGCAAAATCATTACAAAAAAATCATGCGACCATTTTCATCCCTTTAGGTAGTGTTTTTCTCTAATTCTTCCTGGAACATTCCTGAGGCTGAGCTTGTTGAATTTTGTCAACAAGGAAATGTCAGCCACAATCTGGTATTTAACTCACTTACGTTGTACAGTTTACAGCTCACAAGGTGCCAATTGAAAAAAAAACAAGAGAAGAAGCAGGGGAGCCTGTCCGTCAGCTTGGTTGGAGTGAGATCTGGTATTAATTATTGAAGGAACTCAAAATTAACAACAGCTAAACCAGAAAGAGCACACCTTTCAAATACCATGGGAGATGAAATGTTGCACTCAGAATTGAGTGAGATAAATAGTTTCTAGCTGCAACCAAAGGGAATTAGCAAACCTGTGGGGAAGCAGCCCCCAACAGGGTTGTTAAATGCTTAAATGATTACTAATGGAAACTATAGAATCTTTTTTTTGGAGATTAAGGAAAAGAAAAAAACAACACTCAAATATTTTAAGGCACCTACTGTGTGCCTGTTCCTCCATTAAGCACTATGATTCAGCAGTGAACTAGGTGGTAAACTTCTGGTCACTTGGGAGCATATATTACAAAGAAGTGATTGCATTCTTTCTTCAGTTATAGAAAGCTTCCTGTCCTCAGTCTACCCACTATAGCCCTGCTTACTTTTCATATCTGTACCTTTCAATTCGACTAACCATGCATTTTCTCATTGCCAAGTGTACTGTAGCAGGCAACAACATGACATACTTTTCATTCTCCCAACAAACTGACTGTTTCAAGGATTATTTTCTGCATTTTACAAAGACTGTGAAACTAAAAAAAAAAAAAAAAATGCTGTTGGATTAATGCCATAAATCATTTGGGATAAATCTGAGGTTACGTTTCTAAATTAAAAGACTCATATATTGCTTTCCCATCACATTTTGCTGTGCTGTGCTGTGCTGTGCTGTGCTGTGCTATGCTTAGTTACTCAGTTACTCTTTGCAACCCCATGGACTACAGCCCACCAGGCTCCTCTGTCCATGGGGATTCTTCAGGTAAGAATACTGGAGTGAGTTGCCATGTCCTCCTCTAAGGGATCTTCCCAACCCAGGGATTGAACCCAGGTCTCCCACATTGAGGGCAGATTATTTACCTTCTGAGCCACCATCTGTTTTATCTTCCCACCACTGAAACTATTAAAGTCTTAATTATGCTATGTGTTTCCTCCTCCTCCATTTTGTCTTATCATCTCAGGGACTAAGGAATCAGTCAAGTAGTTCATTTAATAGGGCATGAGTGTTTTTTAGAAATGCTTCATTTGTGATATTATGAATTTTGAACTGGAATTTTGTAGACAGTACCTAGATATTTGTGCTGTTTTACTTTAGTGTCTCTAATGGTAGGAGGTTTAGTGATTGTAGACTGGTAAGAAGGATACTTAGAGGTGACAAAACCTATCAATGCTCCTCAAGTAAAATAGCATAGAGACAGTTCTCTGATTATGAGTAGAAATGGCCAGGCTTTCTATTGTTATGAGCAATGAAAGGAACTATTCTAGGCCATCCCCACAAGTACATTTGTTATATGGTTGTTTGGAACTCAGAATTAATACTTTCAAAAAGTAACAACAAATAAAACATAGCAGTGAACTAGGTGGTAAACTTCTGGTCACTTGGGAGCATATATTACAAAGAAGTGATTGCATTCTTTCTTCAGTTATAGAAAGCTTCCTGTCCTCAGTCTACCCACTATAGCCCTGCTTACTTTTCATATCTGTACCTTTCAATTCGACTAACCATGCATTTTCTCATTGCCAAGTGTACTGTAGCAGGCAACAACATGACATACTTTTCATTCTCCCAACAAACTGACTGTTTCAAGGATTATTTTCTGCATTTTACAAAGACTGTGAAACTAAAAAAAAAAAAAAAAAATGCTGTTGGATTAATGCCATAAATCATTTGGGATAAATCTGAGGTTACGTTTCTAAATTAAAAGACTCATATATTGCTTTCCCATCACATTTTGCTGTGCTGTGCTGTGCTGTGCTGTGCTGTGCTATGCTTAGTTACTCAGTTACTCTTTGCAACCCCATGGACTACAGCCCACCAGGCTCCTCTGTCCATGGGGATTCTTCAGGTAAGAATACTGGAGTGAGTTGCCATGTCCTCCTCTAAGGGATCTTCCCAACCCAGGGATTGAACCCAGGTCTCCCACATTGAGGGCAGATTATTTACCTTCTGAGCCACCATCTGTTTTATCTTCCCACCACTGAAACTATTAAAGTCTTAATTATGCTATGTGTTTCCTCCTCCTCCATTTTGTCTTATCATCTCAGGGACTAAGGAATCAGTCAAGTAGTTCATTTAATAGGGCATGAGTGTTTTTTAGAAATGCTTCATTTGTGATATTATGAATTTTGAACTGGAATTTTGTAGACAGTACCTAGATATTTGTGCTGTTTTACTTTAGTGTCTCTAATGGTAGGAGGTTTAGTGATTGTAGACTGGTAAGAAGGATACTTAGAGGTGACAAAACCTATCAATGCTCCTCAAGTAAAATAGCATAGAGAGACAGTTCTCTGATTATGAGTAGAAATGGCCAGGCTTTCTATTGTTATGAGCAATGAAAGGAACTATTCTAGGCCATCCCCACAAGTACATTTGTTATATGGTTGTTTGGAACTCAGAATTAATACTTTCAAAAAAGTAACAACATGAAAGACATTAAATACATCCATATAATAGAAAACCACACAATCATAAAAACATGAGATTGAACTATATATACTATATATCCTACTGCCCATGGGTCAAGGAATAATTTTGAATTTCATGTTGTAGTATTTCATAAGGTTCTTTCTATCCTACATAATGATTCCTCTGATGGATCTGGGCAAAGTAAATAAAAAATCTTCTGGAAAGGATTTTCCACTCTAGATACCACTAAGAACATTTGTGATTTGTGGAAAGAGATCACAATATGATCAGCATGAACAGGAGTTTGAAAGAAGTTGATTCCAACAATTGTGGATAACTCTGAGAGGTTCAGATTTTAGTGGGCAAAGTGACTGTCCACGTAATAAAAATAACTAGAGAACTACAATTAGAAGTTCAGCCTGATGACATGACTAAATTTCTAAAAGTTCATGTAAAATTTTAATAGATGAAGAACATATAGAAGAACATGGAAAGTGGTTTCTTGAGATGGAGTCCACTCTTGATGAAGATATCCTGAAGACTGTTGAAATGACCACAAAGGATTTAGATAACTGACTTGAATTTTAATGGTTAGGTGGATAAAATATCAAATGACATTGCATGCTACAGAGAAAACTTTCATGAAAGGAAGAGTCAATCAATATGGCAAATTTCATTATTGCTTTAGTTTAAGAAATTGCCGCAGCCATCCGCAACTGTCAACAACCACCACCCTGTTCAGTCAGCCATTATGAACATTGCATGAAGACCCTCCCCCAGCAAAAAGATTATGAATTGCTGAAGATTCAGATGATGGTGAGCATTGTTTATCAGTATTTTTATACTAAAGTATGTATTTTTTAAAATATAATGCTATTATATACTAAATAGACTCTAGTTTATTATAAACATAATTTGTGCATGCACTGGAACACCCAAAAAAGAAAATAAGTGACTCATTTTATTGCAATAGTTGCTTTATTGTGGTGGCATGGAAACAAATCCATGATATCTCCAATGTGTGTGCCAGGCTTTCTATTGTTATGAGCAATGAAAGGAACTATTCTAGGCCATCCCCACAAGTACATTTGTTATATGGTTGTTTGGAACTCAGAATTAATACTTTCAAAAAAGTAACAACATGAAAGACATTAAATACATCCATATAATAGAAAACCACACAATCATAAAAACATGAGATTGAACTATATATACTATATATCCTACTGCCCATGGGTCAAGGAATAATTTTGAATTTCATGTTGTAGTATTTCATAAGGTTCTTTCTATCCTACATAATGATTCCTCTGATGGATCTGGGCAAAGTAAATAAAAAATCTTCTGGAAAGGATTTTCCACTCTAGATACCACTAAGAACATTTGTGATTTGTGGAAAGAGATCACAATATGATCAGCATGAACAGGAGTTTGAAAGAAGTTGATTCCAACAATTGTGGATAACTCTGAGAGGTTCAGATTTTAGTGGGCAAAGTGACTGTCCACGTAATAAAAATAACTAGAGAACTACAATTAGAAGTTCAGCCTGATGACATGACTAAATTTCTAAAAGTTCATGTAAAATTTTAATAGATGAAGAACATATAGAAGAACATGGAAAGTGGTTTCTTGAGATGGAGTCCACTCTTGATGAAGATATCCTGAAGACTGTTGAAATGACCACAAAGGATTTAGATAACTGACTTGAATTTTAATGGTTAGGTGGATAAAATATCAAATGACATTGCATGCTACAGAGAAAACTTTCATGAAAGGAAGAGTCAATCAATATGGCAAATTTCATTATTGCTTTAGTATAAGAGATCGCCGCAGCCATCCAACTGTCAACAACCACCACCCTGTTCAGTCAGCCATTATGAACATTGCATGAAGACCCTCCCCCAGCAAAAAGATTATGAATTGCTGAAGATTCAGATGATGGTGAGCATTGTTTATCAGTATTTTTATACTAAAGTATGTATTTTTTAAAATATAATGCTATTATATACTAAATAGACTCTAGTTTATTATAAACATAATTTGTGCATGCACTGGAACACCCAAAAAAGAAAATAAGTGACTCATTTTATTGCAATAGTTGCTTTATTGTGGTGGCATGGAAACAAATCCATGATATCTCCAATGTGTGTGTATAATCATTGACCAGTTGACTTCACTGGGTAGGAACAAATATTCCTTTTCCAAGATTCTACTCTATACTTATTTCCAATATGGACAAATAAAAAAGGGACAAAGATTTCCTTATAAAGACTGACTTGTAGGAATTAAATTCAATTAAAGCAAAATGTAGTAAGCTTTGACAATTAGAATGATCTCAAGTCTATTTCCTTTGGAAGTGGCTTTCTCTATATTCATTCAGTCTATTCATTTACTACCTGATTTTACCATACTTTTATTTCACTAATTTTGAAATTTTGCTCCTAAAATATGTTCATTACTAACACATATCTTAGATGCTTCTATGATGTTTTGATTCTTTATTTGATTTTTTAAATATCTGTGTCCATTGGGAAGCTCTGTTTCAGTTGAAATGTACCCAGTGAGGACAAGGAAAGCTCCTCAAAATAAGTGGGAAAGGAAGGCTTTACAAAGCTGATTTTTATAAGGAACATTTTGATCTCTGTGAGTCATAATCAGAAAAAAAAAAATTTTCTGTTAATGATGCTACAGAGGGCCTGTTGATTAATTCCTGGGGGGGTCCGGATTGGAAGGGGACCCTTGCAAACATAAAGAAGCTTAAGCACATGTTTGCAGTTTGGAGCTAAGATGGCGCCTACAGGAAGGGACATGGGAGTGAAAAGAAGCTTAAGCACATTGTTTCAGCTTGGAGCTAAGACGGCGCCTACAGGAAGGGACATGGGAATGAAGGGAAGCTTAAGTGCATTGTTTAAAGAAGCTTAAGCACATGTTTACAGCTAAGATGGCGCCTACAGGAAGAGACAGGGCGTGATCTAAATTGTTAATTGATGGTCAAAATTTCTGATTGGTTCCCTTGGTTTCTGCGTTCATGAATGATTGCTTGGCCTTTAGCTTGATTGGTGTAATCTATAGGAAGTCCCGTGCAAAACCCCCTTCACTTGCTTATAAAAGCTGTAGATCTGCATCAATAAACTGGAACAACTTGATAGAACCTGTCGTCTGATTGTCCCTGCACGAGCCAGGGGATAAGTGACTTTTTGAAACTTTATTGTGGTGGCATGGAAACAAATCCATGATATCTCCAATGTGTGTGTATAATCATTGACCAGTTGACTTCACTGGGTAGGAACAAATATTCCTTTTCCAAGATTCTACTCTATACTTATTTCCAATATGGACAAATAAAAAAGGGACAAAGATTTCCTTATAAAGACTGACTTGTAGGAATTAAATTCAATTAAAGCAAAATGTAGTAAGCTTTGACAATTAGAATGATCTCAAGTCTATTTCCTTTGGAAGTGGCTTTCTCTATATTCATTCAGTCTATTCATTTACTACCTGATTTTACCATACTTTTATTTCACTAATTTTGAAATTTTGCTCCTAAAATATGTTCATTACTAACACATATCTTAGATGCTTCTATGATGTTTTGATTCTTTATTTGATTTTTTAAATATCTGTGTCCATTGGGAAGCTCTGTTTCAGTTGAAATGTACCCAGTGAGGACAAGGAAAGCTCCTCAAAATAAGTGGGAAAGGAAGGCTTTACAAAGCTGATTTTTATAAGGAACATTTTGATCTCTGTGAGTCATAATCAGAAAAAGAAAAATTTTCTGTTAATGATGCTACAGAGAGCCTCTTAATTAATTCCTGTGGGGCTCTGAATTGAAAGAGGACCATTGCAAACATAAAGAAGCTTAAGCACATGTTTGCAGTTTGGAGCTAAGATGGCGCCTACAGGAAGGGACATGGGAGTGAAAAGAAGCTTAAGCACATTGTTTCAGCTTGGAGCTAAGACGGCGCCTACAGGAAGGGACATGGGAATGAAGGGAAGCTTAAGTGCATTGTTTAAAGAAGCTTAAGCACATGTTTACAGCTAAGATGGCACCTACAGGAAGAGACAGGGCGTGATCTAAATTGTTAATTGATGGTCAAAATTTCTGATTGGTTCCCTTGGTTTCTGCGTTCATGAATGATTGCTTGGCCTTTAGCTTGATTGGTGTAATCTATAGGAAGTCCCGTGCAAAACCCCCTTCACTTGCTTATAAAAGCTGTAGATCTGCATCAATAAACTGGAACAACTTCGATAGAACCCCTGTCGCGTCTGATTGTCCCCTGCACGAGCCAGGGGGATGAGGGGGCGGGCAGTCAAGATTCGCCTCTCTCCGAGATTTCCTGGTTCAGCCGGGGGCATCCCGCTGCCTTCCCTTTCTGCGGAAGGTCCCGCAAATTCTCTTTGTTCTCTCTTAATAGAATAGAGGATAGACATAATGAGAGGAATAGAGTATTCCCCACAGATCTTTCTCTAATCACTTAACTTTTCAAAGTAGAAAACTGGGTGATTTTTATTTTTTATTTCTTTTGCCATCTGGCATAATTCCCTCTGCAAAATAATCTCCTCAGGAGTCAAACAGCAAAAGACCAAGCTGTTTGGTCCCATACAAATGGGCTTCTTATTAAAAATAAATAAAGTCTGCTAACATTTTCATGGCCTAAAGGGGGGGGAAAAAAAACCCTGTTCTGACCCTATTGTTTATGAAATGACAATGAAGCAAATAAAATTATCTTAATCTAGCTATCTAGTGATCTCTACCATCTTTGGCTGTTCTACCTGGTAGAAAAAAATATTTTTTTTACAGTTACAGCTATAGAAAAAAGAGACTCTGTTACAATAATTTTCTCTCTTTCTTGCAATGGTTCTAGTTTTGACCAAACATTGAAATCACCTGTGGACTTTTCAAACATACTAGTGCCTCACTCCTAGTCACAGATACTCTAATTTAAATGGTCTAGGGAGAAGCTTGGGAGGATTCTTAAAATGTCGTGATAGTTCTATTATACAGTCATTGTTGAAAGTTGCTAAGAGGCAGACTTTTGCAATGAAGACATGGGAAGGTCTGTAGCTCTTGGCCTCCACACTTCCCTTTCATTGTAACTTCAAACTGAATATTTCTGTCTGTCTATATTTTATACCTTGGGAGTCAACTTATTACTCTTTCTCTATTAAGGAAAAATTTAGAAACTATTGTTCTAATAAAAAAAGCTAACATCTCATCCTTCTCCAGGCTGGCTTCATGGCTGTGACCAAAAAGAAAAGAATTTTCTTCATTATATGCTTTATTGTTACTATATCACAATGATAAATGTATGGGTAAAGACTGAGCAGACCTATGGATGGGAAGCCTTAAAGAGAATAGGATGTTTATCTCCTATTCTCAAGCACTAGTGAGTGATTTAAGGAAAAACATATTTTGGAAAAGGAATAAAGAAACTTGCTCAGGAATATGGAAGACTTGTTGACCTTCTTAGAAAACTGAATGACTATAGATGTAAATGAAAGTCAGTGATTGAAGGCTTCCCATTAGAAAATGAAATGTATTAAGGCTTCTCAAGATAAGGCTGTGAATGGATATTATCTTCTGAATGTAAGATTTCATCAAAATAAGAACATAATGGGTATAGCTTAAAGCCCACTAGAAGCTTTACACAAATTAGTCCCTTTATATAAATATATATATATATATATTTGTATACACACACACATGTATATACATATATATTTGTGTATATATACACACATGGTATGTGTGTATACACACACACACACATAAATATATATATATTTAAGATAGGATATTTGAAAATTGCATAGCTGGATGCTGTGCAATTAGCTTGGTGGAAATTATTCTTTTACCTCCACCATTTTGTTTTAGAACCAGTCAGTTAAGGGGTGGTAAGTCACAGTGCTAAAATCCCATGAATCTTGAGCTTACATAGGGGATATTTCTATACAAATTTATTTAGAGATTAAGAAAGGCTTTATCATAATAATTATAGAGGTAGTTGCTTTTCAAACAGGATAATTATGTCTATTTTTCTATATTTCTTCTTTTTGAGCTCAAAAATTAATTTACACTCAATGCAAAAGTTGTAAGTCATATAGAAAACAAAGAACAAAATGGAAGTTAGTCATTTCTTGTCAATAATTACTTCAAATGTAAATGACTTAAATGCTCCAATAAACAGGTAAAGACTGGAAAATGTGTTAAAAAAAGAAATGTAATCTATATTTCACCAAAAATAGACACACTCTAAATTCAACAACACAAGTAGCTTGAAAGTGAAAGAATAAAGAAGATATTCTATGCAAATAAGAACCAAAAAATAGCTGACATGGCATCATAATATCAGATAAAATATATTTTGAGCCAAAATGATTACAAGACACAAAGGAGGACATTATATGCTTTATTGTTACTATATCACAATGATAAATGTATGGGTAAAGACTGAGCAGACCTATGGATGGGAAGCCTTAAAGAGAATAGGATGTTTATCTCCTATTCTCAAGCACTAGTGAGTGATTTAAGGAAAAACATATTTTGGAAAAGGAATAAAGAAACTTGCTCAGGAATATGGAAGACTTGTTGACCTTCTTAGAAAACTGAATGACTATAGATGTAAATGAAAGTCAGTGATTGAAGGCTTCCCATTAGAAAATGAAATGTATTAAGGCTTCTCAAGATAAGGCTGTGAATGGATATTATCTTCTGAATGTAAGATTTCATCAAAATAAGAACATAATGGGTATAGCTTAAAGCCCACTAGAAGCTTTACACAAATTAGTCCCTTTATATAAATATATATATATATATATTTGTATACACACACACATGTATATACATATATATTTGTGTATATATACACACATGGTATGTGTGTATACACACACACACACATAAATATATATATATTTAAGATAGGATATTTGAAAATTGCATAGCTGGATGCTGTGCAATTAGCTTGGTGGAAATTATTCTTTTACCTCCACCATTTTGTTTTAGAACCAGTCAGTTAAGGGGTGGTAAGTCACAGTGCTAAAATCCCATGAATCTTGAGCTTACATAGGGGATATTTCTATACAAATTTATTTAGAGATTAAGAAAGGCTTTATCATAATAATTATAGAGGTAGTTGCTTTTCAAACAGGATAATTATAAGTCTATTTTTCTATATTTCTTCTTTTTGAGCTCAAAAATTAATTTACACTCAATGCAAAAGTTGTAAGTCATATAGAAAACAAAGAACAAAATGGAAGTTAGTCATTTCTTGTCAATAATTACTTCAAATGTAAATGACTTAAATGCTCCAATAAACAGGTAAAGACTGGAAAATGTGTTAAAAAAAGAAATGTAATCTATATTTCACCAAAAATAGACACACTCTAAATTCAACAACACAAGTAGCTTGAAAGTGAAAGAATAAAGAAGATATTCTATGCAAATAAGAACCAAAAAATAGCTGACATGGCATCATAATATCAGATAAAATATATTTTGAGCCAAAATGATTACAAGACACAAAGGAGGACATTATATAGTGATAAAACTGTCAATTTATCAAGAAGATAGAACAATTATAAGCATAGATACACCAAGCAACAGAGCTCCAAAATATACAAAAAATTCCTAAACAGATGGTATGTATTGACATAATTGAAGGCAGAAAACAGTTATGCAATAAAAGCTTGAGATTTCAGTATAATTTTTATTAATAAATGATCTAGACAGACATTAATAAGGAAATTCAAGACTTAAAAAATACAGACCAAATAGACCTGAGATATTCAGTTGTTTATCTTTATTAATAGTGATTATATCTATAGAATTTCATGAACAGTGAGTTAAAAAATGCTGAATACTTACTTTTAGGTGAAATACATGAGCCTGCTTTGGTTTCTCCATAAGGCCAGTAACACAATTTTCTACAACCAATTAATACAAAATCTGGTTTTATGTGTGTTTTGACTTAAGGACATGACATATAATATGTATTGTTCATTTTCTAACTTGAACTCAGAGCCAAGAGCCTTATAACTTATACCTAAATGAAGTTTATCTAACAGATTTTTCTGTAAGGTAAATCATACGTTTCTTACACTTTGAAACACTACACAACAGTTTTGTAATAGGCTTGAAAGTCATTTTAAACAGAAAAATAATTTTAAAAAAGCAGAAAAATGTGAAAAACATGACATTGTATAGATCACAAAAAGGACACTAGTTTATACTAAGAGAAGTGAAACAAGATGTGAGAGCATCACAACTGAGATGGGAATTATGCACTTCAGGCAATACATCTTTCACCTTTCTCAATATGCACATGCCTACACATGACTTTAAGAACTGTAAATAATTTCTAGTGGGTAGGCTAATTGAGAAATATGGACCTATGAATGATGAAGATTGACAGTGTATGAAGCATTTTACTGAACAAAATACATGTTTATCTCAAGTGCACATGAAACATTTGGCTGACAAATCCATGTGTCATGCCACAAAGCAAGTCTCAATGAATTTACAAATATTTAAATTATGCAAAGTGTCTTCTCTGAGTATAATGAAATACAGCTAGAATAGAAGTAACAGAAACTGAAAAAGATCTCAATTAGTAGGCCAAAGAAATAATCACAAAGGAAATTATAAAATATTTTAAAGTAAATAAAACTGATGACACACATACCAAAATTTATGGGAATGTAAAAAAAAAAAAAACCTTTAAATTGCATCAAAAAATAAAATAAAACAGTTAAGAATAAATTTGACCAAGAAGTTGAAAGACTTATATGTTGAGTGCTATAAAACACTAACAATGATAACTGAAGTTGTTTCAAGGAAATGGGTAGATATCTCATGCTATTGGATTATAAGAAATAGACCTGAGATATTCAGTTGTTTATCTTTATTAATAGTGATTATATCTATAGAATTTCATGAACAGTGAGTTAAAAAATGCTGAATACTTACTTTTAGGTGAAATACATGAGCCTGCTTTGGTTTCTCCATAAGGCCAGTAACACAATTTTCTACAACCAATTAATACAAAATCTGGTTTTATGTGTGTTTTGACTTAAGGACATGACATATAATATGTATTGTTCATTTTCTAACTTGAACTCAGAGCCAAGAGCCTTATAACTTATACCTAAATGAAGTTTATCTAACAGATTTTTCTGTAAGGTAAATCATACGTTTCTTACACTTTGAAACACTACACAACAGTTTTGTAATAGGCTTGAAAGTCATTTTAAACAGAAAAATAATTTTAAAAAAGCAGAAAAATGTGAAAAACATGACATTGTATAGATCACAAAAAGGACACTAGTTTATACTAAGAGAAGTGAAACAAGATGTGAGAGCATCACAACTGAGATGGGAATTATGCACTTCAGGCAATACATCTTTCACCTTTCTCAATATGCACATGCCTACACATGACTTTAAGAACTGTAAATAATTTCTAGTGGGTAGGCTAATTGAGAAATATGGACCTATGAATGATGAAGATTGACAGTGTATGAAGCATTTTACTGAACAAAATACATGTTTATCTCAAGTGCACATGAAACATTTGGCTGACAAATCCATGTGTCATGCCACAAAGCAAGTCTCAATGAATTTACAAATATTTAAATTATGCAAAGTGTCTTCTCTGAGTATAATGAAATACAGCTAGAATAGAAGTAACAGAAACTGAAAAAGATCTCAATTAGTAGGCCAAAGAAATAATCACAAAGGAAATTATAAAATATTTTAAAGTAAATAAAACTGATGACACACATACCAAAATTTATGGGAATGTAAAAAAAAAAAAAACCTTTAAATTGCATCAAAAAATAAAATAAAACAGTTAAGAATAAATTTGACCAAGAAGTTGAAAGACTTATATGTTGAGTGCTATAAAACACTAACAATGATAACTGAAGTTGTTTCAAGGAAATGGGTAGATATCTCATGCTATTGGATTATAAGAAATAATATTTCTAAAATGGCTTTATCCAAAAAAAGAAACCTATTGACTTAATGCAATCTCTATCTAATTACCTTTGACATTTTTCATGGAACTGAACAAATAATCCTAAAATTTACATGGAACCATAAAAGACCCAGAATTGCCAAAACAATCCTGAAGAAAGAGATCAAAGTATGAGTCATAACACTCCCAGACTTCAGGCAACACTACAAAGCTACAGTAATCAAAACAGGTAATTCTGGCACATACACCAAAAGAGACATATGGTGTTTTAGAAAGCTGGACAGCTGCATATACATTAACAAAATTAAAACACATTTACACAGCATATACAAAAGAAACTCAAAATGGCTTAAATACTTAAGTATAAGATATGATATCATAAAACTCTTAGAAGAGAATTGGCCAAAAGTTCTCTGATTTATGTTATACCAATATTTTCTAAGGTCAAAAGAAATAAAAAGTGAAAAAATTAATGGGACCTAATAAAACTTACAAGCTTTTGAACAGCAAAGGAAATCATAAATAAAATGAAAAACCACCTATGGAATGGTAGAAAATATTTGCAAATGATGCAACTGTTTAGGTCTTAATTTCCAGGATGTACAAACAGCTCATTGAACTCAACAAGAAACCAAATAACCCAATCAACAATGGGTAAAAGACCTAAATAAACATTTATTCAAAGAAGGTATACAGATGGCTTCAGCATTCATCACTGCATTGAAAAAATACAATGAGCCTCACAGAAACCCAATAACTACCATCTCAATGAATTTACAAATATTTAAATTATGCAAAGTGTCTTCTCTGAGTATAATGAAATACAGCTAGAATAGAAGTAACAGAAACTGAAAAAGATCTCAATTAGTAGGCCAAAGAAATAATCACAAAGGAAATTATAAAATATTTTAAAGTAAATAAAACTGATGACACACATACCAAAATTTATGGGAATGTAAAAAAAAAAAAAACCTTTAAATTGCATCAAAAAATAAAATAAAACAGTTAAGAATAAATTTGACCAAGAAGTTGAAAGACTTATATGTTGAGTGCTATAAAACACTAACAATGATAACTGAAGTTGTTTCAAGGAAATGGGTAGATATCTCATGCTATTGGATTATAAGAAATAATATTTCTAAAATGGCTTTATCCAAAAAAAGAAACCTATTGACTTAATGCAATCTCTATCTAATTACCTTTGACATTTTTCATGGAACTGAACAAATAATCCTAAAATTTACATGGAACCATAAAAGACCCAGAATTGCCAAAACAATCCTGAAGAAAGAGATCAAAGTATGAGTCATAACACTCCCAGACTTCAGGCAACACTACAAAGCTACAGTAATCAAAACAGGTAATTCTGGCACATACACCAAAAGAGACATATGGTGTTTTAGAAAGCTGGACAGCTGCATATACATTAACAAAATTAAAACACATTTACACAGCATATACAAAAGAAACTCAAAATGGCTTAAATACTTAAGTGATATCATAAAACTCTTAGAAGAGAATTGGCCAAAAGTTCTCTGATTTATGTTATACCAATATTTTCTAAGGTCAAAAGAAATAAAAAGTGAAAAAATTAATGGGACCTAATAAAACTTACAAGCTTTTGAACAGCAAAGGAAATCATAAATAAAATGAAAAACCACCTATGGAATGGTAGAAAATATTTGCAAATGATGCAACTGTTTAGGTCTTAATTTCCAGGATGTACAAACAGCTCATTGAACTCAACAAGAAACCAAATAACCCAATCAACAATGGGTAAAAGACCTAAATAAACATTTATTCAAAGAAGGTATACAGATGGCTTCAGCATTCATCACTGCATTAGAGAAATGGAAATCAAAACTACAATGAGCCTCACATCTGTTAGAAGCTCTCTCTCTCAAAGTCATTCAGTTCTGTCCAACTCTTTCTGATCCCATGGACTATAGCCCACCAAGTTCTTATATCCGTGGAGATTTCAGCATAAGAATACTGGAGTAGGTAGCCATCCCCTTCTCCAGGGTATCTTCCTAATTCACAGGCAAACCCAGATCTTCCACCTTTCAGTCAGATTCTTTACCTTCTGAGCCCCCAGGGAAGACCTCAGTTAGAATAGTCATGATCAAAAAGTCTACAAATAATACCGGCCAGAGAGGCTGTGAATAAAAAGGAATGCTTCTACACTATTCATGGAAATATAAGCTGGTGTAACCCCTACAGAAAACAATATAAATGTTCTTCAAAAACTAAAAATAGGATTTCCCTATGATCCAGAAATCCCATTCCTGGAAGCATACCAAGAAAAAACTATAATTCAAAAAGATGCATGCACCCCTATGTTCATAGCAGCACTATTCACAATAGCCAAAACATGGAAATAGCTTAAATGTCCATTGACAGATAAACAGATCGAGAAGATGTGGTACACATATGTGATGGAACAATACTGTGATAAAAAAGAATGAAATTATTCTATTTCTGGCAGCATGGATGCAGCAAGCCAGTACCATACTAAGTGAAGTAAGTCGTAAAGACAAATACTAAATGATATCAATTATGTGTGGAATCTAAAATAGGACACAAATGAATTTATCTGCAAAACAGAAAAAGACTCAGGCATGGAAAATAGACTTGTGGTTGTCAAGGGGTACAGGGAGGGATGGAATGAGAGTCTTGCATTGGATATGCAAACTTGTAATATAGCATATATAATCAACAAGGTCCTACTTTATAGATGAGAAAACTATATTCAGTATCCATTGATAAGCAATAATGGAAAAAATATAAAAAGAATATATAACTGAGTCACTCTGCTTTATAACAGAATTTAATACATCATAAATGAACTATACTTAAATTAAAAATATATAAATATGCTAAGTGACTGAATGGATGAAAACATCAAGTACCATATATATGTTGCCTACAAGAGACTTACTTCAGATTTAAAGATACATGCAACTCAAAGTGAGGAAACTGAAAAGATATTTAAAACTGTGAATCATTTCTGCAGCTCAATATTACTCAGCCATTTTTATGACTGAAATAGTTCCATGTTGCACAACATGGATAGACCTAAACATTATCATACTAAATGAAAATATCCAGAGAAATACAGTATTATCTTTCATACTAAATGAAGAAATATTATCTTGTATGCTAAATAGTATGAAATAGTATTTATTTCATATCAAAAACCCATATTATCTTTCATACTAAATGATTATCATACTAAATGAAGAAAGCCAAAGAAAGACAATATTATCATATTATGATGTGATATAACATATATGGAATCTAAAAATAAATACAGATGGAATTATACACAAAAATGAAAAAGGGTCCACAGACTTAGAAAATAAGCTATTGTTCCCGAAGAAGAAAGGTGAGGGGGAAAGTAAATTAGGAGTTTGGGATTAATATGTACATACTACTATATTTAAAATATGTAACCAAAAGTACCTATTGTATATAGCACAGGGAACTATACTCAATACTTTGCAACAGTTTATATGGAAAAATAATCATCTGAAAAATAGATATATGTATGTCTAACTGAATCACTGTGCTGTACACCTTACCACAAAATTAATATAACATGGTAAATCATCTGTACTTCAATTAAATTTTTAAAAAGGACATATTCCATACAAATGGAAAAGAAAGAAAGCCAGGACAACAATAATTATACCAAATTAAACTGTCAAACAAAGACTAACAACAGACAATGAAGGACATAATATTGTGATAAAAAGATAAATTCAACAAGATGATACACCAATTATAATTATATATACAACAAACATACAAGCACTTAAATGCTTAGAGCATATGCTTAATTATTTAGAAACATTAACACAGATAGTGACAGTAATGCAATGTTAGAGGAGATTCTGACACCCTACTGGCAATGAAAACATCAAAAAGTTAACCAAAATATTTTTTTTGCTAAGTGACTGAATGGATGAAAACATCAAGTACCATATATATGTTGCCTACAAGAGACTTACTTCAGATTTAAAGATACATGCAACTCAAAGTGAGGAAACTGAAAAGATATTTAAAACTGTGAATCATTTCTGCAGCTCAATATTACTCAGCCATTTTTATGACTGAAATAGTTCCATGTTGCACAACATGGATAGACCTAAACATTATCATACTAAATGAAAATATCCAGAGAAATACAGTATTATCTTTCATACTAAATGAAGAAATATTATCTTGTATGCTAAATAGTATGAAATAGTATTTATTTCATATCAAAAACCCATATTATCTTTCATACTAAATGATTATCATACTAAATGAAGAAAGCCAAAGAAAGACAATATTATCATATTATGATGTGATATAACATATATGGAATCTAAAAATAAATACAGATGGAATTATACACAAAAATGAAAAAGGGTCCACAGACTTAGAAAATAAGCTATTGTTCCCGAAGAAGAAAGGTGAGGGGGAAAGTAAATTAGGAGTTTGGGATTAATATGTACATACTACTATATTTAAAATATGTAACCAAAAGTACCTATTGTATATAGCACAGGGAACTATACTCAATACTTTGCAACAGTTTATATGGAAAAATAATCATCTGAAAAATAGATATATGTATGTCTAACTGAATCACTGTGCTGTACACCTTACCACAAAATTAATATAACATGGTAAATCATCTGTACTTCAATTAAATTTTTAAAAAGGACATATTCCATACAAATGGAAAAGAAAGAAAGCCAGGACAACAATAATTATACCAAATTAAACTGTCAAACAAAGACTAACAACAGACAATGAAGGACATAATATTGTGATAAAAAGATAAATTCAACAAGATGATACACCAATTATAATTATATATACAACAAACATACAAGCACTTAAATGCTTAGAGCATATGCTTAATTATTTAGAAACATTAACACAGATAGTGACAGTAATGCAATGTTAGAGGAGATTCTGACACCCTACTGGCATCATTGGACAGATCATTTTGACAGAAAATCAATAGGGAAACACAGACCTAAAATGATACATTACAGACGAACATAGAACATAATATATATACAAATAAGAATCTTCCAAAAACAGCAGAATAACATTCAGATGCATGTGGAATATTTTTCAGGATAAATTATGCCCTAGGAAACAAACCAAGTCTCAGTAAATTTAATAAGATGAAAATTATATCAGACATCTTTCTCAATCATGGTAATGTGAAACTAGAAATTAATTACAAGGATAAAAGCTGCAAAGCCCACATACACATGGAGGCTGAAAATATGCTACTAAACCACCAATGGATTACTGGATAAATCAAAGAGACAATCAAAAACTATCTGAATACAAGTAAAAAAAAAAATGGAAGCACAATGATTTGCAATCTGACAAAGCAAAAATATTCCTAAAAGGGAAGTTTATGATGAAGATGCCCTACCTCAGTAAATAAGAAAAGTTCAAATAAACAATGCAACCTTAGCTAAAGAAGAACAAATGAAATTCAAAATTAGTTAAAGAAAAGAAACAGCAAAACTCAGAGCAAAAATAAATGAAACAGAGACAAAAAAAACAATGGAAAAAATCAGAAAGCAAGAGGTAGCGCTTTGAAATGCTAAACAAAATTGAGAAGCTTTAGTCAGACCTATAAAGAAAAAAAGAGAAAAAAAAACAAATATATATAATGTATATATACCATATAGAATATCAGTGATTAAAGAGAAGAATTTACAACCAAACCCACAAACATAAGAAGAATCAGGGCTTCCCTGGTGATCCAGTGGGTAAGGACACCACCTTGCAGTGCAAGGGGCACCGGTTCGATCCCTGACCTGGGAAGATCCCACGTGCCGCGGAGCGGTTGCACTGATGTGTCCAATTACCATGTCAGATGCGCCCAGAGCTGGCGCTCTGCGACAACAGAGGCCACCGCGATGGGAGGCCCACATGGGCCAAAGAACAAAGATGGATGAAAATGGACAAATGAAAGACCAATAGAAGTGGCCCGCCAGCTCCCCTCCCTCCCCACCCCACCCCCCACCAAAATAAATAAATAAATAAATCTTTAAAAAAAACAAAGAATCATAAGAGATTGCTATGAACAACTATATTCTAATGAAATAGGCAACCTAGCGAAATCAGCGCTACATTATAAAACAATTATCCTCCATTAAAAAAAAAAAAAAGGACAACCTAAAAAAAAAAAAAGGAAAATTTCTTAGAAACTACAATCTCACAAAGCTAAATCCAGGGGAGAGACCAAGATGGTGGAGTAGACAAATATGCACTCATCCACTCCTGAGAAAGCGCTAGAATTGCAAGTAGCTGCTGAATAAAAACATCAACAGAAGGAGGCTGGATCTGACCAAAAAAAGATACCGCACATCTATGTCAAGACCCTGGGGGTAAAATGGAACTACGACACCCACAAGAGACTGAGTCACGCCTACCTTTGAGGGTCTTAGTGCCTCCTTGGGTCAGAAGTGCCCAATAACAGTCCTTGGAAAGACAGTGTTGGGCTTAAGTCCTCTTGAAGGAGGTTACCATTAGCTAGAACATAGAGGACTGGGGAAACAGACTCTGGAGGGCACAAACAAAACTCTGTGGGTATAGGGATCCAGGAGAAAGGAACAATGACCCCATATGAGACTGAGCCAGACTTCCCTCTGAGTGTTCTGAAGTCTCCAGCAGTGGTCAGGGTTGACGATGGCCTGCCATGGAGTAAGGGAATGCAGTAATGGTCCTGACAGAGCATGCAGGATAGCCATTACCTCTACCATAGTTTGACCTCAGGTCAAACTACAGGGAGAGAACATAGCTCCATCCAGCAACAGGTAACTGGATAAATAATCAAGAGCCTGACCCACCCCAGCCAGGGAGGACCTTTTACTGCTTGAACAGGCAGAACTAAAGAGAAAAAAAGTAAAAGAGGCCTTCTGATTTGACTGCTACCACAGGCAAGAAAAAGGTGCTGCTATGGCCATAGTTCCTGGATAGTCAGAAAGTGAAAGATAGCTGACAGCAAAAAAAACATTTTAATAAAGATGGATGAAAATAGACAAATGAAAGACCAATAGAAGTGGCCCGCCAGCTCCCTCCCTCCCTCCCCACCCCCACCAAAATAAATAAATAAATAAATCTTTAAAAAAAACAAAGAATCATAAGAGATTGCTATGAACAACTATATTCTAATGAAATAGGCAACCTAGCGAAATCAGCGCTACATTATAAAACAATTATCCTCCATTAAAAAAAAAAAAAAGGACAACCTAAAAAAAAAAAAAGGAAAATTTCTTAGAAACTACAATCTCACAAAGCTAAATCCAGGGGAGAGACCAAGATGGTGGAGTAGACAAATATGCACTCATCCACTCCTGAGAAAGCGCTAGAATTGCAAGTAGCTGCTGAATAAAAACATCAACAGAAGGAGGCTGGATCTGACCAAAAAAAGATACCGCACATCTATGTCAAGACCCTGGGGGTAAAATGGAACTACGACACCCACAAGAGACTGAGTCACGCCTACCTTTGAGGGTCTTAGTGCCTCCTTGGGTCAGAAGTGCCCAATAACAGTCCTTGGAAAGACAGTGTTGGGCTTAAGTCCTCTTGAAGGAGGTTACCATTAGCTAGAACATAGAGGACTGGGGAAACAGACTCTGGAGGGCACAAACAAAACTCTGTGGGTATAGGGATCCAGGAGAAAGGAACAATGACCCCATATGAGACTGAGCCAGACTTCCCTCTGAGTGTTCTGAAGTCTCCAGCAGTGGTCAGGGTTGACGATGGCCTGCCATGGAGTAAGGGAATGCAGTAATGGTCCTGACAGAGCATGCAGGATAGCCATTACCTCTACCATAGTTTGACCTCAGGTCAAACTACAGGGAGAGAACATAGCTCCATCCAGCAACAGGTAACTGGATAAATAATCAAGAGCCTGACCCACCCCAGCCAGGGAGGACCTTTTACTGCTTGAACAGGCAGAACTAAAGAGAAAAAAAAAAGTAAAAGAGGCCTTCTGATTTGACTGCTACCACAGGCAAGAAAAAGGTGCTGCTATGGCCATAGTTCCTGGATAGTCAGAAAGTGAAAGATAGCTGACAGCAGAATCCCCGAAACAAAAACATTTATTATTTTTATATATTGACTTGCTCTGGAGTTGCTTCTGAATATGTTTCTCTTTTTTTGCTTCCTCCACTGCCTCCTGACCTTTTATTTATTTATTTTTTTCACCCTCTGCAGTAGTTGTAGCTGCCAATCTTATCAGTACTATTAAATGTATTCAAGTTTTCAAGATTTTTTTTTTAACCAGACATTTTATTTTAGTTATACACTTCTGATTCTACACTGGCCTTTAGTGGTTCTGTGAGGATTTTGTTTTTGTTTTCATTTTGTTTTTCTATATTTTTCTCTCTCTTTGTTTTAATTTTTAAATTTTTTATATGTATTATTATTTTTTTTCTTTTCCTATTGCACTAAATATTAATACATATGGATCTTTTTGACTTCATATATTTAACTTCACAGTACTATTCTATATTTCTTTTCTATTTTTCCTTTCTATTCTTTCTTTTCCTTATCATATTTCTTAGCCTATTTTGTTTTCATTGTTTTATCCCCAGTTGGGAACTTACTCTAACATTGTTCTCCAATTTGTGCTTTAGTTAATTTGGTTATTAAATGGTAGATATCATTTTTGGTTTCTTCTCTTTGCAAAGTTAATCTATCGTACTTGTGGGGGGGGGGGGTTGAGTTATATTATGGCTGTGCATGTTTGTATGTATATTCCAGATAATATTTGCATGATATTTAATTGCCATTTGTCAGGGGTACACCTTCTGTTTCTCATTGGTGTATATTTGTTTTAATGTCATTTAATGCCATAACAAACCAGTCATGGAGTCTCCATTCCCTAGCCAGATATAAAGCCCAGAGGCTTCAGACAGGGAGCACTGACTCCAAGACCCTACACTACCAGAGAATGCCTAACACTGGAGAGCATTAAATAGTGAGACTCCCACAAAGCAAGCACATAAATGGAAGGCCTGGCATCACCCAACCACCAGCAGCACCCTGAGTGAGCCACTTCATCCAAACAACAAACAAGATAAAAATACAAAACCTATTATCCACAGATCTATCTAAGACCTGCCCATCAGGGGGAAAAAATAAAAATAAAAAATAAAAATAAATCACCTCCCACACCCTAAAGAAGCTTACACAAGCCACCAAAGCAACCTTACTGGGCCAGAACCAAAAGGAAGAAAGAATTCAATAGTGAAACCTGAGAAAAATAAACTTCAAACATGGTAAACTAAAGAATTAATAATGATAATGAAAAGGCAGAGAAATACTGAACAAATGAAGGAACAATCTACAAACACACAAGTCCAAAAAAATGAAAAGGAGTTAGACAAACATTCTGAAAGAGAATTCAGAATAAAGATAGTAAAGATGATCCAAATTTCGAAAAATAGGATAGTAGAGAAAAGACAAGAATCAACTAATGGACAGAACAAAGAAATACAAGAACTTAAATATAACAGAGGCAAACAGCTCAATTGATGACCTTAAAAATACTCTAGAAGTATTAATTAAGCTAACGAAAATTGAGCACAAACAATATTGAAAGTAGAAAGGAAAAAGCAACAACTGACATACAAGGGAAACCCTATATATTTAACAGTTGATCTTTCAGCAGAAAGTCTGTAAGCCAGGAAGGAATGGCAGGATATATTTAAAGTACCAAAAGGGAAAAATCTACAACCAATATTGCTATGCCCAGCAAGAATCTCATTCAAAACTAATAGAGAAATCAAACACTTTACAGACATGCACAAGTTATGAGAATTAAGTACCACCAAATAGACCTTACAACAAATGTTAAAGGGACTTATACAGTCAGCAAATGCAAAAGAAATAGATCTACAAAAAAAAACCCCAAACATTTAAGAAGATTGCAATCGTAACATTTGAATAAATAAACCAGTCATGGAGTCTCCATTCCCTAGCCAGATATAAAGCCCAGAGGCTTCAGACAGGGAGCACTGACTCCAAGACCCTACACTACCAGAGAATGCCTAACACTGGAGAGCATTAAATAGTGAGACTCCCACAAAGCAAGCACATAAATGGAAGGCCTGGCATCACCCAACCACCAGCAGCACCCTGAGTGAGCCACTTCATCCAAACAACAAACAAGATAAAAATACAAAACCTATTATCCACAGATCTATCTAAGACCTGCCCATCAGGGGGAAAAAATAAAAATAAAAAATAAAAATAAATCACCTCCCACACCCTAAAGAAGCTTACACAAGCCACCAAAGCAACCTTACTGGGCCAGAACCAAAAGGAAGAAAGAATTCAATAGTGAAACCTGAGAAAAATAAACTTCAAACATGGTAAACTAAAGAATTAATAATGATAATGAAAAGGCAGAGAAATACTGAACAAATGAAGGAACAATCTACAAACACACAAGTCCAAAAAAATGAAAAGGAGTTAGACAAACATTCTGAAAGAGAATTCAGAATAAAGATAGTAAAGATGATCCAAATTTCGAAAAATAGGATAGTAGAGAAAAGACAAGAATCAACTAATGGACAGAACAAAGAAATACAAGAACTTAAATATAACAGAGGCAAACAGCTCAATTGATGACCTTAAAAATACTCTAGAAGTATTAATTAAGCTAACGAAAATTGAGCACAAACAATATTGAAAGTAGAAAGGAAAAAGCAACAACTGACATACAAGGGAAACCCTATACATTTAACAGTTGATCTTTCAGCAGAAAGTCTGTAAGCCAGGAAGGAATGGCAGGATATATTTAAAGTACCAAAAGGGAAAAATCTACAACCAATATTGCTATGCCCAGCAAGAATCTCATTCAAAACTGATAGAGAAATCAAACACTTTACAGACATGCACAAGTTATGAGAATTAAGTACCACCAAATAGACCTTACAACAAATGTTAAAGGGACTTATACAGTCAGCAAATGCAAAAGAAATAGATCTACAAAAAAAAACCCCAAACATTTAAGAAGATTGCAATCGTAACATTTGAATAAATAATTACCTTAAATGTAAATGGATTCAATGCTCCAACCTAAAGACATGGACTAGCTGAATGGATACAAAAATAAGACCTGTATATACGCTGTTTATAAGAAATCAACTTCAGATCAAAAAACACATATAGACTGAAAATAAGAGGTTGGAAAATCATATTCAATGCAGATGAAAATCAAAAGAAAGCTGGAGTAGCAATTCTCATATCAAACAAAATAGACCTTAAAATAAAGAAGATTATAAGAGACAAGGCAGGACGCTACATAATGATGAAGGGATCAATCTAAGAGGAAAGCATAAAAATCATAAACATCTATGCACCCAACATAGGAGCACCTCAATATATAAAGCAAACACTCTCAGACATAAAAGGAGGAATTCTCAGTAACATAATAATAGTACACTTTATCATCCCACTGACACCAATGCGAAGATCATCAAACCAGAAAATCAATAAGGAAATACAAACCTTAAAATACACATTAGACAAGATGGATTTCATTGATATCATTAGGACTTTCCACCCAAAAGCAGAATACACTTTCTTCTCAAGTATACATGGAACATTCTCCAGGATAGATGACATCTTGAGTCACAAATCATCTTTTTTCACCCCAATGCTATGAGACTACAGATATCAATTACAAGAAAAAAAAATGGAAAAACTCAAACACATGGAGATTAAACAATACATTTCTAAATAATGATCAAATTACTTAAGAAATCAAAAGGAAAGTTAAAAATTCCTAAAACCAAATGATAATGAAAACACAACAACTCAAAACCATTGAAAGCAGCAAAACCATTGAAAGCAAAACCATTGCTGTGAAACCATTGAAAGAAAAAATCATATGATAATCTCAATAGATGCAGATAAAGCTTTTGACAATATCCAGCATGCATTTATGACAAAAACTGTTTGAAAAATGGGCATAGAGGAACCTAACTCAACATAGTGAAAGCTATATAAGATAAGCCTACAGCCAACATTGTTCTCAATGGTGAAAAATTGAAAGCATTCCCTCTAAGAACAGGATCAACACAGGAATGGCCATTCCCATCACTATTATTCAACATAGTCTTGGAAGTCCTAGCAACAGCAATTAGAGAAGAAGGAGAAATAAAAGGAATTCAGGCTGGAAAAGAAGTAAAACTCCCACTGCCTGCAGATGGCATTATGCTAGATCTAGAAAACCCTATAGATACTATCAGAAAATTACTGGAGCTAATCAGCGAATTTAGCAGTCGCAGGATACAAAATCAATACATAGAAATCACTCAATTTCATATATACAAATAATAAAAAATCAGAAAGAGAAGTCAAGAAAGCAATCCTATTCACCACTGCAACAAAAAGAATAAAATACTAATTTTATTCCTATGAATAAACCTACCTAAAAAGAGACAAAAGAATTAAACACAGAAAATTATGAGACACTAATGAAAGAAATCAAAGACAACATAAACAGAAGGAAAGATACACCATGTTCCTGGGTTGAAAAAATCAGGATTGTGAAAATGATCATGCTACCAAATATCATCTACAAATTCAATATGATTCCTATCACATTAACAATGCATTATTTGCAAAACTAGACCAAAAGATAGCGCAGTTTGTATGGAAATATGAAAGCGACCAGATAGTCAAGGCAATCTTGAGAAAGAAAAGTGGAGCTGGGGGGACCAATCTCCCTAGCTTCAGACAATACTACAAAGCAACAGTCATGGCAACAGTATGGTACTGGCACAAAAACATAAATATAGACCAATGAAACAAAATAGAGAACCCAGGGATAAAACCACACATCCATGGGTACCTTATTTTTGACAAAGGATGCAAAAATATACAATGGGGCAACAATAGCCTCTTCAACAAATGGTGCTGGGAAAATTGGACAGCTACATGTAAAAAAATGAAGTTGGAGAACTCCCTAACGCCTTACACAAAGATAAACTCAAAATGGATTAAAGACTTAAATCTAAGACCAGAAACCATAAAACTTGGAGAAAAACATTGACAGAACACTCGATGACATAAATCAAAGCAAAATCTTCTATGACCCGCCCTTTAGAGTAATGGAAATAAAGACAAAAATAAACAAGTGGGACCTAATTAAACTTAAAAGCTTTTGCACAGCAAAATAAACTATTAAAAAGGTAAAAACAACCCTCAGAATGGAAGAAAATAATAGCAAATGAAACAACCGACAAGTAATTGATTTCCACAATATACAAGCAGCTGATAAAACTCAACATGGTTAAAAAAAAAAAAAAAAAGGAAACCAATCAAAAAATGGAAATAAACCTAAACAGATCTCTCCAAAGAAGACATACACATGGCCAAAAAACACATGAAAAGTTGCTCAACGTTGCTCATTATTAGAGAAATGTAAATCAAAACTACAATAAGATATACCCATAACAGTCAGAATGGCCATGATCAAAAACTCCACAGACAATAAATGCTGGAGAGGGTGTGGCAATAAAGGAACACTCTTGTGCTGTTGGTAGGAATGGAAATTGATGCAACCACTATGAAAGACAGTATGGAGATTTCTTTAAAAACTAGGAATAGAAGAACTATATAACCCTGCAATCCCATTGTTAGGCATATACCCTGATGAAATCAAAATTGAAAGAGACAGCTGTACCCCAATGTTCACTGCAGCACTTTTGCAATAGCTAGAACATGGAAACAGCCTAGATATCTATTGACAAATGAACGGATAAAGAAGCTATAGTACATATATACAATGGACTATTTCTCAGCCATAAAAAGAAATGCATTTGAATCAGTCCTAATGAGGTGGATGAATCTAGACCCTATCATACAAAGTGAAGTAAGTCAAAAAGAAAGGACAAAGATAATATACTAACACATATATATAGAATCTAGAAAGATGGTACTGATAAATGCATATGCATAGCAGCAGTGGAGAAACAAATGTAGAGAATAGACTTATGGTCTTTGGCGGGAGGAAGGAGTGGATGAGAAGTATGGGAAAAGTAGCATCAAAATCTACACTTCCATATGTAAAAGAGATAACCATTGTGAATATGCTGTAAGACTAAGGGAACTTACATGGGGGATGTGCAACAATCTGGAGGGGTGGGATGGAGAGGAGTTGGGAGAGGGGTTCAAGTGGGATCAGTCAAGGGTTTACCTATGACTCACTTGGATTTATGTGCGACTGTAGACAACAAAACTCTGTAAAAGTTAAATAAAAATAATTATTAAAAAAAAGCAACACACTTAAATAAATGATACTTAATTATGTATATTGCCTCCCAAGGGGAATACATTGAAGGCTAGCAATCTTTTAGCTATTCTGATCTTCTTGAAAAAGCTAGCAAATCTCCATGCTTCACTCCTGCTTATTTATGGGAATAATGTGTGTAACACATGCCTGGCACTTTGACACCAACCACCTTCCTAAAATGACAACACTTTTCCCAAGATAGGCTCAGCCGTAGGCCCCACTGCAGCTAATTTTCAGGTGAATGTTGCCCTTTATGAATCACTCAGTTGAATTTCAGGTCATAATATGAAAGTGCACAAGGACATATCAGAAATTTTTATTTTTAGATTCTTTTGCTTTTCTTCACTTCTGAACCTTGCATTGGCCCCAGGACTCTGCTCCCAGTGATTTTCTGTTTGCTGTCACTCCCTAGTTGACCTCATCTGCTTGTATGGTATGAAATAGCATCTGTGCTTTGATGACTCCAGATTTATAGCTCAGACCTATCCTAAACTCCAAACTCGTATATATGTGTATTCAATATTTTATTTAACATTTCATTGTCATATATTATTATTATTTAATCGACATATTATTACATTATATTTGTTCCATGTATGATGTCAAGAGCTTTATGCATATTCACTCATTAAATACTCTTAGTAATTTATTACTATTGTCAGTTCAAAAATGAGTAAACTGAGGTCAGACAGGTAAAGTAAATATCACAGCAAGTAAGTGGCAAAACTGGAGTATACACCAAGTCAGGCTCTAGAATCTGAGGAATCTTTCATGATGAATTCAACACTTTCTCACCAGCTCCCCAACAAGTAGCACCAAACCACAGTTACTTGTCCTCTAGCCTCCTAACTGGCCCATCAGTTTTCATTCTTACTTCTTCAGTCAGTTCTCCACTTAGCAGGCAGCATGTTCCTTTTAAAACATAGTTCAGATCGCATTATCCTTCTGCTCAAGACTCTCAGTGTAAAATCCAAAGCCCATTCTATGACCTACTCAAGATAATCTCAACTCAAGGTATTCTTGTCCCTGCTGCCTTAGTGGTGGTAAAAACAATCTAGTCTCACTCTCCTTCTTACTCCATTCTTGTCTTACTGACCTCCTTGCTATTCCTGGAGCACAGAAAGAGTATTACTGTCTTTTTTCCTCTTGCATGTCTGACACTCCCTGGAGCTATCTTAAATCTGACTCCCTTAACTTTAAGTCTTTGTTCAAACATGCTCTTAAGGTAACAAGTGCTGGTGAGAATGTGGAGAAAAGGGAAATAATGCTGCACTGTAGGTAGGATTGTAAATTGCTATGGCCAACATGGAAAACAATACAGAGGTTCCTCCAAAAACTAAAAATACAACTGCTATGTGATTCTGCAATTACACTTGAGAGTATATTTTCAAAGATAAAATCACTATCTGTAAGAGATGCCTGTAAACCCAATTCTTTGCTTCACTTCTGAACCTTGCATTGGCCCCAGGACTCTGCTCCCAGTGATTTTCTGTTTGCTGTCACTCCCTAGTTGACCTCATCTGCTTGTATGGTATGAAATAGCATCTGTGCTTTGATGACTCCAGATTTATAGCTCAGACCTATCCTAAACTCCAAACTCGTATATATGTGTATTCAATATTTTATTTAACATTTCATTGTCATATATTATTATTATTTAATCGACATATTATTACATTATATTTGTTCCATGTATGATGTCAAGAGCTTTATGCATATTCACTCATTAAATACTCTTAGTAATTTATTACTATTGTCAGTTCAAAAATGAGTAAACTGAGGTCAGACAGGTAAAGTAAATATCACAGCAAGTAAGTGGCAAAACTGGAGTATACACCAAGTCAGGCTCTAGAATCTGAGGAATCTTTCATGATGAATTCAACACTTTCTCACCAGCTCCCCAACAAGTAGCACCAAACCACAGTTACTTGTCCTCTAGCCTCCTAACTGGCCCATCAGTTTTCATTCTTACTTCTTCAGTCAGTTCTCCACTTAGCAGGCAGCATGTTCCTTTTAAAACATAGTTCAGATCGCATTATCCTTCTGCTCAAGACTCTCAGTGTAAAATCCAAAGCCCATTCTATGACCTACTCAAGATAATCTCAACTCAAGGTATTCTTGTCCCTGCTGCCTTAGTGGTGGTAAAAACAATCTAGTCTCACTCTCCTTCTTACTCCATTCTTGTCTTACTGACCTCCTTGCTATTCCTGGAGCACAGAAAGAGTATTACTGTCTTTTTTCCTCTTGCATGTCTGACACTCCCTGGAGCTATCTTAAATCTGACTCCCTTAACTTTAAGTCTTTGTTCAAACATGCTCTTAAGGTAACAAGTGCTGGTGAGAATGTGGAGAAAAGGGAAATAATGCTGCACTGTAGGTAGGATTGTAAATTGCTATGGCCAACATGGAAAACAATACAGAGGTTCCTCCAAAAACTAAAAATACAACTGCTATGTGATTCTGCAATTACACTTGAGAGTATATTTTCAAAGATAAAATCACTATCTGTAAGAGATGCCTGTAATCCCTTGTCAATTGCAGCATTATTTACAATAACTAAAATATGGAAACAATTTGCCCATTGATTGATGAATGGATAAACAAAATGGCATATATGTGTGTGTGTGTGTGTGTGTATCCCAGGTGGCACAGTAGTAAGCAACCTGTATGCTAATGAGAGAGAAGCAAGAAATATAGATATAAACATAAAAGAAGGAAATCCTGACATTTGTAATAACATGGATAGGCCTTTTGTTTCTAGATATATCCTATAATCTGTTAAGTGAAATAAGCAATATGGAGAAGGCACATATTACATGATCTCACCTATATACAGATTCTAAATTCATAGAGTTAGAGTAGAATGGTTGTTTTCAGGAAATGTAGTGTGAGTGGAGGTGTGAGGGGGAATAGGGAGATGTTGCTCAAACATACAAATTTCCAGATATAAAGCAAAGCAGTTCTGGGGAACTAATATATAGTACAGTGACTATAGCTAAAGAGGCTGTATTATATCCTTGGAAGCTGCTAAGAAAACAAATCTTTAAAGTTCTCTCCACTAAAAAATGGTAATTATGTAACGTGTCAGGTATGTTAGTTAACTTATCATGTAATCTTTTTTCAACATATTTGTGTATCTAGTCATCGTGTTGTACAACTTAAACTTACACAATATAAATATGTCAATTATATTTTAGTAGAGCTGGAAAAGGCTCTTGTTAGAGAAGATTCTCTGGTATCCTATATAAACTAGTACTCCCATGCCCCATTCCTGTCACTTTTTATCCTCCTTAACTCCCAAAGATTTGGTTTCAAGTAGGTTTTTGACAAGACTATCCCAGGAAAGACTGTGAGGAAGTGAGGATAGACTGAAAAGGCAAGAGAGCCAATGAAACACTCTCTAATGAATGAGTCCCTACTTTGGGCAACTTCTCCTCAAGTCCGCTAGGAACCACATGCTGCAGAGTAACTGAAACCGGGTTCCACAGCTACTGAGCCTGTGCTCTAGAGCCTGAGAACCACAGGTAGGAAACCCATGTGCCCTAGAGGCTGTGCTCAGCACTGAGAGAAGCCATGGCAAATGAGAAAGTGATGCACCACAACTAGAGAATGCCAGAGCAGTAACAAAGACTCAGAACAGTCAAATATAAATGAATGAATGAATGAATGAATGAACAAATGAATTTAAAAAATGAGAACTCAATTTTCATGAACTTTCAGTAAGGAAGTTTAGCCATATGTCCTTTTCTCTGTAACACTACTAGATGATCCAAGATGATGTACAAAGAGAAACAGAAATCTCTACAAAAAGAAACAGAAATTTAACTAAACACATTGCAGAGTAGTAGACGGAGACTGGTGTTCGCTAACAGAAAAAAATGCAACTCTAAAGGAATAGTCGCTTGCATTTTGAACATTAAATGTCAGTAACAAACAGTGTTTCACACAACCACTGAGCAATTTTAGGAAAATTGCACTGAATTTCTTCTTTTCACGTTCTTTTCAAGACGTACTTTGCCATGGAAGCACTTCCTATGAACTGGAGAGTCACAATAGTGACAAATACTGTTGATCTGAAGGATATTTGACCCTTGAGTTACTGTCAGAATAAGTACATGAGAAGAACACATAAGTAGGTGTGAGGCTATGTGCTACCAGAAAAGAAACATCAGGCTCCAGTGGCACGTGTAAATTATCCAGCACTGTGGGGCACAAAGCAGGACAATTCTCTGCCTTTGGCTGGATATGCAATTGTTTACAGTTATGAGACGTCATTTTTATTCCCTTTTGGCGTTAGCCAGCAGCTCCACTGAGGTTATAAAAATTGTACTGAGCATGTGTATGGTGTGATACCATTGCCAAAGCCTCTATTTATTGTGAACTACACTGACCCGAATTTCTTCTGCACTTCCTGTTCTGGGTGCACTGGGCAGAGCTCAGCTCCAAGTGATAATTATTGTGATGTGCCTTGATCACCCCCTGGTGTTGGGTCTGTATAGTAACCATAACATCTGACTTTTGTGTCACTTCAAAGCAAATCAGTGAAAGGATAGATAGATTGATCAATTTGGACTGCTGTGTATCAGAGATCCAAGAGATTATATCGCTATACAGATAGCCTATTAGTAATGGTACAGGAAAGAAGAAAAAGCTCAGATGTAAGACAAGCCTTTTCTATAAGAATGTCCTAGTCATTTCCTAGAACCTAGAAGATAAGATGCAAGTGTGCTCAGTCAGTACTGGAACAGAGGGTACTCATGCGGCACAGGACATATTTGTGTGTTGGGGGGACAGCGCCTTCCAGGATTCCCCAGTGAGTACACCGGGGAAGCACCAGCTGTGGGATTGTGTCTGCTGCTGCAAGACTCACAATGCTTACTAAAAAGATGGCTGAAAGGAATGAATCTATCTGAAAATAAACCACGGACAGTTTACAGAAAGTTGCTAGGTCATACTTCTGTTCATATCTTAAACTGTAGATTTAGGTAGATAGTTACCACGAAAATCTGAGTCTGAGCTTAGCCACTAATTTCCTATCGCTTGATTATTGAGGGCAGCCTTATTCTCTGTAATGTCCTCAGCCTGGTCCTGTTCCAGAATGTCATTGCCATATTGGTTTTGTGTCTTGAATCACATCTTCTTTGTCTATTTCCCACTTTAATATGTCTATTTTCTTGCATTTTAATACATAAATGTAGCATCTCCAGTTGCTTTCAGTCTTAACTAAACTGCTATAAGGGTAACTTTCATTTTCTGTTGTCATTGCTATTTACATTTCAGATTTCAGTTGCACAGAAACACACAGCACACAAGGCACAAATGTGGAACGGCTTATTGGGAACTCCAGAACTGGGCAGGTCTGGAGCCTGTACAACATCTCCAGCTTCATCTTATTCATATTCTCCATCATACCAGCCACACTGGCCTCCTTCTGTTCCTTAATATACCAAGCTGCCTGCTACTGTGGGGCCTTTACATATTCTGTTGTTCTATTTGCAATGCCTTTTCAAATCCCCATAGCTTCCATATAATTAATTCTCAGTAGTTACGTTCTGAAATCAGCATGCCTGTTTCAATTCTGGTCCCCCCCACCTATTGACTGTGCACCTTGGCCAATTTACTTCAGTTTGCTGAGACATTTTTCCTTATCTATAAATACTCTTTTTCACTTCAAGGAACAATCTTTGAAATTACGTGACAGTACCTGTTTAGCACTTAGAATGATATATGGAACATAGTAAAGCTGAACATATGTCAGTTCTTATTATTATTGCTCATTGTTCATATAGAAGCTCACATGTCACAACCTCATGAGAGACTCCTCTGATCTCTGGTTGAGGTGAGACCTCTCTCAACACTAGAGACTGAGACAAGAACATGGTCTAGACTCAAATCCTCTTCCTCTCTGATTATTTCTAGTCTTTCAATGTTTTGCAGCCAGGCTCTAGAACTGCTTTATGACTAAAATGCCTTGGGGGAGCTGTGAGGCCTTTGCTGTTTAACTATTTGGGACTCAGAATGCGCGTCTTATATGTGCTTTCTCACAGTTGGGTCTTGGAGACAGCCTGGCCTTGGAGCTATAGGATGAGCTGAAACTGCCCACTGTGTAGATTTTGCCCTTGTTATTCCTTTTTATAGTCATATCATCTCTTTCAACCATAGGTGGTCATTGTTCTCTCCTCCAGTTAAACTGAATGCTCACTTGTGTCTAACTCCTTTGGTCTTACAAACCATTCAGAAACAGCAGTTTGGAAAGGATTACAAGACTCAGACTAGTTCAACAAAAATTTTATGTAAGTTTTGGCTTTGAATTTTTAATCATACTCAATTTATTTCTTAATATAGACTTACCCAGCTATTGCAACCAGAATATGATTTGTACTGATGAAATTCTCATTTCAAATAAACAATAGCAAAGGCTGAGGCCTTTGTGGTATTTAAGGAGAACTCAGGAATGTAAGCCTCTGAGTGTAAGTGTGCTAAGTTGCTTCAGTCATGACTGACTCTTTGTGACCCTATGGACTATAGTCTGCCAGGTTCCTCTGTCCATGATATTCTCCAGCAAGAGTACCTGAGTGGGTTGCCATGCCCTCCTCCAGGTAACTTTTCCAACCCAGGTATTAAACCCATGTCTCTTATGTCTTGCTTACGTTCTGAAATCAGCATGCCTGTTTCAATTCTGATCCCACCCACCTATTGACTGTGCACCTTGGCCAATTTACTTCAGTTTGCTGAGACATTTTTCCTTATCTATAAATACTCTTTTTCACTTCAAGGAACAATCTTTGAAATTACGTGACAGTACCTGTTTAGCACTTAGAATGATATATGGAACATAGTAAAGCTGAACATATGTCAGTTCTTATTATTATTGCTCATTGTTCATATAGAAGCTCACATGTCACAACCTCATGAGAGACTCCTCTGATCTCTGGTTGAGGTGAGACCTCTCTCAACACTAGAGACTGAGACAAGAACATGGTCTAGACTCAAATCCTCTTCCTCTCTGATTATTTCTAGTCTTTCAATGTTTTGCAGCCAGGCTCTAGAACTGCTTTATGACTAAAATGCCTTGGGGGAGCTGTGAGGCCTTTGCTGTTTAACTATTTGGGACTCAGAATGCGCGTCTTATATGTGCTTTCTCACAGTTGGGTCTTGGAGACAGCCTGGCCTTGGAGCTATAGGATGAGCTGAAACTGCCCACTGTGTAGATTTTGCCCTTGTTATTCCTTTTTATAGTCATATCATCTCTTTCAACCATAGGTGGTCATTGTTCTCTCCTCCAGTTAAACTGAATGCTCACTTGTGTCTAACTCCTTTGGTCTTACAAACCATTCAGAAACAGCAGTTTGGAAAGGATTACAAGACTCAGACTAGTTCAACAAAAATTTTATGTAAGTTTTGGCTTTGAATTTTTAATCATACTCAATTTATTTCTTAATATAGACTTACCCAGCTATTGCAACCAGAATATGATTTGTACTGATGAAATTCTCATTTCAAATAAACAATAGCAAAGGCTGAGGCCTTTGTGGTATTTAAGGAGAACTCAGGAATGTAAGCCTCTGAGTGTAAGTGTGCTAAGTTGCTTCAGTCATGACTGACTCTTTGTGACCCTATGGACTATAGTCTGCCAGGTTCCTCTGTCCATGATATTCTCCAGCAAGAGTACCTGAGTGGGTTGCCATGCCCTCCTCCAGGTAACTTTTCCAACCCAGGTATTAAACCCATGTCTCTTATGTCTCTTGCATTGGAAGGCAGACTTTTTACCACTAGTGCCACCTGGGAAGACCATTCCCCTTTAAAAAGATGAATTGAGAAATCAAGGCAGCATAGTAGAGGATGATGGGATCCCCTCCCCTCAAAAACACACCAAAACTACAATTACATGTAGAATGAGTCTCACTGAAATTGACCTGGGGACTAACAAGACAGATATCCTACAACCAAGGTTGTAAAGATCCATGGAGTCTGAAAGGAATGGAGAAGAAGCAATCTGGTGCATAGGACCTGTACCCTTAGCAGGGGACACAGAAGAAGAAGGGTATCACATGCACATGGGCACTCCCTGGGAATAAGAGGGTCAAGCTACATAACAGACACTCCAGCCCTAGGGTCCAATGCTGAAATAGTGATTCCTTTGGTCTAAAATCCAATGAGACTTATAGAAAAGCTGAAAGAATCTGAGACTCTGTTCTGGAGGAATTTGCATAGTCTTTCTTACTCCCTGTCACAGAGCAGAGGCAGCAGATTGAAAACTGCAGGGGCCTCTCAATGACTTTCCAGGAACACCCCAGCATGCCTCCATATCCACACCAGGCTCTTGATTCAGTCCCTCTGGCTCTGTCACATGGAATGCACATGCTTAAAGGGAAAGAAGCTGTCTCAGACCCAACCATAATCTGGGCAGAGGCAGTCATTGCCAGTGCATGCTTTGGTGCACACACTCAGGAGGGAGCAGGACTAGTTCCAGTTTTAGATCATACTCAATTTATTTCTTAATATAGACTTACCCAGCTATTGCAACCAGAATATGATTTGTACTGATGAAATTCTCATTTCAAATAAACAATAGCAAAGGCTGAGGCCTTTGTGGTATTTAAGGAGAACTCAGGAATGTAAGCCTCTGAGTGTAAGTGTGCTAAGTTGCTTCAGTCATGACTGACTCTTTGTGACCCTATGGACTATAGTCTGCCAGGTTCCTCTGTCCATGATATTCTCCAGCAAGAGTACCTGAGTGGGTTGCCATGCCCTCCTCCAGGTAACTTTTCCAACCCAGGTATTAAACCCATGTCTCTTATGTCTCTTGCATTGGAAGGCAGACTTTTTACCACTAGTGCCACCTGGGAAGACCATTCCCCTTTAAAAAGATGAATTGAGAAATCAAGGCAGCATAGTAGAGGATGATGGGATCCCCTCCCCTCAAAAACACACCAAAACTACAATTACATGTAGAATGAGTCTCACTGAAATTGACCTGGGGACTAACAAGACAGATATCCTACAACCAAGGTTGTAAAGATCCATGGAGTCTGAAAGGAATGGAGAAGAAGCAATCTGGTGCATAGGACCTGTACCCTTAGCAGGGGACACAGAAGAAGAAGGGTATCACATGCACATGGGCACTCCCTGGGAATAAGAGGGTCAAGCTACATAACAGACACTCCAGCCCTAGGGTCCAATGCTGAAATAGTGATTCCTTTGGTCTAAAATCCAATGAGACTTATAGAAAAGCTGAAAGAATCTGAGACTCTGTTCTGGAGGAATTTGCATAGTCTTTCTTACTCCCTGTCACAGAGCAGAGGCAGCAGATTGAAAACTGCAGGGGCCTCTCAATGACTTTCCAGGAACACCCCAGCATGCCTCCATATCCACACCAGGCTCTTGATTCAGTCCCTCTGGCTCTGTCACATGGAATGCACATGCTTAAAGGGAAAGAAGCTGTCTCAGACCCAACCATAATCTGGGCAGAGGCAGTCATTGCCAGTGCATGCTTTGGTGCACACACTCAGGAGGGAGCAGGACTAGTTCCAGTTTTAGATCACCAGAGCCATAGCTGCCATCCTTATGTACTCTTGGATGGAAGTGAGGCTATCTCCAGGGCTAAGACTTCCATCATTGAAATACAAGTTGCTATGCACACTTGGGAGTAGATGGGTCCGGCTCAGTTGTGTAACACCAACACCTCCAGTGCTGACCCAGCCTCTAACCAAGGGTCATGCACTGGGGGAAAAGTGAAACCAGCATAGAGCTGCAGCTCCAAGCTCTCAGGACCTGTTCACAGTCCAAACCAAGGACAAGACTACCAGCACAATCAAGAGACAATTTCCCAAGTCCCTCAGGAAATCCTGCTTTAGCCCTTCAAGCCCCAACCCTACTCTTGATAGTGTGGTGACAGCAGCTGAGGATAGGGGAAGCCTCAGCTTATGACTAGCTCTGGCTCTGGACCCTCCAAATCCCACCCAACACCATGCAAAGATCATGACTATCAGTTCATCCTGAGGGAGAGCATGATATCTTCAGATCCAGCTGTTACACCAAAGCCACTAAGCACACATAGAGTGCGTAGGAGCATACTCACACAAGAGCATGTCTTTAAGACTAGGATAGGTGACTTTTCTGCCTAATTTCAGAGAAAGTTAAACAAAATGAGGTGACAAAGGAATATGTTTCAAATGAATAAACAAGAAAAAGCTCCAGATCAAAAAGTTTAATGAACAGAGAAAAACAAATTACCTGTTGAAGAATCAATGTAACAACAATAATAATGCTAACTACAATGGGAAGAATAATACAGTAAGAATTATAACAGTGAACTAAAAAATATGAAAATAAACTACTCCAAATTGAAGAATACAATAACTTAAAGGAAATATACACTAGAGGAAATGAATAGCAGATCAGTTGTGCAGAAGAATGATTAAGTAATCAGGAATAATGAACAATGGAAACCACCCAAGAACAACTCCCTGTCAAGAGCAGGGCAGCAGATTGAAAACTGCAGGGGCCTCTCAATGACTTTCCAGGAACACCCCAGCATGCCTCCATATCCACACCAGGCTCTTGATTCAGTCCCTCTGGCTCTGTCACATGGAATGCACATGCTTAAAGGGAAAGAAGCTGTCTCAGACCCAACCATAATCTGGGCAGAGGCAGTCATTGCCAGTGCATGCTTTGGTGCACACACTCAGGAGGGAGCAGGACTAGTTCCAGTTTTAGATCACCAGAGCCATAGCTGCCATCCTTATGTACTCTTGGATGGAAGTGAGGCTATCTCCAGGGCTAAGACTTCCATCATTGAAATACAAGTTGCTATGCACACTTGGGAGTAGATGGGTCCGGCTCAGTTGTGTAACACCAACACCTCCAGTGCTGACCCAGCCTCTAACCAAGGGTCATGCACTGGGGGAAAAGTGAAACCAGCATAGAGCTGCAGCTCCAAGCTCTCAGGACCTGTTCACAGTCCAAACCAAGGACAAGACTACCAGCACAATCAAGAGACAATTTCCCAAGTCCCTCAGGAAATCCTGCTTTAGCCCTTCAAGCCCCAACCCTACTCTTGATAGTGTGGTGACAGCAGCTGAGGATAGGGGAAGCCTCAGCTTATGACTAGCTCTGGCTCTGGACCCTCCAAATCCCACCCAACACCATGCAAAGATCATGACTATCAGTTCATCCTGAGGGAGAGCATGATATCTTCAGATCCAGCTGTTACACCAAAGCCACTAAGCACACATAGAGTGCGAGGGAGCATACTCACACAAGAGCATGTCTTTAAGACTAGGATAGGTGACTTTTCTGCCTAATTTCAGAGAAAGTTAAACAAAATGAGGTGACAAAGGAATATGTTTCAAATGAATAAACAAGAAAAAGCTCCAGATCAAAAAGTTTAATGAACAGAGAAAAACAAATTACCTGTTGAAGAATCAATGTAACAACAATAATAATGCTAACTACAATGGGAAGAATAATACAGTAAGAATTATAACAGTGAACTAAAAAATATGAAAATAAACTACTCCAAATTGAAGAATACAATAACTTAAAGGAAATATACACTAGAGGAAATGAATAGCAGATCAGTTGTGCAGAAGAATGATTAAGTAATCAGGAATAATGAACAATGGAAACCACCCAAGAACAACAAAAAGAAACATGATTTTTAAAAATAAAGATAAAACACTTCTCAACAACATCAAGCATAGTAACATTTACATTATAAGCAGTCCCGGAAGAAGAAAGAAAAAGGTAAAAATGTATTCAATAAATTATAGCTGAAAGCTTTTCAAACCAAAATAAGGTAAAGATACAGGAATGAAAGAGAGTTCCAAGCAAGATGAACCCAAAGAAATCTATGTAAAGATATATCATAGTTAAATGTCAAATGTTAAAGAGAGAATTATAAAGGCAGCAACAGAAAACCAAGGATTCACATTCAAGGCTATCAGCTGATTTTTCAGCAGAAATTTTTCAGTTAGAAGAAAATGGCAGGCTATATTTAAAATATACAATCAAAAAATAGCTACAATCTAGGATACTCTACCCAGCAATGTTATTCCTTACTGAATGAGAGTTTAAGGGCTTCCTAGATATTCAATGACTAAGCTTCCTAGATAGGCACCACTAAGCTGGCCTTACAAGAAATCAAAAAGGAAGGAAATACAACAAAAATAAGAAATTATACAAAAGGTAGGATCCCACTGGTAAGATTTGTGAAGCAATGTAAATAAGATAGTATGAAGGTCAAAAGATAAAAACTGTAAAATCACTATATATGAACTCCATAGCACCCACAAATCAAAAACCTACAATAAATATACAAAACTAATGAGAAAGGAACACAAGATATCACTAAAGAAAATCACTAAACCACAAGGGAAGAAAAAAAAAAAGAACAAAGAACTACAAAAACAAACAGATAACAAAATGGTAATAGGTACATACCTATCAATAAATCACTTTAAATATCAATGGACTAAAGGTTTTAGTCAAAAGACATAGGATGACAGATTGTATTAAAAATGAGACCCATCCATATGGTGCCTGTATGAGACTTACTTCAGATTTAAAGACACACATAGACTAAATGTGAAAAGATTCCATAAAAGAAAAATATCAAGGAATCTGGGGCAACAAACCTCACGTTAGACAATGTATTCTTTAAAACAAAGTCTATAATAAAAGATAAACAATGGCATTATGTAATGATAAAAGTAGCAATACAAGAAGAAAGAAAAGGTAAAAATGTATTCAATAAATTATAGCTGAAAGCTTTTCAAACCAAAATAAGGTAAAGATACAGGAATGAAAGAGAGTTCCAAGCAAGATGAACCCAAAGAAATCTATGTAAAGATATATCATAGTTAAATGTCAAATGTTAAAGAGAGAATTATAAAGGCAGCAACAGAAAACCAAGGATTCACATTCAAGGCTATCAGCTGATTTTTCAGCAGAAATTTTTCAGTTAGAAGAAAATGGCAGGCTATATTTAAAATATACAATCAAAAAATAGCTACAATCTAGGATACTCTACCCAGCAATGTTATTCCTTACTGAATGAGAGTTTAAGGGCTTCCTAGATATTCAATGACTAAGCTTCCTAGATAGGCACCACTAAGCTGGCCTTACAAGAAATCAAAAAGGAAGGAAATACAACAAAAATAAGAAATTATACAAAAGGTAGGATCCCACTGGTAAGATTTGTGAAGCAATGTAAATAAGATAGTATGAAGGTCAAAAGATAAAAACTGTAAAATCACTATATATGAACTCCATAGCACCCACAAATCAAAAACCTACAATAAATATACAAAACTAATGAGAAAGGAACACAAGATATCACTAAAGAAAATCACTAAACCACAAGGGAAGAAAAAAAAAAAGAACAAAGAACTACAAAAACAAACAGATAACAAAATGGTAATAGGTACATACCTATCAATAAATCACTTTAAATATCAATGGACTAAAGGTTTTAGTCAAAAGACATAGGATGACAGATTGTATTAAAAATGAGACCCATCCATATGGTGCCTGTATGAGACTTACTTCAGATTTAAAGACACACATAGACTAAATGTGAAAAGATTCCATAAAAGAAAAATAACAAGGAATCTGGGGCAACAAACCTCACGTTAGACAATGTATTCTTTAAAACAAAGTCTATAATAAAAGATAAACAATGGCATTATGTAATGATAAAAGTAGCAATACAAGAAGAAAATATAAAGTTTGTAGACCTATATTTACCCAGTAAAGTAACACCTAAATATATAAAGCTACATTAATTGAAATAAAAGGTGAAATTGACAATAATCCAATAATAGTAGGGAACAGTAACATTAATGAAGAGGTTATCAAAACAGAAAATAAGGTAACAGAGGCCTTAAATGTCACATTATATCAGTTGAACTTAATAGACATCTATAAGACATTTTATTTCCAAACAGCACAATACACAATCATTTCAAGTGCACCGGGTATATTTTCCAAAATAGAATATATGCTAGGGCACAAAATGCATCTTAATTAATTGAAGGAGGGGTTTCCCTGGTGGCTTGGATGGTAAAGAATATGCCTGCAATGCCAGAGACCTTGTTTTGATCCCTGAGTCAGGAAGATACCCCTGGAGAAGGGAAGGGCTGCCCACTCCAGTCTTCTTGGCTGGAGAATTACATGGACTGCCTGTAGCCTGGCAGCCTGGCAGGCTACAGTCCATGAATTGCAAAGAGTCAGAAATGACTAAACAAGTATCACTTGTGGGCTTCCCTGGTGGCTCAGATGGTAAAAAATCTGCCTGCAGGTGAAAGAGGAGACTGACAGTGTATTAAAAATCAGAGGGCTTCCCCTGGTGGTCCAGTGGGTAAGGACACCGCCTTGCAGTGCAAGGGGCGCCAGTTCGATCCCTGGCCTGGGAAGATTCCACGTGCCATGGAGCAGCTGGATGGATGTGTCCAATTACCAAGTCGGAGCTCTGGGGTGCATGCGCCCAGAGCCAGTGCTCTGCGACGACAGACGCCACAGCGATGGGAGGCCCACAAGAGCCAAAGAACAAAGACGGATGAAAATAGAGAAATGAAAGACCAATAGAAGTGGCCTGCCCATCCCCCTCCCTCCCCACCCCACCCACCAAAAAGATAAATAAATAAAATTCAAAAAAAAAAATCAGAGACCCACTAAAAAAGAGAGAGAGAGAGAAGAGTGAAAAGGCTGACTTAAATCTCAATAAAAATCTAAAATCATGGCCTCCAATCCCAGCACTTCTTGGCAAATAGATGGGGAAACAATGGAAACAGTGAAAGATTTTACTTTCTTGGGCTCAAAAATCCTTGTGGACAGTGACTGCAGATATGAAATTAAAAGATGCTTGCTTCTTGGAAGAAAGCTATGACAAACCTAGATACTATATTAAAAAGCAGAGACATTACTTTGCTGACAAGGTCTGTATAGTCAAAGCTATGATTGTTCCAGTAGTAATGCATGGATGTGACAGATGGATCTTAAAGAAGGCTGAGTATCAAAAACTAATACTTTCGAAATGTGGTATTGGAGAAGACTTTTGAGAGTCCCTTGGGCTGCAAAGAGATCAAACTAGTCAACCCTAAAGGAAATCAACTCTGAATATACATTGGAAGGACTGATGCTGAAGCTGAAGCTCCAGTACTTTGGCCACCTGATGCAAAGAGACAACTCATTGGAAAAAGGCTCAGATGTTGGGAGAGATTGAAGGCAGGAGGTTAACAGGAAGACAGAGGATGAGATGGTGAGATGGAATCACTGACTCAATGGATGTGAGTTTTAGCAGCTCTGGGAGATTGTGAAGGACAGGGAATCCTGGCATACTGAAGTCCATATGGCCACAAATAATCAGACACATCTGAGTGACTTGAAACAGCAACAATTGAAGAGGATAGAAATTATTGAGCTTCTTTTCCAACACAGTGGTATAAAACTAGAAGTCAATTATGAAAGGAAAAATGGTGAAAACAAATACATGAAGACTAAACAACAGACTAATTTAAAAAAAAAAAAGAAACTATGAATCAATGGAGAAATCAGAGAAAATCAGGAAATGCTTTGTGACTAATGAAAGAATAGGGGTTCCCAGTGGTGCTAGTGGTAAAGAACCCCAATGCAGGAAACATAAGAGATGCAGGTTTTATTGCTGGGTCAAGTAGATACCCTAGAGAAAGGCATCCCTCCCTCCCACCCCACCCACCAAAAAGATAAATAAATAAAATTCAAAAAAAAAAAATCAGAGACCCACTAAAAAAGAGAGAGAGAGAGAAGAGTGAAAAGACTGACTTAAATCTCAATAAAAATCTAAAATCATGGCCTCCAATCCCAGCACTTCTTGGTAAATAGATGGGGAAACAATGGAAACAGTGAAAGATTTTACTTTCTTGGGCTCAAAAATCCTTGTGGACAGTGACTGCAGATATGAAATTAAAAGATGCTTGCTTCTTGGAAGAAAGCTATGACAAACCTAGATACTATATTAAAAAGCAGAGACATTACTTTGCTGACAAGGTCTGTATAGTCAAAGCTATGATTGTTCCAGTAGTAATGCATGGATGTGACAGATGGATCTTAAAGAAGGCTGAGTATCAAAAACTAATACTTTCGAAATGTGGTATTGGAGAAGACTTTTGAGAGTCCCTTGGGCTGCAAAGAGATCAAACTAGTCAACCCTAAAGGAAATCAACTCTGAATATACATTGGAAGGACTGATGCTGAAGCTGAAGCTCCAGTACTTTGGCCACCTGATGCAAAGAGACAACTCATTGGAAAAAGGCTCAGATGTTGGGAGAGATTGAAGGCAGGAGGTTAACAGGAAGACAGAGGATGAGATGGTGAGATGGAATCACTGACTCAATGGATGTGAGTTTTAGCAGCTCTGGGAGATTGTGAAGGACAGGGAATCCTGGCATACTGAAGTCCATATGGCCACAAATAATCAGACACATCTGAGTGACTTGAAACAGCAACAATTGAAGAGGATAGAAATTATTGAGCTTCTTTTCCAACACAGTGGTATAAAACTAGAAGTCAATTATGAAAGGAAAAATGGTGAAAACAAATACATGAAGACTAAACAACAGACTAATTTAAAAAAAAAAAAAGAAACTATGAATCAATGGAGAAATCAGAGAAAATCAGGAAATGCTTTGTGACTAATGAAAGAATAGGGGTTCCCAGTGGTGCTAGTGGTAAAGAACCCCAATGCAGGAAACATAAGAGATGCAGGTTTTATTGCTGGGTCAAGTAGATACCCTAGAGAAAGGCAAAACATTCCACTCCAGTATTCATGACTGTAGAATCCCATGGAATCATGGGCTACTCTCAATAGGGTTGCAAAAGGTCAGAAATGACTGAAGCTACTTACCACCCATGCAATGAAAAGAAAAACAATTTTCAAAATTCATAGGACACAGCAAAAGCAGTCCTTATAAGGGAAGTTTATAGACATATGGGCCTACCTCAAAAATAAGAGAAATCTCAAGTAAATAGGCTAAAGTAACTTCTAAAGGAGTTAGAAAAAGAAGAACAAATAATACCCAAAGTCAGAAGGAAGGAAATAATAAAGGTCAGAGTGGAAATAAAATTGAGACCAAAATTTAAAAAAAGGAAATATCAATAAAGCCAAAGAAGAGGTTTCTTTTTTTAAGGTAAAAATTGTTAAGCCTTCAGCTCCTTAGGGAAAAAATGAGACAGGACCCAAATAAACAAAATAAGAAATGAAAGAGGAGAAACTACAATATCACAGAAATACAAAAAATCATAAGAGCATATTATAGTTATATGCCCAAATAATTGGATAACCCAGAAGAAAACGAAAATTTCCTAGAAACATACAATCTTCCAAAACTGAATCAGGAACTGCAGACCAATTACTACTACTGAGATTAAATCAGTAATCAAAAAACTCCCAACAAATAAAAGTTCAGGACTATGGCTTCACAGGTAAATTCTACTCAATATATAAAGAAAAGCTAATGCCTATCCTTCTCAAAGTATTCCAAAATATTGAAGAAAAGGGGACACATCAAAATAGATTCAAGGCCACTGTTATTCTGATATAAATCAGACAAAAACCTACAGAAAAAAAGAAATTATATCCCTAATGATTATAGATGCAAAAATTCAATACCAGCAAGATATCAAGATCACCATACTGAATTCAGCAATATATAAAAGGAATCATACATTATGATCAAGAGAGATCTATCCCAAGGAAGTAAGAATGTTTTGATATCTGCAAATCAGTCAATGCATTATACCACATTAACAAAGTGAAGAGTAAAAATCACAAGATAATCTCAATAGATGCAGAAAAAGCATTTGACAAAATTTCAATATCCATTCATGATTAAAAAACAACAGCAAAAACTCTTTTAAAAAGTTTTAGAGTGAACTAATCTCAACATAATAAAGATCATTTTTGCCAAATTTATAACTAACACCATACTCAATACTGAAAACATGAAAACCTTTCTCTAGTATCAGAAATAAGAAAAGGATGCCAGCTCTTGCCATTTCTATTTAATATAGTGTTGGAAGTCTTCATCATGGCTGTCAGACAAGGAAAAGAGACAAAAGGCATCTAAATTGGAAAGGAAGAAGTAAAACTGTTACTATTTGCAGATGGCATGATACTACTAGGGTTTTAGAGAAAACCCTAAAGTCTTCACCAAAACAACTTTAGGAGCTAATAAACAAATTCAGTAAAATTTCAGGATACAAAAAGGATGTCAAATTAATATACAGAAATCTGTTGTTCTCTCTACACTAATAACAAATCATAAGAAAGAGAAAGCAAGAAAACAACCTCATTACAATTGCATTAAAAAGAATAGTATACTTGAGAATAAATTTAACCAAGGTAGTGAAATACCTATGATCTGTAGACTATAAAGTATTGGTGAAGAAAGTTGAAGATGAAAGAAATAAATGGAAAGATATCTATGTTTATAAATTAGAGGAATTAATATTATTGAAATGTCCTTATAGCCCAAAGCAATTTATAGACTTAATGTGATCCTTATTAATATAACCATGACATTTTTCACAGATCTAGGAAAAATAATTCAAAAATCTCTATGGAACTCAAATAGTAAAAGCAATCTTAAGAAAAAAGGAAAAAACTGAAGGTATTGTACCCTTTGACTTCAGACGATAGTACACAGCTACAGCTATCAAAGCAGAATAGTACCGGCACAAAAGCATACACATAGAACACTGGAGAAGAATAGAGCCCAGAAATAAATTCATACACATGTGGTCAACTTCATGATGTGACAACATGTGACAACATGTGACAACATGTGACAACACCATCATGGTTAACTGGGTCATTAAGAACTAATCTATACAGTTTTTCTGTGTATCCTTGACAGCTGTTCTTAATATCTTCTGCTTCTGTTAGTTCAATGCTGTTTCCGTACTTTATTGTGCCTGTCCTTATATGAAATGTTCCCTTGGTATCTCTAATTTACTTAAAGAGATCTTTAGTCTTTCCCATTCTATTTTTTCCCTCAATTTCTTTGCATTGGTCATTTAATAACTCTTTCTTATCTCTCCTTGGAAGTCTAAAAGCAGAATGCCAGTATCAGGGAACTATTTGGTAGAGACAGTATTATGCAACCACAATGTCAGGATCTAATCTTTCTCTTTAAGCAAATACTATTATTCTCTTTTAAGGGAAAATAAAAGAAAAAGTAAAACTAAACTATGCCATGTTGTGGGGCCCTGAAGGAAAGAGGGTCTTTGCAAGCAACTTTAGGAGCTAATAAACAAATTCAGTAAAATTTCAGGATACAAAAAGGATGTCAAATTAATATACAGAAATCTGTTGTTCTCTCTACACTAATAACAAATCATAAGAAAGAGAAAGCAAGAAAACAACCTCATTACAATTGCATTAAAAAGAATAGTATACTTGAGAATAAATTTAACCAAGGTAGTGAAATACCTATGATCTGTAGACTATAAAGTATTGGTGAAGAAAGTTGAAGATGAAAGAAATAAATGGAAAGATATCTATGTTTATAAATTAGAGGAATTAATATTATTGAAATGTCCTTATAGCCCAAAGCAATTTATAGACTTAATGTGATCCTTATTAATATAACCATGACATTTTTCACAGATCTAGGAAAAATAATTCAAAAATCTCTATGGAACTCAAATAGTAAAAGCAATCTTAAGAAAAAAGGAAAAAACTGAAGGTATTGTACCCTTTGACTTCAGACGATAGTACACAGCTACAGCTATCAAAGCAGAATAGTACCGGCACAAAAGCATACACATAGAACACTGGAGAAGAATAGAGCCCAGAAATAAATTCATACACATGTGGTCAACTTCATGATGTGACAACATGTGACAACATGTGACAACATGTGACAACACCATCATGGTTAACTGGGTCATTAAGAACTAATCTATACAGTTTTTCTGTGTATCCTTGACAGCTGTTCTTAATATCTTCTGCTTCTGTTAGTTCAATGCTGTTTCCGTACTTTATTGTGCCTGTCCTTATATGAAATGTTCCCTTGGTATCTCTAATTTACTTAAAGAGATCTTTAGTCTTTCCCATTCTATTTTTTCCCTCAATTTCTTTGCATTGGTCATTTAATAACTCTTTCTTATCTCTCCTTGGAAGTCTAAAAGCAGAATGCCAGTATCAGGGAACTATTTGGTAGAGACAGTATTATGCAACCACAATGTCAGGATCTAATCTTTCTCTTTAAGCAAATACTATTATTCTCTTTTAAGGGAAAATAAAAGAAAAAGTAAAACTAAACTATGCCATGTTGTGGGGCCCTGAAGGAAAGAGGGTCTTTGCAAGCATAGGGAAGCTTAAGCACCTATTTGCAGTTTGGTGCTAAAAGGATGCCTACAGGAAGAGACAGGGCATGATCTAAGGTCCATTGTCAAAACTTCTGATTGATCCCCCTGGTTTCCGGGCTCTGGACAATGCATGCTCACCATGATTTCCTATTGCAATGTAAATACATAACTGCTGGACCTTTAGCTTGATTGGTGTAACTATAGGAAGTCCCTTGCAAACCCCCCTTCGTTTGCCTATAAAAACTGTTAGTTTACATTAATAAAGTGGAACTGCTTCGACAGAACCCCTGCCGTGTCTGATTGTCTCTGGTGCATGTCGACAGGCTGGGGGGCCAGCAGCAAAGGCTCACCTCTCTCCGAGATCTCCCGGTTCAGCAGGGGGCAATCCCACTGCCTTTCCTTTCTGCGGAAGGTCCCCGCACCATGTGAGAGTCTGCCTGTGGCTATTCAATGTTAAAATGCTCTATTAAATTAATTGAGAACCTAAACACAGGTCATCAATAGCAGTTTTTGTTGAAATGTCTACTATAAGGCAAAGGTTGGTTGCAGAACAGAAGGGTTGAAGATAGACTTGCTGTCCTTGGATTGCCTTGGAGAGAACCAGCACTCTGCAACCGATCTATGTAAAACCAGACCCAGAGCTAATGATGTGAAAGTGGAGAATGCTGAATCACCTCCAGACAATGCTATCAATTCACCAATACGCCCTCCTGAATGCCACTCCCAGGACTCCTTGGGGAATCTGCTGTCTGTGTCACTGAGGCCACTTCAAACCTACTCCTGGCAGGAATTGTCTTATTCATTCCCTCCCTTGTACACAGAAGCTCAATTCCAGGTGATGTCAATCTAATTGAGGCTCATAAAACCATTTTTATTTGAATTGTGTCTTACCAAAAAGAACCCTTCTCCTCCTCAGGGGTTCATTTAACACAAAGAAGACAGATAAACCTGTGATCATCACATTTTGACAGGCAGAGAAAGATTGGCTTGTAGAGAGAAAGCAATCTACTGTAAGCTGTGCAATCTTATCTAGAACTGCAAATTGCCCTACTGAGTGACATGCATAAATAGATATCTAGATGGCTAAAAGTGTTGACAGAATCCATAACTATAAGCTTTCGAAATTTAACTCATTACTTTTTCTGGAAAAGAAAAACCTTTCTGAATTACTAAGACAAGCAATGAATTAGCAGATAATAAGCTCTGCATCACCTGTAACAAAGCCTGTTGTGTGCAAATTTAACACCCTTCCATTTGATAGTCTCTCTATTAAATACATAGTTATGGCTTTCCTTTAGATGTGTGCAGAAACCAATTCAGGGATTCAAGTCACTCATGCCATGAAACTCTTTTCTATTCATACTTGCTTAAACTGCACAAGAGAATAATTGGTGTGTTTCTTCCCTCTTATGGTTAACCATAACCCCACTATAAGTTATAAAAGTGCAGACACCTTATTCATATTCAGAAGGCAGGCTTGCACCAGAGAAGTTCCTGCCACCTATGACCACAAATCATAATAAGTTAATCTAACATCAAATATGTATCGCTGGGGTAACTTAAAATGAGTATCTGGCCCCAAATTTTAAATTTTTATTCAGTAGCTATCACTAAAAAAGAAAAAGAGAGTAAGATTGCCATATTTAATCAGCAAATGAATAAACTAGGCAAAGAAAGATTGATAAAAGATTCCAATGGAATTTTAGCAAAAAATAAAATTAAAAAAACCTCTTCAGGTCTTTTGAATCAAGGATAGAATTAAGTTACTGAAAAGATCCACATATTCATTTACTCAACAATATTTCTCAAATGTCCATAGAGTGCTAAGCACAGTGCTAAGGTCTTGGGTGCAGAAAAAAATATATATAAATATATTTCTTCCTGCTTAGAAATTATTTAGTTTGGAGAACTGAGCAAACAGAATACACAAGGAACCTGATTATCTGAATTCTCTTTTGTAATTTTTATAAACCCTTTGGAGATTATATTGGCCCAGTCATGGCCAGTGGACACCCTGAGAGGAGGCTAAGTGAGTGTGGATCCAGGAGTGGTTGGTTAAATAGAGGTTGGACCAGAAGATTATCATAACCTAGAATCTAAGCTAAGATAGATTTTCAGGGAGGGAGTGATCAATCCACTAAATGCTACTGAGAGATTCAGAAAAGATAAATTCACCCTGATTAGCAATAAAGGGATCATTCAGAGAAAGGTGAAGACAGTGAGTGAAAACATTTTTTTTTTTAAAGATTAATTTATTTATTTATTTTGGGAGGAGGTCGGGCTGGGGAGGGAGGGGAGCAGGCAGGCCACTTCTGTTGGTCTTTCATTTCTCTATTTTCATCCATCTTTGTTCTCTGGCTCCTGTGGGCCTCCCATCACGGTGGCGTCTGTCGTTGCAGAGCACCGGCTCTGGGTGCATGCGCTCCAGAGCTCCGGCTTGGTGATTGGACACATCAGTCCAGCCACTCCGCGGCATGTGGGATCTTCCCAGGCCAGGGATCGAACTGGCGCCCCTTGCACTGCAAGGCGGTGTCCTTATCCACTGGACCACCAGGGGAAGCCCGTGAAAACATTTTTGAGAAGTCTGAGAATAAAAATAGTCAAGTGGAGCAATAAACAAAGGCAAAAGTTAATAAAGTGGGTTCAAGAGAGAAGTTGTTTTCTTCCCCCCATCCCCATCCAGGTGAGGAGAGTTAGTTTTAGGATGACAAATTTTGTAGTATGTTTGCACATTTTGCAAACATTTTGGAAATGATTTAATTAGAGAGGAAATTAGTTCAGTTACACTGGGTAAATAGATAAGCATTTCTATATGATGAGGTCTCAATCACTATTTCTTTGCAACCCTATGGACTGCAGCATGCCAGGCCTCCTTATCTCTCACCATCTCCCAAGTTTTTTCAATGGATCTGTTATTTAGCATGTCAGACAACAATAGACTAAAAACAATCATCAAGAAAATTTAAACACTACAGGATCATTCTAGGAGCCCAATCTTTAACACTTTCCCACATCAATATCTGGGCAGTTCAATTATAGTTTATGGTAAAATTTGGTTTGGTCCCATCACTTCATGGCAAATAGATGGAGAAAAAGTGGAAACAGTGACAGATTTTACTTTCTTAGGCTCCAAAAGCACTGTGGATGGTGACTGCAGTCACAGAATTAAAAGACTTGCCCCTTGGAAGAAAAGCTATGACAAACCTATACAAAGTATTATAAAACAAAGATATCACTCTGCCAACAAAGGTCCATATAGTCAAAGCTATGGTTTTTCCAGTAGTCATATACAGGTGTAAGAATTGAACCCTAAATAAGACTGAGCACCAAAGAACTGGTGTTTTTGAATTCTGGTTATGAAGAGACTCTTGAGATCTCCTTGAACAGCAAGGAGATCAAATCAGTGACTCCTAAAGGAAATCAACCCTGAATATTCACTGGAAGGTTTAATGCTGAAGCTGAAGCTCCATTACTTTGGCCACCTGATGCGAAGAGCTGGCTCACTGGAAAAGACCCTCACTCTGGGAAAGATTAACAGCAGAAGTGGAGGGGGGGGTGACAGAGGGTGAGATGGTTGTTGGCATTACCAACTCGATGGACATGAGTTTGAACAAACTCCTGGAGAGAGTAAAAGGGAAACCTGCCTTGCAGCAGTTCATGGGGTTTCAAGGAGTTGGATGCAATTTAGTGACTGAAATCAACAACAATGATAAAAATCCTATGAAGAACTGGTAGAATTCCTAGCAATTAATCACTGAGCTTCTCAATTTGTTAAAATATTGTATCACCGCATTGCTGTCTTGGAATTCCTGTAATAATTACGATAAACTGGACAGCTTAAAATAATAGAAGTTTATCCTTTCATATTTTAGGAGACTGAACTAAAATCCAAAATAAATCTTCTGGTGGTGTTGGTTCTTTTAGAAGCCCTAAGGAAGAAATCAGTCCCATTCCTCTCTTAGCCTCTGGTGTCTCTCAATAATCCTTGGCAGTCCTTAGCTTGTATACACTTCACTGCAGTCTCTACCTCTATCTTCATATGGCTTATCTGTCTGTGTATCTACTCCTTCTCTTGGAAAGATCTTTAACACTTTCCCACATCAATATCTGGGCAGTTCAATTATAGTTTATGGTAAAATTTGGTTTGGTCCCATCACTTCATGGCAAATAGATGGAGAAAAAGTGGAAACAGTGACAGATTTTACTTTCTTAGGCTCCAAAAGCACTGTGGATGGTGACTGCAGTCACAGAATTAAAAGACTTGCCCCTTGGAAGAAAAGCTATGACAAACCTATACAAAGTATTATAAAACAAAGATATCACTCTGCCAACAAAGGTCCATATAGTCAAAGCTATGGTTTTTCCAGTAGTCATATACAGGTGTAAGAATTGAACCCTAAATAAGACTGAGCACCAAAGAACTGGTGTTTTTGAATTCTGGTTATGAAGAGACTCTTGAGATCTCCTTGAACAGCAAGGAGATCAAATCAGTGACTCCTAAAGGAAATCAACCCTGAATATTCACTGGAAGGTTTAATGCTGAAGCTGAAGCTCCATTACTTTGGCCACCTGATGCGAAGAGCTGGCTCACTGGAAAAGACCCTCACTCTGGGAAAGATTAACAGCAGAAGTGGAGGGGGGGGTGACAGAGGGTGAGATGGTTGTTGGCATTACCAACTCGATGGACATGAGTTTGAACAAACTCCTGGAGAGAGTAAAAGGGAAACCTGCCTTGCAGCAGTTCATGGGGTTTCAAGGAGTTGGATGCAATTTAGTGACTGAAATCAACAACAATGATAAAAATCCTATGAAGAACTGGTAGAATTCCTAGCAATTAATCACTGAGCTTCTCAATTTGTTAAAATATTGTATCACCGCATTGCTGTCTTGGAATTCCTGTAATAATTACGATAAACTGGACAGCTTAAAATAATAGAAGTTTATCCTTTCATATTTTAGGAGACTGAACTAAAATCCAAAATAAATCTTCTGGTGGTGTTGGTTCTTTTAGAAGCCCTAAGGAAGAAATCAGTCCCATTCCCCTCTCTTAGCCTCTGGTGTCTCTCAATAATCCTTGGCAGTCCTTAGCTTGTATACACTTCACTGCAGTCTCTACCTCTATCTTCATATGGCTTATCTGTCTGTGTATCTACTCCTTCTCTTGGAAAGATACCAGTCATTGAATTTAGGACCCATCCTAAGTCAGTATGCCTTTTTCTTGATTAAACACATCTACTTTCTAATAAGGTCACATTCAGAGGTTCCAGGTGGGCATGAACTTTGGGTGAATACTATATGACTCCCCAAATTCACTTTGACCTTTCACCCAAGGATAAAGCTCACATGTAACTTGAAGAAACTAATTTATGTTATGTAATATCAGAATATACTGATTTACCTAACACATATTTCCTCTGTCTTGCAGTGTCACACATATTTCAGTATCATCTTTTTATTTTAGGATGAATTCATTATGTATTTCTAAGATCTCCTTTAAGAGTTCTGTAGTTTAGAATTCTTCACTCCTTTCTTCTCACTATCAGAATTCAATTTTCTGGACAACCCGGCAGCTCCTACTTCTTAAAATGGTCCATCAAAACTTCTCAAGTCACTGGAAATGTACTGAGATTTCATGGTGCAGCAAAGATAACTAGTCAACTTTAAACTTTCCAAAAAACTTCATCTACCTAGGAAATCCGATGATCTGGCTCTGGCCTAACTCTACAGCCATACCTCTTCCTGAAATTCCCCACCAACTTTCCGGCCCTTAAATTGTCCTCTTTGGCACTATAGAATTGCTTGTGATTCTCCAAGTATAAAATATTTCATCATATCACCGTGTCTTTGCATGTCCTGTTCATTTCGCTAGATATGACCTGATACCTTTTTATCTAGTAGTGACGTCCTATTCTTCCTTCAAAAACCTGACTAATAATTTTCTCCTTCATAAACATGTCTTTGATCTACCTGCTCAGATCGTTCTTTTGCTCATATACTATCTAGGTGTATACCAGTCATGGTATTCTGATACTGTATATTTTTCTGCATTTAATGTATTAGTTCAATTTAAATGGCTCTCCTTAACAGAATGTAAACTCTTGTATCTTCATTTCAGCATAGCACCTGACACACGGTCAGCACTCAGTAGTTGCTAAAAGAATTCAGCAAGAATCTTATTGTCTACTTACATGCATACAGTCTAGAGGGAATAAGAGGATAAATAAGGCTTGATTCAGACTCTTTTGGGTATTAGTATTCTGTATTTGTTGACTTGCACCTAGTAGCATGAACTTTCAAGTGCAATATTTACCACTTGCTTGTTCACAAAAGCTCTGATCTTTGGAGATGTGATTTATGACACTGTTATCACTTTTATCAAACTTGCAAGAATCATCCACAATTACTCATAGACAAACAAATGTTCACCTTCCTCTGTCAAAATCAGTTACTTTATTAGTAGTTTAATCCCTGCTTCTCTGTTGCCAGACTCACACATTCATCTTGGGTTTAGTGCTCATCAGGGCAGTCGCTTCTATTCCATTTTGGATTAACATTGGAAACCTTCTGAGATCAGCACTCTTTTCTAATTTATGTATATCATTTAAGCCATTTACTAGAAAAAATATTGGTCCATCTTAAGAAGCTCTAACTCTTCTCTTCTTGTTCATAAAGAATAAACAGCTCATTTGCCCTCCTCTGCCATTCATTTTCCTAAGCCTTATGAAGCCATTCTTCCTGCTCCATATTTCTGTCCATACTTTTCTGATCAATATTCTATCACATTTTGCAAGAATATGCCAGTTGTTCAAGTAGGTGGGAATTTATATCAAAAACCAATTCATGTTACTGTCATTAGATGTTTTCACAAGAATCTGGTAGTGCAATACTCCTCCTTTTCCAAAGCTGGAGAGAGTTGCCTCTTAATACAGTTCAATATTAGCCTCTGTACTTCAAAATGCTATAATGTAAATTAAAAAATTACTACATTACCTACCGCTCTTCAAATTAATTGCAGAATAAAATTCTAAAATAGTTTGTTTTCTCTTTTAAGGATACTGAGATGGGAAATTCCCTGAAAAATAGAGTTTAGTAAACGCTTTAGTAAAATTCCTAAAAAAATGAAAATATAAATCTGTGTCTTATCCAACATAAAGGCAAGTTTGCAGTTGTCCCTCTGAAAGAGTAATATGTGAACATTTGTGAAAAATCTAGGTTGCTTTTCTAAATTCCATTCTGCTCTCAAAATATTTTAAATGATTTATTTATACAAGTTTATCTTTTTCTGGAGAAATGGAGGGAAACTTTTATCAAATATGGTGTTTTAATTATTTCTAATACAAATTTTCTCCTTATCTGATGCAGTATAGTATGACAATATATGTATGGTAGAGGTGTTTTGGTGTGTGATCCATGAATGTGTATTTGTGTTTTTGTGTGTATAAAGGAAAGATCTTTCATATGAAAAGCACTTTATTATATGACCCTGGTATATACTAAATCTCTCTTGGTTCTGACATTCTAAAATATTATTGATTAAGAAGCTGAATGGAATTTTGCCATCTGAAACAATGTGAATGGACCTAGAGAATATAATGCTTTGTCAGATGTCAGGCAGAAAAAGACAAAACTCTGTGTTACCACTTATATGTGAAATCTAAAAGAACAATGTAACTAACAAAAAAGACACAGGTTCACAGATATAGAGAATAACTAGTGGTTACCAGTGGTGAGAGGGAAGGGAGAAGGAATAAAACAGGGGTATAGGATTAAGAACCCAGACTGCTATTTATAAAATAGATAAGCAACAAGAATATATTATACAGTACAGGGAAATATAGCCATTATTGTGTAATAGCTTCATATGGAGAATAATTGGGTAAAATCTATAAAAATATTAAATCACTATATTGTACACTTTAAACTAACAATGAAAATAAATTATCTTTTATTTTAAAAAATAAATAAGGTAAAAATGAGAAGATGAATCCTTACTCTGGGAATTTCTGTCCTCAAAGAGTATTAACAAAGTTTTCCAGGACATCTTCAGAAACATCAAGGAGAGACCAGAAATATCATACAACCGCTGAAATGGTCCCTATTCTGTTCTTCCGTTTACATAAGCATTGTTATTCATTTCATACAAAAATTGGACACTTTGATTGCTGCCACAGTGCCTAGGCATCCTTCTAGTGGAACTCTCACCATATTGAATCAAAATATCTCATTAAATTGTGTCAGTCCCTTAAAATGTGGACATCTAATTTGTTTCTTCTGTCTCTATAACCCTTGGTTTCACATAGGGAAACTCACATAGTAGATGGTGAGTTCCTGTGTTCTAAACTACCATAGAGCTGAGGAGGGAACCGTCATGGTTCTCAAATTACCTTGTGATTAAATGGTCTTTCTTGAGAAGCATTGATGGAAGTGAATTCCTAATTCATTGTTAACTTCAGTCTTAATATCTCCTGCTATGCATTTAATTCCCATCATAAGAATACTGATGTGGTCAAAATGCCGTCTTTGTTAAAAAGCCAGGATAAATCAGCATGCTTTTTTACTTGACACGTTCAGATTTACTGATATTTTAATACACTGCTCCCAAATAATTAGCCAATACTTTAAGGAAAGTTTCCAGATTAATATATACTAGAGGAAGAAAAACTTTCTAACAAATATGCATATAAAGAGATAAAGCAGTGTTTGGGAAAATAACATAAGTTTTTTATTTTTTTATTTTTTTTGGCTTTGTTCTTTTTTTTTTTTTTAATTCCTTATTTTAAAGATTTTACAGAGTTCTGTTGTTCACAGACATGTATGCTCCCAGATCAGTCATACACATATCCCTGGTCCCCACCACTCCAGTTTCCCCCATCCCACCCCTCCAGACCACCGCCCCATGCCATTGTAAGCACTCCTATTCCCTTAGCACAATGACAATAGCTATCTTTTCCACACATGACAGCATAGGTTTCCATGTTACTCCCTCCATGCCTCTCCCTCCCTATTTCTTCCGCACAATGTCCCTATGCCTATGCTCTGTCTGTTGTTCCCTGAGATCACTGCATGTGTATCAAGGCTGTCCTACTAGATTACATATATAGGTGTTACTATACTGTATTTGTCTTTCTCTTTTTGACTTACTTCACTCTTGATGATAGGTTCTAGAGCCAGCCATTTCATTAGGACTGAGTCTTCTGAATTTCTTTTAACAGCTGAGTAGTATTCCATTGTATATATGTACCAGGGCTTCTGTATCCATTCATTTGTCGATGCACATCTGTGTTGCTTTCATGTTCTGGGTATTGCATAGAGAGCTGCAATGAACATTGGGGTACAGGTGCTTCTTTCTGTCTTGATTTCATCAAGATATAAGTCGAAGAGTGGTATTGCTGGGTTGTATGGTGCTTGTATTTTTAGTTTTTTAAGAACTCTCCATACTGTCTTCCATAGAGGCTGTATCAATTTACATTCCCACCAGCAATGCAGGAGTGTTCCCTTTTATCCACACCCTCTCCAGCATTTACTGTCTGTTGATTTATGGATGATGGCCATTCTGTCGGGTGTGAGGTGATATTTCATTGTAGTTTTGATTTGAATTTCTCTAATTAAAAGTGAAGTTGAGCATCGTTTTATGTGCTTTTGGCCTATCTGTATGTTGCTGTTGGAGAGGTGTCTCTTTAGGCGCTTTTCACATTTTTGGATTGGGTCGTTCATTTATCCGGTGCTGAGTTGTCTGTGTTGCTTGCAGATTTAGGAAATTACTTCTTTGTTGTTTCATTTGCTATGATTTTCTCCCACTCGGTGGGGTGTCTGTTCAGCTTTTTTGTCATTTCTTTTGCTGTACAAAAGCTTTTAAGTTTCATGATGTCCCACATGTTCATTTTTCTTTTCAGTTCCGCTATTTTAGTTGGTGGGTCAGAGAAGATCTTGCTTTGATTTATGTCCTTGAGGGATTTGCCTATATTCTCCTCTAAGAGTTTGATGGTTTCTGGTCTTACATTTAGGTTTTTAATCCATTTTGAGTTGATCTCAGTGTATGGTGTTAGGGAATGTTCCAACTTCATTTTTTTTCATGTAGCTGTCCAATTTTCCCAGCACCACTTGTTGAAGTGGCTGTCTTTGTCCCATTTTATAGTTTTGCCTCCTTTGTCAAAAAGAAGGTACCCATAGGTGCGTGAGTTTATCTCTGGGTTCTCAATCTTGTTCCATTGGTCGATATTTCTGTTTTCGTGCCAGTACCATACTGTCTTGATGACTGTTGCTTTGTAGTATAGTCTGAAGTTAGGGAGGCTGATTCCTCCAGCTCCGTTTTTCTTTCTCAGGATTGCTTTGGCTATTCGAGGTCTTTTGTGTTTCCATATGAACTGTGTTATTCTTTGGTCTAGTTCGATGAAAAATGTCAGTGGTAGTTGAATAGGTATTGCATTGAATCTGTAGATGATATTTGGTAGTATGGTCATTTTCACAATATTGATTCTTCCGACCCAGGAACATGGAATATCTCTCCATCTGTTGAAGTCTTCTTTAATTTCCGTCATGAGTGTCTTGTGATTTTCTGTGTACAATTCTTTTGTTTCTTTGCGTAGGTTTATTCCTAGGTATTTGATTCGTTTGGTTGCAGTGGTGAAGGAGATTGCCTCTTGGATTTCGTTTTCTGATTTTTCATTGTTTGTGTATAGGAATGCCAGTGATTTCTGTGTGTTGACTTTGTATCCTGTGACTTTGCTGAATTCGTTGATTAGCTCTAGTAGCTATGTAACTATGTCTTTGGGATTTTCTATGTATACTATCATGTCGTCTGCAAAAAGGGACAGTTTGACTTCTTCCTTTCCAATCTGGATTCCATTTATTTATTTCTCTTCTCTTATTGCTATTGCTAGAACTTCCAGGACTATGTTGAATAGTAGTGGTGAAAGTGGACAGCCCTGTCTTGTTCCCGATCTTAGAGGGAATGCTTTCAGTTTTTCACGATAGAGGATAATGTTCGCTGTGGGCTTCTCATATATGGCTTTCATTATGTTGAGATAGGTTCCTTCTATGCCCATTTTCTGAAGAGTTTTTATCATAAATGGATGTTGTACTTTGTCGAAGGCTTTTTCTGCATCTATTGAGATGATCATGTGATTTTTGACTCTCAATTTGTTGATATGGTGTATCACATTGATTGATTTGTGGATATTGAAGAATCCTTGCATGCCTGGGATGAACTCGTCTTGATCGTGATGTACAAATTTTTTGATGTGTCATTGAATTCGGTTAGCTAGGATTTTATTGAGGATCTTGGCATCTAAGTTCATCAGAGAAATTAGTCTGTCGTTTTCCTTTTTTGTGTTGTCTTTTGTGTTTCCATATGAACTGTGTTATTCTTTGGTCTAGTTCGATGAAAAATGTCAGTGGTAGTTGAATAGGTATTGCATTGAATCTGTAGATGATATTTGGTAGTATGGTCATTTTCACAATATTGATTCTTCCGACCCAGGAACATGGAATATCTCTCCATCTGTTGAAGTCTTCTTTAATTTCCGTCATGAGTGTCTTGTGATTTTCTGTGTACAATTCTTTTGTTTCTTTGCGTAGGTTTATTCCTAGGTATTTGATTCGTTTGGTTGCAGTGGTGAAGGAGATTGCCTCTTGGATTTCGTTTTCTGATTTTTCATTGTTTGTGTATAGGAATGCCAGTGATTTCTGTGTGTTGACTTTGTATCCTGTGACTTTGCTGAATTCGTTGATTAGCTCTAGTAGCTATGTAACTATGTCTTTGGGATTTTCTATGTATACTATCATGTCGTCTGCAAAAAGGGACAGTTTGACTTCTTCCTTTCCAATCTGGATTCCATTTATTTATTTCTCTTCTCTTATTGCTATTGCTAGAACTTCCAGGACTATGTTGAATAGTAGTGGTGAAAGTGGACAGCCCTGTCTTGTTCCCGATCTTAGAGGGAATGCTTTCAGTTTTTCACGATAGAGGATAATGTTCGCTGTGGGCTTCTCATATATGGCTTTCATTATGTTGAGATAGGTTCCTTCTATGCCCATTTTCTGAAGAGTTTTTATCATAAATGGATGTTGTACTTTGTCGAAGGCTTTTTCTGCATCTATTGAGATGATCATGTGATTTTTGACTCTCAATTTGTTGATATGGTGTATCACATTGATTGATTTGTGGATATTGAAGAATCCTTGCATGCCTGGGATGAACTCGTCTTGATCGTGATGTACAAATTTTTTGATGTGTCATTGAATTCGGTTAGCTAGGATTTTATTGAGGATCTTGGCATCTAAGTTCATCAGAGAAATTAGTCTGTCGTTTTCCTTTTTTGTGTTGTCTTTGCCTGGTGTTGGTATCAGGGTGATGGTGGCCTCATAGAATGTGTTTGGACGTGTTCCTTCCTGTGCAATTGTTTGGAAGAGTTTTAGAAGGACAGGCATTAGCTCTTCTTTAAATGTTTGGTAGAATTCGGCTGTGAAGCCATCTGGCCCTGGGCTTTTATTTTTGGGTAGATTTTTTTTTACCACAAATTCGATTTCTGAGATTGTGATTGGGTTGTTCAAAGTTTCTGTTTCTTCCTGGCTCAGTCTTGGGAGATTAATATTCCCCAAGAAACTGCCCATTTCGTCCAGGTTGTCCAGTTTGTTGTCATAGAGCTGCTCATAATAATCTCTTAGAATCCTTTGGATTTCTGCATTATCTGTTCTAATCTCTCCTTTTTCATTTTTGATTTTGTTGATCTGGTTCTTCTCTCTCTCTTTTTCTTGATGAGTCTGGCCAGTGGCTTGTCAATATTGTTTACCTTTTCAAAGAGCCAGCTTTTTGTTTTATTATCCATACTATAGTTTCTTTCATTTCTTTCTCCTTTATGTCTGCTCTACTCTTTATAATTTCTCTTCTTCTTCTGGCTTTGGGATGTTTTTGTTCTTCTTTCTCCAATTGTTTTAAGTGGAGTGTTAGGAAATCTGCTTCATATTTTCCTAGTTTCTTGAGGTGGGATTGTATTGCTATAAATTTCCCTTTTAGAACTGCTTTTGCTGTATCCCATAGGTTTTGCACGGTCGTGTGTTCATTGCTATATTCTTCTAGGAATTGTTTAATTTCTTCTTTGATGCTGTCAGTGATCAGTTGGTTTTTTAGGTATGTGTTGTTTAATCTCCATGTGTTTGTTTTAGCGGTTTTTTTCCCAATATTTTATCTCTATTCTCATTGCATTGTGGTTCGAGAAGATGGTTGATATAATTTCAGTTTTCTTGAATTGACTGAGGTTTGATTTGTGGCCCAAGATGTGGTCTATCTTGGAGAATGTTCTGTGAGCACTTGAGAAGAAAGTGTATTCTTCTGCTTTTGAATGCAACATCCTAAAGATATCAATCAATGAGGTCCATCATTTCTAGTGTGGCATTTAAGGTTGTGTTTCTTTATTAATTTTCTGTTTTTATGATCTGTCCATTGGTGTGAGAGGATTGTTAAACTCTCCTAATATTATTGTGTTATTATTGAATTCTTTGTTTAAGTCTGAAAGTATCTGTCTCATGTATTGAGGTGCCTCTGTGTTGGGTGTGTAGATATTCATGACTGTTATGTCTTCCTCTTGGATATATCCCTTAATCATGATGCAGTGACCTGCCTTGTCTCTTAGAATCTTCTTTACTTTCAAATCTATTTTGTCTGATATGAGGATTGCTCCTCCAGCTTTCTTTAGATTTCCATTTGCATGCAATATCTTTTTCCAGCCTCTCACTTTCAGTCTATGAGTGTCTCTAGGTCTGAAGTGAGTCGTTGTAAACAGCATATATATGGGTCTTGCTTCTGAATCCATTCAGCCAGCCTGCATCGTTTGGTTGGAGCATTTAGCCCATTTACGTTCAAAGTAATAATTGATACGAATGTTCCTATTGTCATTTTCTTAGAAATTACAGGTTTGATTTGTAGGACTTCTCCTACTCTTGTATTTATTGGCTATATCAGGCCCTTTAACACTGGTTGTAGGGCTGGTTTTGTGGTACAGAATTCTTTTAGTTTTTGTTTGTCTGTGAAGCTTTTGACTTCTCCATCAATTCTGAATGAGATTCTTGCTGGGTAGAGAATTCGTGGTTGGAGGTTATTCTCTTTTAGCTGTTTTAGTGTGTCTTGCCATTCTCTTCTGGCCTGCAGCATTTCTGTTGAAAGATCTGCAGTTAGACATATGGGGTTTCCTTTATATGTTGTTTGTTGTTTGCTCCTAGCTGCTTTTAGCAATCTGTCTTTATATTTAGTCTGTGTAAGTTTGATTAGAATGTGCCTCGGTGTGTTTCTTCTGAGGTTTACCCTGTGTGGAACTCTTTGTGCTTCTTGGACTTGGTTGACTATTTTTCCTTTCCCATGCTGGGGAAGTTTTCAACTATAACTCTGCAAGAATTTTTTCGTAGCCTTTCTCCCCCTCTTCTTCCTCTGGAACTCCTATAATTCTAATGTTGGTGCGTTTGATATTGTCCCATAGGTCTCTGAGGCTATCCTCAGTTCTTTTAATTATTTCTGTTTTTTTGTGTTCTTCAGCAGTTATTTCCACCATTCTGTCTTCCAGCTCACTTATCCGTTCTTCTGCCTCTGATACTCTACTGTTGAGACCTTCTATAGTATTTTTGAGTTCAGCGATTGAGTTGGTGGTCTCTATTTGCTTATTTTTCATTTCCTGCATGTCTTTTCTCAATGCACTGATTTCCTCTAATGTTCTGTTTTGGGTGCTTTGCATCCTCATTAGTATAGTTTTTCTGAATTCTCTTTCAGATAATTTGTCTATCTCCTCCTCCGTCATTTGAAGCTGTGTTTGTCTAGCTTGGTCCTTCATTTGTGCAGTGTTTCCCTGTCGTTTCATTATTAGGTTAATTTTTGTTTCTTTGTGTGTGTCTGTGTGTATTGT